>JARVGV010001587.1:23352717-23365697 GCA_031762435.1 Hypsolebias longignatus | reverse complement strand
TTGTATATTCTGTCGATATATTTTATGCCATTAAAAATTAATCAGCCAATACATGTATATATGTGATGATAATATTTGATGATCCCATTAATAAATGGCTGCATTTAATTAATGAGTCAAACATAAAACGTCTCATGTCATTTCATTAAGATCACACTAAAAATCTGATTAATCCAAACAGAAGAAGAACTCGTGTATGAATCAATAATTATTATTTTGATACTCGAACGAGTCCTGCATAATTATTGAAAAGTGTAAGGTGAATATGGTTACTCTACCTATCTCATTACACAAATGTACGTAAATGGTTCAATGACATGATTAATTATTTCCTTTACTACCACCATATCCATATCTTCACAATCTTTTGATCTTTTGTTAGCAAATTTATTAACAACCTTCATTATTTCCTCCTCATCTGTTCCACCCAAAAACATAATGTTAACACAACTATTACTTAAATGACTTACATTTTTTTTCACATTAGGAATCGTAGCTGCAAGACTAGACCCAACATTTACAAAGTAATTATTAAATACATTAACAATTTCATCATCATCATGGATTTCCACATCATTCTCTACAAAATTTTGTGAAAGTCTCATTCTCACTTTGTGCGTTTTCAAAACATTATTTAGTACTCTCCAAGTTGTATGCATATCACCACTACATTTATTTAGTGATTTACTGTAGTATTCCCTCTTCTGTTTCCTTATGATCCCAACTAATTTGTTTTTATACCTTTTATATTTTTCTTCAGCCTCTTGAGTTTTTGATTTCAAGAAACACGAATACAGATGATTATTTTTTTTACAAGCATTTCTCAATCCTTTGGTCATCCATGGATGATCCACTGTATCTTTCTGTATATAATTATTTAGCACACAATTTTTTTTTGTACAAGACCTCTAGAATCGTCATAAATTCATCACATGATTTGTTCACATCATCTACATATACATCATCCCATTTTTGTTTATCCAAATCATCTTTTAATTTGTCCAATGCTTTTTTTGATGTGTTTATTATTTTGTTCTTTCTTGTAATTGTTTTAATTATACCATCATCATTCTTGTAAATAGTGAAGACTGGTAAATGATCACTAAGATCAGTCTTCAAAATACCACTCAGCACATCACCATCTGTTACATTTGTAAAAATATTATCAATTATTGTAGCACTTTGAGTTGTGATTCTTGTAGGATTTGATATTAACGGACATAAATTTAAACTATACATTGAATTCATGAATGTACTTTTGTTTTTTGAATCAGTGCTATTCCCTAAGTCAATATTGGAATCTCCACATAAAAAAACTTTTTTATTTCTTTTCTAGTAATTCAAATATTTTATCAGTGAATAACTCAATATTTGAGGATGGAGATCGATATACACAACTTATTATGATGTTCTTTTCATTATTTTTTTTTATTATTTCTATTGTTATCATTTCCAACATGTTTTCCACAATTATTGACATTTCGCTAATCAATTTGCATTTTATTTCATTGTTTATAAATATAGCCACACCTCCACCTCTTTTGTTTTTTCTGTTCATATGATGTAATTCATACCCTTCTATGAAAGCATTATTTATATTTCCTTCATTTCAACCTGGAGAGACTCACACAAAGAGAGGGAATACAATTAGAGTGTTTTATTGATGAGTGTTTCTTTGGCGCTCGGGCCCCGGCGGGGATGTGCATGCCGAACCGCTGTGAGCATGCGAGTCCAGCGAAGGGAGATGGATCGCAGAAATCCACCCCTGGTGGAGTCAGGGCGAAGGAGAGGAGACCAGAAGACAACCAGACATCGGGAGGAGATGGGGAGGCGGTGGGATGCGGCGTGGCTGGCAAACGGGGAGAGCCCAGGACTGAGGGCCCTATATCCGGATCAGCTGGCTAATGAATGATGCACTGCAGCTGGTGAGTCTGCCATGTTGAATTTTCGGCTAGCCTTCATTAGACAAAACAATTACATTTGAAAAAAATGGAAACACATTAGAAAAAAATGGAATTACATTAAGCCAAAGCATAAGTGGCCGAAGCAGAAGTAGCTTGAATTTCATTAGAAAAAATTGAATTACATTTGACAAAATGGAATCACATTTGAAAAAACAATTACATTTGAAAAAATGGAATCACGTTAGAAAAAACAGAATTACATTAAGCCAAAGCGTAAGTAGTCAAAGCAGAAGTGGCCCGAATCACATTAGAAAAATACAGAATTACATTTGAAAAAAACAGAATCACATTTGAAAAAATGAAATCACATTTGAAAAAAATGGAATTTCATTTGAAAAAATTGAATTACATTAAGCCAAAGCGGAAATGGCCAAAATGGAAATGGCCAAAGCGGAAGTGGCCGGAATCACATTAGAAAAAAAAAAACAGAATTACATTTGAAAAAGAAACGGAAACAGAGAAAAAAAATGGAATTACATTAAGCCAAAGGGTAAGTGGCCGAAGCAGAAGTGGCTAATCACATTAGAAAAAATGGAATTACATTTAACAAAACGGAATCACATTTGAAATAAACAGAATTACATTTGAAAAATGGAATCACATTTGAAAAAACAGAATCACATTTGAAAAAATGGAATCACATTTGAAAAAAACAGAATTACATTTGAAAAAATGGAATCACATTTGAAAAAAACAATCACATTTGAAAAATAATGTTAATAAACACAACATAATAATAAATATAATAATAATAATAATAATAATAATAATAATAATAATAATAATAATAATAATAATAATAATAATTAATAAAGTTAATAAAGTAAAAAAAAAACTTCCTCTTTGGCTTAATGTAATTCCATTTTTTCAAATATAATTCCATTTTTTCAAATGTAATTCAGTTTTTTCTAATGTGATTCTGTTTTTTCTAATGTGATTCGGGCCATTTCCGCTTCAGCCGCTTCCGCTTTGGCTTAATGTGAATCTGTTTTTTTTTTCAAATGTAATTCCATTTTTTTCAACTGTAATTCCATTTTTTCCAAATGTGATTCTGTTTTTTCCTAAAGTAATTCTGTTTTTTCTAATGTGATTCTGTTTTTTCTAATGTGATTAGGGCCACTTCCACTTTGGCCACTTCTGCTTTGGCTTAATGTAATTCAGTTTTTTCTAATGTAATTCTGTTTTTTTCTAATGTGATTCGGGCCATTTCCGCTTCAGCCGCTTCCGCTTTAGCTTAATGTGATTCTGTTTTTTCAAATGTAATTCCATTTTTTCCAAATGTGATTCTGTTTTTTCCTAAAGTAATTCTGTTTTTTTCTAATGTGATTAGGGCCACTTCCATTTCGGCCACTTCTGTTTTGGCTTAATGTAATTCAGTTTTTTCTAATGTAATTCTGTTTTTTCTAATGTGATTCGGGCCATTTCCGCTTCAGCCACTTCCGCTTTGGCTTAATGTGATTCCGTTTTTTCTAATGTGATTCGGGCCACTTCCACTTAGGCCACTTCTGCTTTGGCTTAATGTAATTCAGTTTTTTCTAATGTGATTCTGTTTTTTCAAATGTAATTCTGTTTTTTTTTTTAATGTGATTCGGGCCACTTCCGCTTTGGCTTAACGTAATTCTGTTTTTTCAAATGTAATTCCGTTTTTTAAATGTTGTGATTTTGTTGTTTTTGTTGCGTTTGCTCAAATGTAATTCCGTTTTTTCAAATGTTGTACACCTTAGGGCCACCATATAAATCTGCGTTCAAAACGGTGGAAACGTGTTTTAGCATTTTGCAACAGTTTGAGTTTAATTTGTTTGTGCGTTCATGTGTGACCTGATTTTTTATTTATATATGTTTTTAGCTTTTTAGTTTATCTTTTTGTCTGTATTAACTTCTGTAAGGTCACACACAGGAGTGAAATCAGATATCAGTGTTTGGGTGTTCTTCTTCACATAGTTGTGATAGTTCTCAAAGCTTTACTCAGAGAGCGTGTGAACGTAGCAGGATATTTTGATGAACACATGCTGGTGCTTATTTTTTATTTCATTTTATTTTTACACAAAATCCTGTATTGGACTTTTCTGCTGATGTCTGAATTTGACTAAATACAAACTCAGTAATATTTGGTGTTGTGGTGGTTTTATTTACCAGTATTTATTGTTAGTTTGGTTTTTCTTCTGCAACATCAGTGGGGTAAAAAAAAAGAAGTGGGGTTGTCTTTGTAACACTAATAAGATCTGTTTTTATTTTTTATTTTTCTTCTAGGCAGTTAGAATAAAAGTAAAAGTATTTTAAACATGATTTCAGTGACTTTGCAGTTCAGGCAGAAATGCATTTTGTCTCATTCTGCAGTAGACTGGTTAAGGGTTTGTTTGTAGCAGCTAACTGGTTTTAGAAAATAGCTGAGTCAACCAGCAGCAGCTTGTCACTGTGTGTAAAAGTAACAAAGGATGCACAGTGAGGTTCCTTTTCACAAATATAATCAGATGTTCGTTCAGCTCAACAGAACTCTGCCCGCCCCCCCATTGCTACAGAAGATCATGATTTGTTATTTGAACGTGCCTGATTAGTATTATTTTAATTCAACTGACAATGTGTTTGAAAATTATGTAACAAAACTGCAGTTGTAGCATCTCTGTGCACAGTTAAACACAGAAATGCAGCTTATAATTAAATAATCTGAAGAATTCAATTCAGTTTATTTAAAGTCATCAAAGGATGTGATGCAAAAAAAATAAAAATTTAAAAACCCATCCTAAGTCATTAATCCAATTTAAATCCAGATTGAAATCAAATTACTGTCAGTTAAATTCTTCCAGTAATCCAATATTTTCACATATTTTGTACATGATAGAATTTCATTTATTAAAATTATCCAAGTAGACCAGGGCTATATAATTGGCGGCCCATGGGCCACTTAAGGCATGTGTGACTTCAGGCCGATCCACCAGTGAGTTCATTAAAAATATATACTGTATACTGTATATAAAGTAGTCCCTCGCTACTTCGTGATTCATTTATCGCAGATTTTCAAAATAAGATTGGACATGACACAGTTGGCTGATAGGTGGATGAGCCATGGATTGTTTATTTAAAATTAATTATTTTAAATGATTTTTCACCATGTGTGCAGCTCCCTCCTGCAGCTGATCAACTGATCTTCTCTGCCACGCACACCTTCCTCCTTCTGCAGCTTTGTGAAGAGTTAACCCTTTGCTGTCCAGATGCACTGATCGACTTTTGTCTTCCAACTATGTCACATCGTAAAAATCGTCAATCACAAAATATAAAAGTGTTACAAGTCATTTTAAATTACAGTATTTTAGAACTTCTATGTTCCGTTGTTGAAGTTTAATTGATCAAGAAGTACATTTCGGCTCCGTGCTGCAGCTGTGTGACTCCTTTGATGCCCTGCTGCTCTTCTCTTCTCTACAATTTACATTTAAATACTGAAACATTTTAAATAAACAAGAGGGAGATTGGGAGTAACAGGTGATGAGTGAGTGTGATCACAGCCTGGCACGTCATGACAAAAGTTTACTGAACTTGAACTTGGACTTGAACTTGGACTACTGTATCTCTGCCCTACTTTGCGGTTTTTCAAGTATCGCGGGTGGGCGTGGTCCCAAACACCGGCGCTAATCGAGAGACTACTGTATTTGTGTGCGTGTGTGGGGGTGGTCTTGCATGCCCCCTTTTCTGTGCTTACATAGTTTTTTGTGGGCTGCACAGCAAAATCTATAATTTAATTTCAGCCGTGCATAAAATGTGTTGAGGACAAAAAATATGTCTGCTGTTGGTGCAAAGCTGCTGCTGTTATTAAAGTTTAATGTAATTTTCTCTTGATCCCATGTTGGTCTCAGATAACCCTATTAGTTTTATGTTGTTCTCTTGAGAATTTTTTTTTTTACATTGCAAGATACTGTTTAAAAATAAAAGCAATCTTTTTTCTCAACATACAGTGAAGAGAGCAGAATTGAATGCTCCTTGTGCTTCATTCAACTTCTAAATATACATTCTCTTAGTGTTTGTTCTTGATATTTTGATGATTTAATTGATTATCCATCAAACAGCTAATTCTTCACCAGCATTAAACATTTTGTTTTGGTATAAATTGTCAGTGACGATGACGCTTCTTTTTATGGACTTGAATAACTTTTTACATACAGTATTAACAAAAAGATAGCATACTTTTTACATAGTGTGTGTAAAGCAAAGCAGAAGCAGATGTTTGACTGGTTTAAACACGAGCCGTGAAGACGGGTTTGCACTTTTTACCAAGTGCTGTAAAACACTGTGAGGCAAAGCTGCCGACTCCCACGGTTGTTGTTGCTGTAAACAATAAACTGTAATGCCTCAATGGGATTCTGCTGTTTTAGTTTTCCATTCTTTGTAAGTTATTTATTTATTTATTTTTTGGTAATCTTTATTCATAAGAAATTTTCATGTTTAAGTTTTGAGCGTGTCTCTTCTACGGGAATGCTTCCACCTAATGAGCTGGGGAGCTCTTTCATTTAATGGCTGCTGGTGTAAAGCTGCTCTAATGCCTCTGTGAGCGTTACTTTGTGTGTGTGTGTGTGTGTGTTGCACACGCAAACGAGCGCATTAATAATGAGCTGGGGTTTTAGTTTGTAACAGGCTGTCGAGTGCCCTCCACTGTCTCCTCGCAGAGTTAATGGACAAATTATCCCTTTAGAGAGCTGGAGAGGGATGGAGGAGACAATGAGAGGCAGAAAAAGAAGAGAAGAGTGTGGGGTGGGGGAGACAAGAAAACAGATGCATGAAAAGATGTGAAGATTAAGAAAAAGAGGGTGGAAGCAGAAGCGAAGGAAGATGCGTTGAATAGGCGGGGGTGGAATTCATTGAGGGAAGAGGGAGCGAGAGAAACGGGAGTGGGAAGGACATAGGAAGGAGAGGAAGGGTGCTTATGGATTTTCTTTCTTAAAAAGTTGATTGACGCTTGAGTCAAATGAAGGAAAAAATGACCTTGGTGTCAGAGTTGTCAGGTAAAGCCATATTTTGTGGACAAGGAGGAGTTACAGGTGTTTTTGTAACAAGTCTTCATAACATCAGGCAGGTTCTCCTGTGACATGGTAAAATACTGTTGGATCTCTTCATGCTCAATGACAATGACTTTCAGCTACTACCATATCAAATACAGGTAGTCCTCGACTTACGGCGGTCTCTACTTACGGCGCTCCGGACTTACGAACCGCCCCCTAGTGACGTCATCGCGCCGTACGTTGCCTTTTTTATGCAGCATTTTATATTTTTTTCGTTTTTTTTAGGGTATTTTGTTAGCTAACTGCTTGGAAACACATTAAAAAACATTAAAACGGCCGTTCGAAGTTGTTTTACATTGAAAAAACGTGTTTAAAAAGACGTTAACGATCGCCGTTTAGTTTCGGTTTCGATTTACGGCTGTAAATCCGGACTTGTGGCGCCATTTGCGTTCGGCTCCGAGTTACGGCAAAATCGAGTTACGAACGGTTCTTAGGTCCGGAACCCGTTCGTAAATCGGGGACTACCTGTATATATAATTGCCTTTTCTCCTCCCTTTTACTTCATTTGATGCACAATCACAAATAGAAAAAACAACAAGCAGGACATTTTTAGCTTCTTCAGACATTCTTCTGTAAATATAGTTTCTTGACATTTCTGGAGAAGACGTGCACTACCATTGAAATTAGGCAGGTCCATACTATCACACGCCCCTTCCATGCTTTACTCTTCAGATCATGATGTCATCATGTTAGTCCTGGTCCCTGAACGATGCAGGTTGACCTTATCCAGGGATGCTCAGGAACAGATTAGGCTTACAGCATAAGTTGTTGCAGTCAAAGACTCAATTTAAATAAATTACCTGCTTTGTGACAACAGAAGTAATGAACTAAAACTGAAGTTAACTTGATTAGCCATCAGTCCTGTTTTATACTAAAGAGCACCAGTCCGTTTTAGGAGAAAAAAAAAACACACACAAAATATCCTGTTAAATCTAAAAATAACTACTGTATTTTGATTCCATCAACCCCCACCCACGCCAAAAATAAATAAAATAAAATAAATAAATCTGTTTTCACGCAACTATTAAAAAATTCAGAGAAACTGAATCAAATATAAAATCAAAGCCTTTCTTAGAAATATTTAGGTGAATGTTGGTATTCACAAACTGAAAAAAAAAAAAAAAGTTTTAACTTTTATCTTCTTTATTTTTTTTTCTTAATGAAAAGCAGCACGGTTGTGCAACTGGTAGAGCTGCTGCCTCTCAGCGAGCAGGTCCCTGGTTCAAATCCCAGTCCTGGGGCTTTTCTGATTGGAGTTTCCATGTTCTCTCTGTGCATGCGTGGATTTCCTTAGCTTCATTTTCAAATGGTGTTTTATTTTTTGTTTTTTCAAGGTTGCCTTCACTCGATAATGTCCTTACAAATATTCAGAGGAGTGAGCGCGGTCGCTAATTAAACACTTCTCCAAGGACAAATACCAACAAATATTTATTTGAGATATAAAAAAACTTCAAGGACAAAGCTTTTCAGAGCTTTTAGTATTCATGTGGATTTATTGTAACAGCTTTTTTGGTGGTATTTTATTTCAATAAGGAATGTTCATTAAAACTTGTGGTTTTGCCACATTTTTAATATTAAATGATTTTGCTGACTTGAGATTGCTGTAGCTCAGTGGTCAGCGCCACAAGCTTGTAAATCTGATTTTCTGGATTTAGGACCAGGTTGTGTCGGGAAAGGCATCCAGAATAAAACACTAACCAAATCCTTAGTGCAAGTTCAATCGCTGTGGCGACTCCTGCAGCAGAGAGCAGAAGGATGGAAGAAAGGAAGTAAGGAATGAAAGAAGAAAAGGAGTAAATACTTTTCTGAACTGCACTGCCCTCTAAAAGTATTGAAACAGAGAGGCCAATTTATTTACTTTTGTTGTGAACTGAAAGCATTTGATTTGACTACAAAAGCTGAAAATCAGACAGAGGAACAACAATTCAGCGTTCAATTCCAGGTGTTTACATCTGGATGACACAGAAGATATAATTTGTAATGGAACATCAATTTTTAGGTGATCAGAAGTATTGGAACATGTGACAGATATGTGTTTATTGTTGCCCAGTTGTGCTCTGGTAATAGAGCTCAATGTCTGCGCTCAGTTCCAGATGTGTTTGTCTGTGCAGACTGCATTCATAATATGTCCAGTAAAGATGGAACCAACATGGAAACCTGAGAGCTGTCTGTGAATGAAAAAAAAAGAAGCAATTGGGAAACTGAGAGAAAAGAGAAAATCAATCAGAGCCATTGCAGAAACATTGACCACAGGCCGTGCAATCATTTAGAATGTCTTGAAGAAGAAAGATACCAGTGGTGCAATAAGTAACAAACATCGAACAAGAAGACTTAAAAAAAAGCATCGGAAGCTGACAACAGAAACATTGTGAAAAGAAAAAGCATAAATCAACAATCTCCCGAGGCCGGGAGTCTTCATCAACAAAAGTACAGACGTTACACCAAAAAATCCAGACAATGATTTTCTAAATGTTAAAGAAAAAAAGAAATACAAAAAAATATTAGACAATGTTTCCTGGAGTTACGAGACTGAGACAACGCTTTACCAAAGTGATGGAAAGACTAAATCCTGTTCCATAGCAGGGCTATTCAACTGGCGGCCCGGGGGCCAAATCAGGCCCATGGGTGAGCTCAGTTCGGCCTACCAATGGGTTCATTTTTAAATAAAACTAGATTTTAAACCATAAAACAAAGTAACTTGATGAGAATAACTGCTGGTTGTCCAGCCCCTGAGCCCGTACTGTGCGTCCTATTTAGTTGAATATCCCTGTTCTACGGTCTACGGAAACATTTTGTCGGACTGTTTAAAGAAAGATGTGATCAGACAGATTGGATTTATCCTGCTGCAAGATGATCCAAAACACACTCTGCCAAAACAACGAAGGCGTTCAGCGGGATGGTTTGAAACTGGCCGAGTCCATCTCCAGTCTAAGAACCTGTTGAGCAGTATTCTACCTGCTAAAGAGGGGAGTGACAGAACAAACACACTCAGACATTTGGAAAAGGATTCTCTCAAAGCCTGGAAAAACATCACAAAATACAATGTTAAAGTTTACTGATGTCAGTGAGTCACAGGCTTTATGCTGTTATTGCAAGTAATGCATCTCATCTATTTTAAGTTAATGTGTTCCATTTTGCTTTTCTAAAAATGGGGTGCTCCATTTCAAACAATGCTTGCGTATCAGATCCAGATGTAAACACCAGGAAGTAATAGCTGAAGCGTTGCTCTCTTGACTCGTAATCAGCTGTTAATGTCAAACCCAAATGCTTTCATTCTACTGCCAAAGCCAATGAACTGGCCTCACCATTACAATATTTTTAAAAGGGCGTATATCTACGTTCATCCTAGCTCCAACTCCCATTTTTATACGCTGAAATGACGCTTATATACTAAAACCTGTACAAGCATCTCCCGTTAACACTCAGGTCAAGAGCTGGGTGATAAAACCTGACAGGGTAATAAACTCACTCCTCACTGGCAGAGAGTGCAACATCATCAGCAGTCAGTGCCGGGCCTGAAAGGATGCCAAGCTGACAGTGGTGTTTTACCTCAGAGGCAAATAGAGCAATTTGTTTGAAGGAGTACGACTAAAATACCCGCTCTTTTTACATATTTCAAACATGCTGATTTATGCATGACTCATGCACGCAACAGTTTTGGCCATGTTGCCTCTGCTCTGTTATTAAATTATATGCTGCTTATTAGATTTTAGCCTCCGTTATATTGCTTCAGTTTTTGAATGGTCGTGAGTTAGAAATGTGACAAGTGCTATTTTTAGTTCCAAACAAAAAATATACTTTTAAGTTTTAGTAGTAGACCCTTTTCAAATGTGCAGATATCATTGTGAAATCAACAAGAGAAATAGCTGCAAAGCATTACACGTGTGCACAATTTTTATCTTTATTGTGGGGTAGCAGGTGTGTGAAGAGCTGCATGTTGATGATGTCGTCCATAACTACCATGAACATTAATCCTAAAGCGAACACAACACATGAATCATAAACTTAATTATCTTATGCATGTCTGCACTTGTTTCTTTAAATCCTCCATATAAAAATGGTAGAACGGGCACAGACTGTGTGAGTTAGCGCCTTTCAGTCTGTTGTCACTGCCAAAAATAAAAGAATCCGCTTTTTTGTCCAAGTAAATGAGTGTGGATGCGTCGAGCCACCCGCTCTTTCAGTTTGTTGGAGGATCGGAGGATGCCTTGGCATCACAGAGCGTGCTATAAATAATTTAACTTTGAATCATCTTTATATGTTTAATTTGGATTAAATATTGAGGAGGAACCATCAGGACACACAGTGTTCCTCAACCTTTCTGAGAAGAGAAACGTGGAAGGAGTTGCAGGAAGACGAGGGGAAAGGACGAGTGACTTAAATAGACTTGATGGAGGAACAGGAGGGAAGTTCAATGATTAAAATGAGATGCAGAGAAGTTAAAGCCACAGTGGTGAACCATTTTGTTCTTGTGGTACAGAAGAAAATATGCAGATGTTTTATTTATGAAAACGTACATTAATAAATATATATTAAAATGTGTTGCACACCCACAAACATAAAACCCTCTGCAGATTTGTTAGTTCTGAGCATAGCTATTGTAAACTTATTGGCTGCAGAAGCGGTAAATGGTACAGGAGTGTGCGTTTGACATCTTTTGTACATGAGCTCTGCAGCATCAGGAGGGTCTTTACCTATGAAATGACAATGAACGGTGTGCAATGAGTCTGATTCATTGGAGTGTGAAGTGCAGTTTTCCATCTGCGCTCCATCTTTAACAGCGATAAATTACAACCTCTGTAGATGGAGAAATCCTCAACGAAACCTGGTCACACTCAGAAAGATAGCGCAGCATGCTTTTTATGTTTCCCACTGCCTATTGTCAACAATTTTACTCCTCCTGCCTTTATTTACAGAGGACACACCTCTTTTACTACCTCTTTTGTGCTTTCTAATATCTATTCCGGTACATGTTTACTCCCACCTCTCTCTCTCTTTATTTATTTCAAAATACAATTGAAATATGAAGCAAAAACAAACAAAAAACAATTATAGACCTAGCATCCTAGATGAATTGCATTTTTCCCGTTATCTTTTATGCCAGTTGTTTTTGAGATGGTTTACCAACAGACAACCGTCAACAGGTAAAGTTATCATGGTTTAGATAAAGTTGGACCTAAAAATGCAGAATGCCACACGGAGGCTCGAGCAGGCCCAAAGACAACCAACTGTAGCATAAAAAAATCATGCAGAACTGGTGGGTGAGATGAAACAGAAGGACTATACGAACTGGGCTGATGAGAACAGTGGCTGCAGCTGTGGCTGGTGAAACGGGAAACAGGTTAAGATGGGCGCAGCAGGTTGACTGGAAAAATCCTGACACAGGAATGTTGGAGGAGGCACAAGGAAATACAGAGGGACAGAAGTAAAACCTAAACACTCAACAGACTGAAAAATATGCTAACCAGAAGTAACCTTGAGACAACCTTAATACAAATCTACTAATCAGCAAGTCAACAAAAACACCAATCTTGACAAAACCTTTGAGCAAAAACTCATCACAATGCAATAAGCAGCACTTGGGAGTAAATGTGGTGAAAGACTCTGCTTCAACCCCATATTTCCACAGAGTACAGGTGGTCACCGACTTACGGCGCCATCGACTTACGGCGTTTTGGACTTATGGCGCCGCCCCCAATGACGTCATCACACCGTACGTTGTCTTTTTTATGCAGCATTTTATGTTATTTTTTTTTCTTTTTTTTTTTGTTTTTTTTTTTTGGGTCTTTTGTTAGCTAACTGCTTAGAAACACATTAAAACGGCGTTCTAAGTGCACAGTTGTTGTTTTACATTGAAAAAAACGTGTTTAAAATGCCGTTACCGTTCGCCATGTGCACGTGCCGACGTCGCGAAAATATTTAAATAAAGCTGATTTGAACATTTCTAAAGGTAATGTTCAGCTCAGAC
>JARVGV010001587.1:23292168-23306742 GCA_031762435.1 Hypsolebias longignatus | reverse complement strand
GCCTGTCTTGTGTGTGATTTCTCCTTCTGTCTGGCTCCTGAGTTAGTGGGGACGCTGTCTGCTCTGTGGTCCAGAGTTAACACTCGATCATTAAGCTGATGGTCCTTCATTTTATGGCAGCATAATGGCTCAGTGGTTAGCACTGTTGGCTCACAACAAGAAAGTCCTAGGTTCAAACCCCAGTTGGGCTTCCCTTAACTTTGTTAGAGTTTTCTTCCTGGATTATTGAGCAGCATCAGGACATTTAGGGTGATGTACTGTACTATTTTTTTCTGTTATTTAAAAGTATTTTCTTTTGGGGAGGGGGACAATTTTCATTAATTTCACAAATGGAGGGAAGTGATGACTATAATGTTCTGGAAATGCTTCCAGGATTCCAGCTTATCGTGTCAACGACCGTCGAGCTACAGGAGCCCCGTCTGCTGATACATCTCATAAATGAATTGTCCTCACTCAAAAGTTTTTCATTAAATATTTTTCCATCATATTTAATAAATTTTTACTCATCAAGAACCACCATGAGCAGTTGAAGGATTTTATTTGCAACAGACGTGTAGTTTCAGCTCCAGAGCTGCTCTTCAGATCTTCACTTGGCAGCAGTCTAAAACACATTTGATCTAAAACTTGGAGTTTCTGTTGAGTTCTGACCCAGGTCTGTGTCAGGTTTCAGGAGGACCTCCTCGCAGTGTCTTGTCAAGGTCTACATGGGGAAGACCAGGAAGGCGGTGATGGTGCTGAGGCGACTCTGATCTGCGATGGTCTGGCCTGCCCAGAGATGGACGGAGATCCGGTCCCCCTGCTCCATGGGCAGAGTCATGCTGTTGGAGGCGCTGGCCTGGATTCCTGCTTTGTGGTGGATGGCAAACATATTTTCACCGTTCTTCTTCAGTCCAATGTTCATCTCCCCGGAGCTGCCGGCCATCCCGGTCAGGTGGACGTAGTAGAGCCCTTTAACTGGAGCTGTGAAGATACCTGGAGGAAACAGAAGGACTGAAGGTATTTGCTGTGACCCAAAGGATTTCCAACAAAGATGAACGTGTTCTCATCCCTGGCCTGAAGATTTTCAGGAGATCAGGAGTCATTTGTTCATTTTTCTTCTGTTGTTAGAGAAAGAGACAGTGAATAAAACTTAGAACGTCACCGCACACGTTAAACGTGAAGGTTTATTTGATTTAGCAGGTTCAGGTAGAAGGTCCATTTACAGTAACAAAAAAGGTTGAATCATGTCATCTGGACTTCGTTTTTTTGTTAAAAAGAAACGTTTCGCCCCTAGCCATCTGGTATTACCCATAAGCCACCCTGAGGGTGGCTTATGGGTAATACCAGATGGCTAGGCCTCAGATTGACAAAGCCCCTTGGATGAGGGGCGAAACGTTTCTTTTTAACAAAAAAAAAACGAAGTCCAGATGACATGATTCAACCTTTTTTGTTGTTTAAATAAATAGCATTAATACAGAGACGCTGTTTTATCTTGGGAGCTATTGTTGTTTATTTTGACACTTAAATTCATAATTAACCGAAGCATTAAGTTTCACACTGAAGTAATAATAAAACTAACAGAATTCCAAAACTGGCTTTGAAAACGTGACTTAAAATAACTTTCATCTATTCATAATGAAGTAAGTGATAGTCTTAATCAACTCTATTGAGCACCACCGTTTTGTAGGGAAGAATTTAGCCTGGGGGGAAGGTGAGCTCTTCAGCCTTCTCACCTCTTTAATCAACCTGAAAATTAAACCAAATTAGATGCCTTTTAATTACAGTGTCTGAGCCTCATTCCAAAACAAATCTAATTAAATGTTATAGGGACTAAAATCAAATATGCAAATGTGGGCCACAATTAATTTGAGTTTTTTTTCAACTGTACTTCCACTTTTGGCTCATTGATTCACTTTTTAAACATTAACTGCTGTCCATTCCTTTACCCTTCCCCTGCCTCTCTTCTCCACCCGTCAGATGATCGACATGATGTATTTTGTGATCATCATGTTAGTGGTGCTGATGAGTTTTGGGGTGGCACGTCAGGCCATCCTCAACCCCAACGAAGACCCCTCTTGGATGCTAGCAAGAAATATCTTCTTTATGCCTTACTGGATGATCTACGGAGAAGTGTTTGCCGACCAAATTGATCGTAAGTCTTGGGCGTCAACTGTGAAACAAAATTCATTATCAATTTGCTGGAGGGTCATTCTTGTCTCTGAACAGAGGAATAACCCTAAATAAATCACTCATGTTATTTAAACAATTTAATTATTACTTTAGGACTGTGACAGATGCACTCACTGACAAAAAAAAAAAAAAACCCAGCAATGAGTTAGGCACACGGAGTCTTAACTTAACCTCTCTGGGTTCCAGACAGAGAGGTTGTAATAGAATGATCATGCAACGGTATTGCAATAAATACAATATCAGATCAAATAGAAATGCAGTATAGGTACCCTCTCATTCTGTGTGGGATTAAGATATGTCCCAGGAGAGATAAGATATTTGAACACAGGATGTAACTAACGTAGCTCTGTGTCATCAGGGTTCTTTGAATCCCCATCAAAGGTGACAAAAAGACATTTATTTGGGCTCCTCACACCTTGATGCCAGGTGTGTCTAGTACAGTAGTGCCCAGAGACACACAGACATAAACACTGTTTAGAGCAGTGCAATGGTTTAGTGGTTAGCAGTTGCCTCACAGAAAGAAAATCCTGGATTCAGTCCCTGGTTTGGATCTGGGGTTTTTCTATGTGGAGTTTGCATGTTCTCCTTGTGTTTGTGTGCACTAACTTGCATGTTAGGCCGCCTCCAGGCCCAGACCTCTTTTGCAAAAGTGATCCGTGATCTCAGTGGGATTTGTCTGGTTAAATACAGGTTAATAAATAATCCCTCTGGTCATGTGTGGTAGTGCAGAACTAATACTCATCACTGGACACAATATGGTGCCAGTCATCAGTCCATGCCTCTCAGTTACAGTACCACTCTGAACATAGTCGTTTCTATTTTGGTGTTGATGGCAACCTATTCATTGGGCAGTAAGCCTGTATTCTGGCTGATTCCAATCATCAAGACACAGTACGAAATGGCATGGGGTGTTTGTAAATAGTCCAATACCTGTATCCAGATGGCAGGTAGAGATACTGAGTTCTGTAATGCTTGGTACACCATATGAGAGTCCTTTCTTGGTTTGATCTGTCTTAGTCCACCAGACCGTGTGCAATTTGTGCATTCATTTAGTTTATTTTTATAGCTCCAACTCACAATAAAATACCAAAGTTTTAATGACAATAGAAATAAGAAAAACACAGGATAATGACAGCAATAACTGGATGAAGAAACTTGAAGCAGAGAGGGTGTAGAGACAACAGAGTAGGGAAATGTAGTAATATGTCCTCCAACATAAGCAAATGTCAAACAATCTTAAATATAAGATGAATCATAGGAACAATCTTAAGCCTAGTCAGAAGTAGACACAGTGTCATCCTCATGAGCAGTAATTGGAAGTTGGGTCCATCATTGGGCCACTGTGACATCTGTACAGCCAGTGGTGTCGTCCACATTTTGTAGTGGGTATACTGTACTTGGAAACCAAAGTACACTGGTTAGAACAATGTCATCGTCAATTTGTCTTGATTTTTAAGCACATTGATCATTTCCATATTTCTCTGATGCTTATATTTGAATAAATGAACAGCAAACTTTGTACAGCAGTTGGTGTTGTATAAAAAACATGTCATATAATTTATAAAACGGTATCAAAGCAAAACATTTTCAAGTATTAAGTAATAAGTACAGAATTATACAATAAAGCATTGGATAAGCAAATGTAATAAACAAGCGCTGCAGACAGACAGAGTGTTACAGAAGCGTTTAACTGCCCTTTAATGTATCAATGACATGTGCCCAATTTATCACTGGGCACTTTAAGTGGGTATACTGAAATTCTTAAGCTTTTCTAGTGGGTGTACTCTGTATGCCTGCGTATCACGTAGACTACACCACTGTGTACACTCCAATGGGCAATAACAAATATGACCGCCTGGCCTCATGTAAACCCACAACGCCACTCATCAAGTCAATCTCCAAAGGCTGGTAATGCTGTCTAAAGCATCTCAGCATGAGGCATCCTCTGTGGGTGGTGACCTTCACCCACAGTTTTGACTGATTGTAAAATGCTCTGACAATTGTCTGACAACATCATTGTTCCACTTGTGATGCCACCACTTATGCCCTCTGGTGCCTGTCCTTGACATGCCAATTTCTTTCAAACTGATTGATTTACTTGCCCATAGACAATTCCTTCAGGGTGCTTCACTTTTTTTTTTTTTTTTTTTTGTCAGTGAGCATATCAACCACACGACAGATGAACTGCTAAGTTTTTTTGTCAATCTACAGTAAGCTAATGTATACCATTAGTTTAAAAAAAAATTGTATCTGTATATATCCTGAAGATATTTGTGAGAAAAATGTCCTGAGAGTCTGTGTGCTTTTCTGTTGTCTTTTAGTAGAGCACTGTAGTTGATGGTGTGCACAGAATGTGAGGAGTGGCCCAAAGAGAAGAGATCTGAAATAATGTTTTCATTCTTTGTTTCAGATATGCATAGTAGGAAGTTACAGCAAAGGCTGAATGAAAAACTCTGGCTGGTCGAAAATTACTTTCGAACGCACGGAACCTGGCGTAGCAATGGTCCATCCCACGTTGCCCAGTGCAGTCAAAATCCCAGTAATTTTACACATATAGACTTCGGTTTAACCACATCTACCTATCCCACCTCTCCGTCATCCTTGCCATGACATCGTGACATGCCCACTTCTACCACAAGATGCCTCTTGAGACAAAAGTGCATGTGGTTGTAAGGCTAAAGTTGCCCTTGTGTTGGCATCTCAGGTCAACTACTGGATGTCAGTATTGGGTTTAATTGACCAATTCAGGTAAATATGAAGTCTAACTGTGAGTCTGCTCTCTTTTCCAAATTTATTCCACTAGTAGCTTGACCTAAGGCTATACCCTGTAAGCAACTTTACTCTGATAAGTTTTGGCTGGTCAGATACGCAGCACTTCTCAGGTGTATTTTTCATATTTTTTTGGTCTTGTTTCAGTCAGCTGCCACATCAAGAGGAACTATCAGAGATTTGATATCCACTTGATGCCTCTTTCCTTTTATTTGTTGCTTAATTCTAAACTAATCTGAAGACGTGACCTTGCCATGATAAAGCCACGTTTCGCATGAACCATTATCTCCACCTCTTTATGCCAGCTAAGCTTCTCACTGGAGTAGCTGCTTCACATGTTAAATATTTGAACTGATCTTTTCAATATTCTTCACGACGGAGCACTAATATTTACTCAGAAATTATTTTCATATCACACAGGATAAAAAAAAAAACAGTGCAGACAACCACACTATGACCTAGCCACTATCCACATTTCATCATGTCTATTCTGTTTTTTCATGTGGTTCAGTTGTCAGAGTTTTAAAGTCCAAATTTTTTTTGAAGGTATGAAGAAAAAGAAAAAAAGAAATTACTTCAGTTCTCTGTCTTTGGGCTACATTGTGTGAAACAACAAGAAATGATGAGCATGACTAGGCAGAAACTCCAAGGCAAATAAAGCCAGGACGAATACTGAATGTTCTGCAGATCAGCCCCATGCAACTGAACCATCACAGATGGAAAAAACATACTGTGTACCCTAAATACATTTCAGAAAAAAATAAAAATAAAAAAAGCAATCAACCATTGCTGAAGAAGCTATGGCTTTCATTCTTGACAATATATTTTAAACACGTGTTTAAATATATTGGGAACATAGATTGTGATAACACATGACAAATGTGTTGTTTTGTGGATTTTGTTTTCAGAAACCCATTTCTGAACATGAGCCCCTGTCATTACAGTGTCCGCTCTTTTGAAACCCTTCTTTGAGAAAACAAAATCATAAAAATACATTTTGTTTGTTTGCAAAGGATGTTTTATATAGTTTTTTAGTGATGCACAATATTGGATTTTTGGCCGTTATCAGATATGCCAATATGTTAAAACTTATTTGGCCGATAACCGATACCAATACCGATATTTTTTTCCTTAAATCTACTTACAGAGCCTACATAGCTTTGTCTGCTGTGGAATTAAAATACTACATTCGTCTGCATGGGCTTTGTCATTTTGGTCTACTACCAAATGCAGATGCCAAAAATGGGACTGAAAATGATGTAACACTTCAAGTTGGATTATGTTTAATGTCAAATTTATTCATGATATTTACTCCCTAACACAATGACAACACTCGAATAGTGCAAATTTGTAAATTTTCACAAATCTAAACTCAACGGCTTGCGTGACATCATAATGTTGTGCTGGTGCTGCAGGCATCATTGTCATATAAAACCAGCGCCTTTTATATCGGTTAGTTATTTAAACGGAATGGCCGATGTCCGATATTTAACTTCATCGCTAATATCGGACGATACAATGCCGATAATATTGTGCATCCCTAGTTTTTTTTTAATCTTTTTGGATCTGCTTGTCTGTTCCATTTATTATTGTGGTCTTGTGCTGAACATGTCATAAAGGATTTTTTTTCTAAACTTGTTGTTTTTTTACCATATATATTTTTATTTTCTGTGTATGCTTTGTGTCTGCATGTGTCTCTAATTTACCATGCATCCAAATTATTATATAACCATAATTCTAAATGGATTCAAATCCATTTTTCAGACATAATCTATGTATTAAAGTATGTGTATGTGTGTTTGTTTTGTGACACCGTGCAGCTCCATGTGGACAAAACATTACTACAGAAGATGGTGTGGTGGTGGCCCTGCCACCCTGTAAGACAGGAGCTTGGATCGTCCCAGCTATCATGGCTTGCTATCTGCTGGTGGCCAACATATTGCTAGTCAACTTGCTCATAGCCGTGTTCAAGTACGTGTACTCTATTTTTATTTTTATTATTATTGTGTCAGAACAAAATAATTTAATTATCTTCAAATATATACTGTAAAGAACAAAGCAGCCACAAAAGCATTTTAGATTTGAAAATGTCTGCTTGTTAACTCCTGTCAGAGCAGCTGCAAAGTCTCTCTCATTAGATTATTATCTAATTGTACTGACACATTGGGAAGCAGCTTCTCCCACACTGTAATTATAATTTGTTATTGTGCAAAGGATTGTGTTTGTCTTTATCTACATGATCATATTCTCAGTGTCTTAACGCAGCAGCTAAGTAAAAAAGCTGGTTCATTCAACAGTCCAGAATAAACTATTCTTTGATCCCTTGATGTATATTGTTGTACAGTGAAGTTCAAACTATTTAAACCATTTCTTAATTTCTTTATGCTTAAGCTTGCAGGATGACAGATTTTGGGCTGTTTTTAAGTTGGTTACAGTCAACAATTTTCCAGGCTTTCTGAAGGTCTTGCATAGTTTTTCCTGTGGACATGGCTAACTTCTCCTCAGTTTCTTCCCATCCTTGTACCTGATCATGACGGCATATTGTAAAGTGTTCATTAAATGACAGGTCTAAAAAGAATATCTGTATATGAGCGTATCTATCTCTCAAATTTCAGAAAAAGTGTGAGAAAATAATCCATACCTGAAACAAGACTTGAGATGATTCAGCCTTTCATTAATCATTAATCATATGTCAAATGATCGGCAGATGTCTCTTTGGAAGTGACTATCAGAATTAAATAACTGTTTTAAAACCTCTCAAAAGTCCTGGAAAAAATGATTAAGATCACTTTAAAGCTTAAAATGAGTCTGGCTACATGGAAGCAAATTACATTAAACACGTGACATTTGAACGGTACTGTTGATCTGGGTCATGATCTCATCTGGAGTCCATCTGATTGATTTTAGTAATACATTCTTTGAGGTGAAGTCCATCTCAAACCAGGTGTGGAAGTTCCAGCGCTACCAGCTCATCATGACCTTCCATGAACGCCCAGTCCTTCCTCCACCCCTCATCATCTTCAGTCACATAACTATGGTCCTCAAGCATCTGTGCTGCCGCTGGCGCAAGCATGACGACGACGAGAGGGACTATGGACTGAGTGAGTGGCAGATTTATATAGTCTGAGAATAATAAAAGGAACGTGAACAGCAGATTTTTAAAGCCCTATCACTGGAAGTGTTTAAACATTTCTACATTGATCATTTGTAGCACTGTAACAATCGTACAACCAAAATAAAAGTTTGGAACATATGCAGTTTTTATACGAACCACTGGTGAAACATGACAATTTAACCAAACCTCTCGAAACTTTATTTTCCACAGAGCTTTTTATCACAGAGGATGAGCTGAAGAAAGTTCATGACTTTGAGGAGCAATGCATAGAAGAGTACTTCAGAGAGAAAGACGACAGATTTCACTCATCTAATGACGAGAGGATCAGAGTTACATCTGAGAGGTCAGACATGAGTACACAACTGTAACTACACACACTGTAGTACTTAAATGACTGTTTTCTGTCTTTTATTATTTGTAGAACACAACAAGCCCCACATAGAGGCCCTTACTGCAGTTGTTATAGGTTTTTTTCCTTCTTCTCCATCAGGGTGGAGAACATGGCGATGCGTTTGGAAGAAGTCAATGAGAGGGAGCACTTTATGAAAGCATCACTGCAGACGGTTGATATTCGTCTGGCCCAAATGGAGGAGCTAATTGGACGAATCACTGTTGCGCTGGAGCGTGTGACAGGTGTCGAGCGGGTAGAGGTCAGCAAAGCCCGTTCCCGGACTTCATCTGATTGCACGGACTCCGCATATATACTCCGCCAAGCTGAATGCCAAGAGTCAGCATACATCCTCCGTCAGAGCAGCTTTAACAGCACAGAGGGGAATGCCTACCGCCTCCAGGAGGCGCTGGAGGGAACAGCTGAGGGCTCCATGTCCCCTCCTTCTCCTACCAGCATGGCTACACGGACAAGGAGTCATTCGTTTTATGTTGGAGGTGGGCGTACTGCTGAACGTGCAAGTGGGGCTGAACGAGCTGAAAGTTTCTTCAAGGAGCGCTCACTTAGTCTCCATCGAGCCAACAGCTCACAGTCTGTGTCCTCAGCTGCCGCCACCAAGGAGTCTAAGCCCCTCCCACTGGCAACGCTGGCGGTTTCCCAGCAGCACCGTCCATCGTCGTGCATTGATATCTATGTCTCAACTTCTGAGGAGGTGGGCCCTACAGAGGTCTTTCTTGCCCCTCTTCGTGTGGTCCCACCTCTGCAGAGAGTGTCCTCAGTGCAGTCAGATACCTTGGAGACGATGCTGCCTGGAGGCCGTGAGTACAGCAGCACTGCCACTAGCGGTTTGGGCGACAGGCACTCTGAGGGCGAAGCAGGAAGCAGTGGAACAACTGGAGCTTTGTTTGAGGACAGCGCAGCTGCCGACTTGTCGTTGTGTTCGGCACACCTCTTACCAGACACCACCCTACCTCCTTGGGATTTGGAACCGTCTCCACCTCCCTCAGCAGGGCTGCTTGAACGCTCGAAGAGCAGCCGCTACCTCTCAACAGTTGGAACTTCATTCTTGGACGAACCTCCTCTGGTCAAGTCCCACAGCCTTATGTTCACGCCAAGAGGCTGCTATGGAGGACTGGGGGCAGGGGTTCAGGTAAAGGCTGCAGAGTACACCAGCATCACTGACTGCATCGACACACGCTGCGTCTCCGCTCCATACACTCCTGCAGAATGTTCACATTCACCTGGGACATCCAGTTCATTCACCTTTGATAAACCATCAGACATCAGCTCCTCTCACCCGGAGAGAGAGGCGGAGCTAAGTCACACTGAGTCTGATCCAGAGGACCCTGAGGATCTGATTCCACCCTCTGATACCCCTAGAATAGGGGGCCTTGGTGGGCCCAGTGGAGCCCCTCTCTGCTCCCCCTTCTCCAAGCTGGAGCGAGCAAACAGCTGCTCTTCCGATGACTCCCATCCTTCTCTCACACTGGCCCCTCCGCACCGGAAGAGCCTGTCAGTGAGTGAGAGGATGGAGAGGGGACCAGGTTTGGGAGCAGACAGGGGACCTGGGCCTGTGGGGCGAGGTCTGGTGGGACACAGAAACCCCTTCCTCAGGAGCAAGTCTGGAGCAAGGCCTGAAACAGCCAAGACTGACAGTCTGTCCATAAGGAAGCTGGCTGCTCCTTCAGCTTTCCGCAGCTTTGAGAGACAAAACTACACATGACAAGGACACGCCGGTGCACTCACACACTGTTAGGGTGGACAAGTGAAACAACGAGGGTGACGGCAAGATAAAGCTGCCTGTAGATGCTGATCTGGACCATGCCTACACTTTATTCCCTTTCATTTTACATTAGAAAGGTTTATTCACACTCAGCATTGAAGGACAGCTTAATTCTGAGCCACGAATGAGAAAAAATGAGAAGTCCCTACGTAAACCTGTCAAAACAAAGAGCTATGAATTTAGATTAGTTTATACCTCTTGTAGCAAACTTACAGTGGGATGTTACGACGATGGGAGGTGTTTTCGTCTTGTATGTCTTCCACTGACCAACATTACATTGAGTCCACATCTGTCACTGAGTTGTATCACATATCAATCACACTTGTAAGACTCGCACACTGTTATTCCTGTTATTCCATGGACACTGTCTCATCTACGAGTCAAGGCAAAGGAAGCAAGAGTTATCACATTGTTTTGTATTTTGACAAAAGTGACCACCCATCACTTGCCGTTTGAGAAAAGCAGATTTTTGGAGCAGCTTCAGATCTGTAACATGGCAACAACTTACCTCTAGTTCATCTTCGAAGTGAGTACCGGTACAAGTTTGACCTTTTAAGGAAATGTCGTCTTTTTTTCTGTTCCTGTATCATACCATTGGAGAAGAAATG
Organism: Hypsolebias longignatus; assembly: GCA_031762435.1. Lineage (NCBI taxonomy): Eukaryota > Metazoa > Chordata > Actinopteri > Cyprinodontiformes > Rivulidae > Hypsolebias > Hypsolebias longignatus. The sequence goes on along the minus strand of JARVGV010001587.1, from coordinate 23,295,910 downwards.
CCTGACTCAGTCATTTCTTTTCTCGGGGCCTAACTTTGAAGAAACACATTTCAGTGAAGTAATTTCTCTGATGTCTGATAACACTATGTCACGTAGGTGAACGACAGCTTATAAGTGCATAAAGGTGGTCTGCGTTTTGAGTTGTGTAGGATGAAACTCACTACACAGAAAATTCTCATGCCTGACCCCAGAGCTTTAACAAGTGCAATTGCAAATGATGAGGACAAGAGGGCGCTGTGAGCGTATGAGTTAGCCTTTACTTGGCAGACACTGATGGGAAGTGATTTATTTTTATTTTTTTATTTTTTTTGCTTGAACCTTACACCAAAAATAAAAAAAAAAAAAGAAGAAGAAGAAGAAAATCACTAAATCTTAGATCTCTTGTCATTTTCTTATTTGGGTCTTGCAATGTTATCCTTTTGCAGTTACGTTTTACATCCAGTTATTAGATCCGTCCTCCATCTGTTACTGTCATTTATTATGCTATCTATTTGTTTTCACTTCCAAAGCAAATCACAGCAACAAGACTATAAGACAAAGTAGTTGATAGATGACTGCCCTAATTATAAATTGTGTACAGACCACGAAGACGTCTTTTTAAAAAAAAGCACTATATGTTAAATTTTTTAAAAGCTTTGAAATAAGCTGACAAGTATATGCATTCTAGGTGAGATTTAAAAAAAAAAAGGTGTATGTTAAAGAAAGAAATATTGGATTACAAATATTTTAAAAAGTATAACAAAGCCAGACAAGTTTATCAAACTTTCTATTTTTTTTCTCATTTCAAAAGGGAAAAAGTCTGGTGTGAAGAAAGACATTTTTCTTTTTAGATTTGTAATAATAATATATAAGAAATTAATAAAAAAAACAATATTGATTTAATGTTTTTATATATATAGTCTTGCTTTTTCAATTCTGTTTAATCTTGTTGGATTATTTTGAGATGAAAATTATTTACATTTTTCTCTTGCTAATTTCTGATTATTAAATGCCTGCTTGAATTATATTATTACTATTCATATGTTTTCAGTGATATTTTTGTCAAAATTTAAGTATTTTCTAATTAAGATTTTAAATATGATGAAAGATGACCATCTACATGCACTAAATGGTGATGTACAATATTATTTATTAAATATAGAATAGTCTAAAATGCTGTACATTTCAATCATATTTATTGTATTTAAAGTAGTTTTTATTGTGTTTTATCAAACAATTTATGGCATTTTTTAATTGTTAATTTGGCAATCCACAGTTGCCAGTAATACCAAACATTTAGGGTGCCTTTTGGGCATGGATGGAGTATGTGGGGACTTATTTGTGAAAGTTCACTTCTTTGTCCACTGTTGTTTATTCACAGAGGCCAACTATTGCTGATTATTTTCTCCTAGACCTCTCTTCTGTTTCTCATCTGATGTACAGAGTGGAGGAATTGTTTTTTTTTTTTTGTGGTTTTTTTTTTGTTTGTTTTTTTTTTTGTTCTTTTCATTTTTTGTCAGCTGTATCATTGCTCATTTGGACATTTATCTGTATTTCTTTAAAAAGTGATGTCTTGAGCATCATAGATTAAGAAATGATCGTTTTTTTGCACATGAAACTGAGACATGAGGAGACCCAGCTTCTCCGTGTGGCTGGTTGTTGTTGCAGTAAACTATTCTGTCTCACTAGAACTGCTTAATCTGACTCACTTGTGTCACAGCTCAGTCGTAATCTAAACATCCTAACCGTTAAATATTTTCCATTGCATACGATATTGTGCAACCCCAATCAGTGCTCACTTCTGGTTGGTAAAATATCACTGTATCGTATTATTTTCCCACTAACATAAGCTTTTCAGTCAACACATGGTCAGTATCATAGGACAGAATTCGGAGTAAAGTTGTTGATGCTTGAAAAAGATCTGATTTACAGCTTCTTTACCAAAATATGTGGGCTATGTTGTGGCGACAACAAACAAAAGGTTGACCCCAGGTTAGTGCTCAGGGACAATATTCCCCCAGTGATGCAAGACAGAGGGTGTACTTCATAGAGTCATGGTGGGATTTTATTAAAAGGAACAGAGTTGGATGAGTTTGTCTTAAGCTGACAGCGTTCAATATAATCACTGTGCTTTATGAGTCTAACCCAAAAAATTTGGGGGATTTTAGATGAACTTTATATATATTTTGTTTGTTTAATGTGTTCAGAAATAGCAATAGCATTTGAATGAATGTCTTCATACTGGCTTGATTTACTGACCCGCTAGAGCTTCAATCGCCAACAGTAAAAACAAAAGGGAATTTTTTTTTTTTTTTTTTTACGTTTATGGATATGTGTGTTTTCATGGAGGCAGGCTTTGGTCATGCACAGCTGCTGCTTACATTTTGAACCAAACCAAACTTTGTCATACCAAATGGAAACAGATGCAGTAATGTTCTGTCGACCTATTGTCTAGCTGCGACAGACAGGGTTTAAGACACAAGCCAAGGTTGAACTGTTCAACCCAAGCTCTGTATGGCAAAGTATGAAAACAAATGACTGTGTTTGGCTCAGGCCTTCCCATTTGGCCTGTTCAGAAATGAAAAGAAACTTTCCACAGTTTGTTTATCCCCCACAAGCAGTGTCAGATAACATACGTGTCCTTGGCATGTAGGAACTTTTACAATTGGTCAACGGCAGTGTGATACATCGCCACGGCCGGTGTGGAGCAGGAAGTGTGAATGTGAGTGTGTGTGTACAAGTAACCTGCGTGCAAACTCAGACATTTAGGTGACACCAATAACAGGGAGGCATGCCAAGACAACACAACCCAGCAGAGTCTCAGTGTACAGTACTTTTTAAATATTTTCCTACACTCTATTAATCTAGAGTTTTATTGATAATCAACAGATTTGCTTCCTTCTTAAGAACCTTGTGACTAGTAGGCCATAAAGGAAGAGTTTTACGCACATGTTTTTTCTGCAATAATACTGATAAACTAAAAGGGACTTGCTGTATCCCACTACTGGTCACACCTAATTTATTGTCCTTTAAATGCATGCAGTTCTTCCACTCAGCGTGTACACAGATGACTTGTGATGTTGACTGAGAGAAAGACACAGATCATAATATGAAATTAAAGTAGTGAGTATGTGGATGCAAATACAAATCTGTATTCTTCAATGTGAATAGGATCGTGTCTGGCATGCATTGTTAAATAAACAATTCAATAGATTGGTATCTGTGTAGCGCCTGTTTTTTTTTTTTTTTATATATTAAACTAAATGGCATCATACTTGTGCATATTATGCAAAACATTCCCAGTTTCTTTACATTTTGCCTCCAAAGAGCAAGACTTTCTTGTGATCTTTTTAAAGAGGTTTGGATCAATACCTGTTCAAGCTTTCTAAAGGTTTCACTTTGGACCTTGACTGTGTTCTCGCTCATTGTTTTGATGCAGTCCTGACCAAAACAGCATGATGCTGTGAGTGTTTCACAAATGAAGTGGAGAAAGGAATCCACAGTAGATGAGCATTATCTGACAGTTGTGTTTTTAAGAAATGAAGGAAAAGTCAAGCATGGCACAGCTCTTTGGTAATCACTTTGTTGCTAATAAAAAAATCATGTATGGGTCAAACTGTTACCTTTGGTACTTGTATAGATTCAACTAAAGAAATGGGAACAGATTGTGTCTTTATGACAGGCTGCTGGTAACAAAGTGCATAAAGTTTGATGAGTTGTTTTATGTGTGTCATAATATGTGCATCCAGTACACATTTTCGGG
>JARVGV010001587.1:23198534-23213146 GCA_031762435.1 Hypsolebias longignatus | reverse complement strand
AATAATTGTTCCACACTTTGTTTTGATGTTTGGGGGAAAGTTTGCGAAACAATTACAAATCCTATTTTTGTTTTACAAAAAATAACTAAGAATTATCACTAGAAAGCATTACTGTCACCCATCAAGCACATTATTTTATCAACTGAAGTTACTGAATTTCCATGATTTGGTAGATTATAATATTTTGTCATTTATGTATAGGGCTCAGAATAACACATTACCTTTAAATATCCAATTAAATTTTGCTAAAAGAGAGAGTTGTTATAATCTTAATGGGATAGTGATATTTGTGAAACCTAAATTTAGTGCTAGTTTGAAGGGATGGTCTATCAATCCATGGAATTAGATTATGGAATAATCTGGAGAGTGATGTTAAAAATGCCAGATCAATGCATTTGTTTAAGATAATGATCAAAGTTGATTTGTTAAAAAATATGAAATAGCTTAATGTTTATTAATATTAATCATTACTCGAGAAGGAGTTATTTATTTTGTTTTTGTTATTTGAAGATTATTATTGATTGATTTTTTTTTGTAAAAAGGGGCAGATATAAGATTTTTTTCTTCTTTCTGCTGCCTTTCATTTTATTTGTTATTGCCTTTCTTATTGTATATAGAACTGTTTAGTTGAGTTTAGTTTAAAAAACGAATAAACTTTATAATATAATAAAAAAATAATAATAAGTATTTTAATAATAATAAATCCTCTTTGTCTTTTTCCTGGCAGCTGCATTTCTAACATCCTTCTTCCAGCATACCCACTGTCCCTCCTCTGGACATGTCCAAACCATCTCAGACTGGCCTCTCTAACTTTATCTCCCAGTTGTTCAACCTGTGCTATAAATATAAAGTCAGGATAGTGTAACTAAATAACTCCCCCAAAAGGGGCAAATTGTGCAGAATAGCAAAACAATATCTGTCTTCAGACCTGACAAGAAGGAATAATGTCAGGAGAGGATTTACATGCACAATGTTTATTTTTCTTCTCTTAAGGATAGTTTTCAGAAAAGTTTCCACCAACAGAAATGTGTTTACAGATGCTCATATTAAAGCTACAATACAATAGAGAAAAATATTTGACTGCTGCAGAAGTCTTGAATTAGGCTCCGGAATTAATGATGTGTTCAGGTGCATCCAGGAATTGTTTAGTGAAATTTTAACACAAGTGGTTCATGACACACTTTGCCTGCCGACAAACACAATTGACTCAAAATATACTGTGGTTATGGTAACATTTTAAAACAATGTGATTCCACGACTTATCAATCCTCGGAGTGTGTGTTGAGAATCAGTCTCAGCTACTACCACACCAAAGTTTAGTAAACATTTAGCACATTGGTCCAATGATTCATGAGTTGTTCAAGCAACAGTCAAGCGCACCTATATATCATCCACATTTATATATATTTGTAATTTATCTAAAATTCTTAGACCATTTGCAAGCTTCAAAAGCTTGCTGTAAATTCAACATATCTCTGATCTTAGTGAAAATTTATGTGAAGAACTTTTAGATTTGTACTTTTACTTTAAAAAAATAAGCAAAGAGTGGACTGCATCGTGCTCTGCAGTGTTAGTTTAAAGCTGTTCGTGATGCTTCCCAAAGTCTTATAACCATGACTCCCAACTCGAGGGATGAGTACACGCCAGAGCCAATATAGTCAGAATGAGGCTGATTTTGCCGTTATAATGGTGAGCTCTTTTCCCCATTGGACGACAGCCTGGGCTGACAGTCAAACGCCATTATGAGCCAGTGGCCGTGCAGTTTGTCACTGTCACGCACGTCTAAATGGAGGCTTTGTTTTTTTTTAGATTTGTAAAGATTTATGACATTCTGCGCACTATTTAAGCAGCGATGCACAACAGAGTCATTTTGTCTGATGCAAAGCCACTTTGAAAAATGGCAGATTCAGCTGGTTGTGGGGGCTAGCAATTTCCTCTGAGCCAAAAAAATGGTGTCTATGAAACGAGACGCTGTATTAGATCCTTTCCTTTTATCACTCTGTGGATTTGACGAACCACAGATCGAGCATGAAATGTTTGCACATTTAAGAAATGAATGGAGACATTCTCATCATCGCTACTGCGTCCACTTTTGAACTCTATTTGCCAGAAACCATTTGCAAATTTCTGAGAATATTGGGAACTAACAATACACAAGCATTCCTTAAAAAAGGATATCACTTGCTGCCTTTCATACAAGAGTTTTAAATAAAGATTGTCTTGAGTTGAGAAATAATGATTAGCTTTTTTTTTTTGCAAAACATCAAAATGATGCTATGCATAATCTTACAGTTACAAGATCTTCTCACACAGTCTATTCACACTCAGAACATACAGCATGTTACTTTGTGAGAGTTTAATAATAATAAAAGCCATCCAGTTGTCCATGAGATATTTTGCTAACAGACAAACAGGGTTGACCATCAGTTAATGGCACATCTTATATAACTAAAGGTTGAATGAATAAATGCACATTTTAAATCAAAGCTGTCATGCAATGTGCATTGCTCAACCGTGTGATTCCCAGCTGCTTCTACACCAAATGTAAGGTCAATATCTATGGTATTTCACTGAGTTATAGCTGTACTGGTTATTTAGCTGTGGCAGCCATCTTAAATGAGGTATGTTTCAGAAGTTAATCAGTTGTAGATGTACATGTGTTGTTTAATTTCTGACAGTTTCATTAAACTTCATCTTGTGGTTCAGGTGATATTTTTCTAACAGACAGACAGAGTTGACTCTAATAGTTAACAACAAAGATTTAAAACTAAAATCTCATGTGTGTCAGAGATGACTCTCAGTTTCGACTGCGCCAAACTGTACTTCAAAAGCTTTAAAACGGACTGAATTATAACAACTTTTGTATTTGCTCATTTTTTTTAGATGCAGCAGCCATTTTTAATGATGTTGACCCTAAAAGTTCATCAGCTGTAGATGTTCATCAAATAATGACTTTCTGAAAGTTTTAATTAAAATCTGTTTAGTGGTTCATGAGATAAGTAACACATGTGCAAGCACAGAATTAGGCAATTATACTACAACTACTACTATACTACTACTACTACTACTACTCTTACGACTACTACAACTACTCTAACTATTACAACTGCTACTACTATTTCTACCAATACAACTACTATTACCACTACTACTATTACTGCTACTACTACTTCTATTATTACTACTACAACTACTACAGTATTACTGCTACTACTACTACTTCTACTACTACTACTATAGCTATTACAACTACTACGTTTACCACTACTACTACTGCTATTACTACTACTGTTACTACTACATGTTGTTCAGGATCTGAAGCAGTTTCCTCAGCATAAAAATAATAATAATAACGATACTACTACTACTACTACTACTACTATTACTGATGATGATGATGATGATAATAATAAAAATAATGATGATACTACTACTACTACTATTACTGATGATGATGATGATGATGATGATGATGATAATAATAATGATGATACTACTACTACTACTATTACTGATGATGATGATGATGATGATGATGATGATGATGATGATAATAATAAAAATAATAATAATATTGGGGCAGCACGGTGGCAAAACTGGTAGAACTGCCTCCCAGCGAGAAGGTTGCCGGTTCAAATCCCGGTCTGTGGGCCTTTTTTGTGTGGAATGTACATGTTCTCTCCGTCCATGCGTGGGTTTTCTCAAGTACTCGTTTCCTCCCACAGACTAAAAAACATACATGTTAGACTGACTGGTAACTCTAAATTGTCCATAGGTGTGAGTGAGAGTGTGAATGGTTGATTGTCTCATTTGTCTGTGTCCCTGTGATGGACTGGAGACATGTCCAGGGTGTCCCTTGCCCCTCGCAAAATAATTGCTGGACATGAGCACCAGCAACCCCCGTGACCCACAATGGAAGAAGCAGGTAAATTATGGATGGAATGATGATGATGATGATAATAATAATAATAATAATAATAATAATAATAACAATATTGATATATTTTTCTGATGTGCTGTTCTTGTCATCATTTGGAACTCCTTCCTTGATGTGTTGCAGCCTCCTCTCTCCGACACCTGAATACTGAGCAGAACTTTAAAGACTCCCCATATAAAAGAGATAGTAATCACATAAGAAGGATATAATGAATCACAGAAATTGTTCCACAGAAAGTGGAAACCCTCTGCAGCACAGCCCCATGAAACTCTGAGAACTATCACAGCGCAGGTCACGTGGGGTCACTATTATCTCCCATGCTGAGCCCCACTGATGCACCCCCACCCCCCAGCAGCAAAATCACAACATCGTGGAGCTCCTCTGTGGGGTCACATTTATTATTGTATGGTGTGTGTGTGTGAGAGACAGAGAGAGTGAGTGTGTGATAGAGAGAGGACGTGTGCGAGAGCGCCCTCTGCTGGCTCTCTTTATAAAAGCGCAGTGGCGCCCTCGGTGCGCGCAGTCAGTGGAAAAGGAGCGTTCCTCCAGAGGAGCGCAGCGCAGCAGTGGCCCCCGGGGGGCGAGGAAAAGAGAGAAAACCACCAAAACAATCCAGTCAGCGCCTTGCAGCACTTTCAAACGACTTCCTGCACCTCCTGAAACGTGCTGGCATGGTTTGGTTCAAGTGTTTCGCGGGGCGGAGGAGAAATGCGGACACGTCCCAGTAGTTTGTTGGTGTGAACGCAGCGCACACGGACCCTGACTAACTGCTTGCATGGATTGACTCACTGGGATCATTTGCTGCCCCCCCTTTCCCCCCACCACCCCGCAAAATGCCAGTGGATTTGTAGCGCAGCAGTCCTGAAAGGAGTGTGGATTGTATCATTTTTAATCTCACAGAGCGTCGAGGATTATTTTCAGGTTTTTTTCTTCTTTTTTATTTTATTTTTTCTGTTGAGGAGCGCGTGTTGTTTCCTGTGGCTTAAATGAGGATATTGATTTGGCGCTGTTAAGACTTGTTCAAGAATCTGGAGAAAAAGGGTGGATTAGCCTTTTTTTTTTTTTTTTTTTTTTTTTTTTTTAAATTTTTGGTAAGAGCTGGAGAATCTTTGTCTAATTACTGGACCCCGACTCTTCTGTGCTCCCCTGAGTCCAATATGAAGTGTGACACAGTGTGGATGTGCGTGTTTCTCCTGCTCCTAGGTAAGGAACGACACGAGCATGTGCACAAAATGTGGATTTCCTCACCACATCTGAAGTTATTGTAAGAAAAGCATTTCGGTCACTTCCAGAGCCTGATATTAATTTGTGTTCTGTGAGCGATGTGTTGCATTAATTTGTCATCTGATGCAACAAAATGATGATTTATGCCAAATATGCAAAACTTATAAGCAGGTTTATTTGAGTGACCTGGATCAGTTTGTAAGTAAAATATCTTGTTTAGGTTGGTTGAACATGACTGAGGCCATCAGATCTCCAATGAGCACGTTAATCCCTGACAGCATCAGTGATCAAGTTGCAGCAATCTTGACAGTCGTTTTCCTCCCAACTTTGTGTGGCCGAGCGTTTGGCAACGTGCCAGTCAACACACTGTCCAGCTCAGTTCTCCAAACCATCACCAGGGGTCTCTCTTGTCATTTCACCCAAACTGTCTTGTCCTTTACCTGGATAGGTGGTTCATCACTCTTTTCAAGAGGCAAGGGGCCTCTCTGCTCTGTGGACCTCTGCGAACTCATTTAATCCCAATCCCGATTGAAAATGGGTTTAATGATGCAGTTGATTAGACGTACGCTGATTAGATGCTCTAAAGTTTCAGAACACTTTTGCTTTGAGTTAGAAGCTGTTTAGTTTATTTTGCGCGCGTGTGTGTGTGTGTGTGTGTGTGTGTGTGTGTGTGTGTGTGTGTGTGTGTGTGTGTGTGTGTGTGTGTGTGTGTGTGCACCTTAGGTCCATTGAGTGCACTGGAGGTAATGTGAGCAGATACATTCTTGGATAAAAAAGTAAAAAAAATAATAATAATCCCATTTGAGCATTTGAAGAGATGCCATCCTAATCATCCAGAGAGAGCTTGTTAATTTGGCATGTGCAGACAAGACGAAGGTTGTAAAATGTGCTGGTCGCATAAACGTACACATGCACACATGCTGTAAAGGCCATGAGATTTTTATTCTGACATTTAACCCCAATCCATCTCCTTGTCCCAGATGAAGCAAGCTCCTGGGATGACCCCTCAGTTCTGTTCATGGGCCTGGGCGGCGAGGCGCCGGGATCCCAAAACGCCGGGTCTAGAGCCGAGGAGCAGCCAGAGAGGGTGGACTGCATCCAGGCGACTGAGATGTGCAACCAGAACCCTTCCTGCAGCTCTCGGTACCGAGTGATGCGCCAGTGCCTCGTGGGCAAGGAGAAAGAAGCCATGCTGGATAACAACAGAGACTGCCAGGCGGCCTTGGAAGTGCTGCTGGGGAGCCCTCTGTACGACTGCCGCTGCAAGAGGAGCATGAAGAACGAGCTGCAGTGCCTACAGAACTACTGGGCCATCCACATGGGACTCAACGAAGGTAGGAAGCAGATGGTTTCACAGCCTCAGAAAAAAAAAGATCCTTGCATCTGTAATCCCTCTTCCTGCAGATCCTTTGTGGAACCTCCACACAGCTCAAATTAAGTCTCACTTTGTTCATGTTTTGACTGTAAGCTCGTTATGAACAACCTGCGTCCTCCGTGTCTCTTGGCTGTGGCTTTGAATTCACTTCCCATCATCATCAGTGATGGAAGAACCGAACGCACTGCAGAGCTATACTGTATACGAATAAGCCTGGTGGTCTACACGTGCACAAAACAACATGCGTGTTTGCTGTTGCAATAAATGATGTGCAGCTACAAAGGTGCATGCAAGTCTGGAAACAGTTTTCGGCTCTTCCGTTATCAGTGTGGTTTTTGAGCAAAGCCGAAAATGCACTGCCCATGTCCTCTGATACCCTAAAGCCCCCAATAAAAAAAAAAAATCATGCTTTGCTATTTTCCACAGCCTCAGATACATAATGGGAATGTAATGGGATTACATCAGGTGGACCTGTTATAATAGACTTATTGGTTTTCACCTAAAGTGTTCCATTTTACCATAATTGGGTTACAGCAGTGCAGCACGAGTGGTCCTTAGGTTTCCACTTATCCAGGACACAAAGCTGTGCGCTTGTTCAAACATCCCATTTCTCTGGACGGCCACCAAAAGGTGAAGGCAGATGATGTTCATGTGGTTGACTGTGTCTGTGAAGATTCATGTGTCTGTTAGCAAAACAGCTCACAAGCTGTGTGAATCTGACTGAAACTTACAGAAAGTTATCCATCCATCCATTCATCCATCCATTCATCCATCCATCCATCCATCCATCCATCCATCATCCATCCATTCATCATCATCCATCCATCCATCCATTCATTCATCCATTCATCCATCCATCCATCATCCATCCATTCATCCATCCGTCCATCCATCATCCATCCATTCATCATCATCCATCCATCCATCCATTCATCCATCCATTCATTAATCCATCCATTCATCCATCCATTCATCCATCCATCCATCCAATCATCATCCATTCATCCATCCTTCCATTCATCCATCCATTCATCCATCCATCCATTCATCCATCCATTCATCCATCATCCATCCATCCATCCATCCATTCATTAATCCATCCATCTATCCATCCATCCATCCATCCATCCATCCATCCATCCATTCATCCATCATCCATCCATCCATCCATTCATCCATCATTCATCCATCCATTCATCCATCATCCATCCATTCATCCATCCATTCATCCATCATCCATCCATCCATCCATTCATCCATCATCCATCCATCCATTCATCCAGCCATTCATTAATCCATCGATTCATCCATTCATCCATCCATTCATCCATCCATCCATCCATCCATCCATCCATCCATCCATCCATTATCTTTACCTGCTTCTTCCTTTTTTGATCATGAGGGGGTTACTGGTGTCCATATCCAGCCGCCACTGTGGGAGAGGTGGGGGACACCCTGGACAGGTCTCCAGCCCATCTCAGGGACACATAGAGACAAACGAGACGAACAACAATTCAGTCTCTCCAGAAAGTTATCACTGGATGAAATTTGATTAAGTTTTAGTCAGCTTGATCCAAGATGACTGGCTCAACTCATCAACAGAATCCCACACACTAGTATCAATGACTCAGTCAATTGTACAGCTACTGAGCTAAAGTTTGACATGAAGGTAGCTGAGACTCAACTGGAACATACTCTGTTTGCATTCTATGATTTTGCATTAGATTGTGTGATAACCCTGTGGCAGCAGGTGATAAGGTGCATCTTTATGCAGACTAATTTGACTGAATCAGAACTACTGGGGAGTCTGCACCTAAAGGAAAGCGCTCACTAAAGACGGATAAATTGTGGTGCTCGTGTGCGTGTCGTCAGTGAATGATATCAAGTGCGGCTGTGTCAGTTTGGATGACATAATCAACTCAGCTGTTTTGACACGAGTGATAATGGTGGACGTGTTTCAGAGCATCGGATCGCTCTGGACTTGTGTGCCGTGATCCGTGAGATGATTCACCAGGCTGATTGCTCATAGCACCAGCTACACTTCGATAGGCCGAGGACAGCAGAGGGTCCCTGACATGAGGGGAAAGACACGTGGGCTCCCAAGGCGTTCTGTCTCTCTGCTTATCTTTCCTCACATTTCTGACTCGTCACCCTCCTCTTATTTCTCCAACATCAGCAGCGGCAGTCAAAGTTCTTGCGCTTGAATGCGTCACGGAAGTTGTTGGACTGTCATGTTCAGAGGGCTTGCATTACGGCCTTCACGTGTTCCTTTTACAAAAAAACAAAACAACAACAACAAAAAAAAAAGTCCTCTGCGCTGTGCCCCGATTTGGCCCTGTCAACCTTGGAGATAAAACCCACTTTAACAGAAACGAAAAGCTCTTACAGAGCAGCTTTAATCTAATCACGATCCATTGTGCAGTCAAGCAGGCTTTTGTTAACTGGAAACAGTGAACAACATCCATCTCTGGAAACAAACAGAAAAGGCTGAATCCCAGCAGACCCCGTGGAAATGGTGCTAAACCACTTTGAAATCCTTTAGATAAAGCAGAAAGGGTCTAATTGAATTGGTATGTCAGAGATGTTAAAATGTGGTTTTCAAAGTTTTATTGTGAGCTAAGGTGGAAAGATGACGGATGAAAGTGTGTGTGAGAAAGAAACACGAAGAGGAAGTGGAGACTGGAAGGACACAAGGATGTCCTGTGAACGAGACAGAAGAAAGGAGATTGGGGCTGTTGTCATTTTTATTGATGTGTTAAGATTTTCACTAAAACATATAAATACAATGTCATTTTCCAAATGTTGATACTGGGCAGAAAAAAAAGAATTAAGTTATGGTCGAGAGGTGTCATATTTGTCATTGCCCATGTCGTCTTTTGACGAGGGACACTGAAAGTAAGTGAGCAGCATGATGACATCGGAAAAATGAAGGCAAACCCCAGAAAACTAAATCGTTTTCACGTCTGACCTGGTGACATGAACAGAAGTGAACAGTTTGTACACCAGGACCTCAGATCTGTTTTCTGTTTTGACATAAATCAGCTGTTTGCCATAACTAAAGGTGAACTGATTGAACCTCTGACAGGTTGAAATGCACGGGCAGAAGAAAACCCAGCTAAAGTGAACAAAAATAAATTAATCAATTTTTCTCACTGCCTTAAATCCAAAAGTTAATCAGTTGCAGATGTACATCCATTGATTACGTTTTGAGAGTTACTTTAAATTTAATGGTTCAGGAGTTTTGCAGTGGTTCATCAGATATTTGGTGCTCTGTGTTTCTGCTACATGTTTTTCTTGGTAAATAGGTTGATTTTTTTCCCCCACTGCCAAGAATTCCCTTATTTTCAACTATCTCATAAACTTGTGCATGGATTTTAATGAGATTCCCAGAAGGTAATTATTGGATGAACAACTGATTAACTATTGATGTTAAATCAAATAATGATGGGTGCTTCAGCTAACTGACCTTAGCAAACACTAAAATGACTATAACACAGTCAGATGTGCAATTATTGAGCTAAGGTTTAGTTAGTGTGGTAATGGCTGAGCATCATTTCCAACTCAATACTTAGAGAAATACACATTTTCTCATATTTTTTTATATAAAACACTGGCAATATCTTTTGGCTTCAACCCCTTTTGTCTGTTAGCAAAATATTTTGAAACGTTTTCATTGGCTGCACCTCTAAAATGCATTTACTTTCAGAGTTACCCAATGCACTTTTCATGCCACCTGCTTGATTTCTCGATTTAGATCCTCCTCCTCACCAGCTCTCACGTGATATTTAGCTAACAATCATACATGGTTGACTCCAACAATTAATGCCAAAGTGTTCAACTTGGGTCTCATGATTATTTGTTGCAAATAACTCTCATCTACTTATACACTGAGCTTTAACTGATTATCTGTATGACTGACAGAGTTTTAGTCATTTACATGTTTTCTATGGTCAGCTGCTCATGACAGCCATCCTCAACCAGGTTAGCTCCACTAGTTAATGTACGTCCAGTGATTATTTTGCAAACTTCATTGTAATTCATCCACTAGTTGATCAGATAGATATAATACAAAGACGCACACAGGTGGTTAACATGACTGCCCACCTTTCATGGCAGCAGGTGATGATAAAGAGTTCAAGCAGTAATTTAACTGTTATCACAAAATGAGGGAAAAACTGACACTTCAAACTTGAAGTGTTGCCAACTTGGTGATTTAATTACTTTAAAGATCCAACAGCAACTTATTTTCAATGAATAGTTAGTAAAAAAAATTCTAACATTTACTATGACACACATACCAACACTAACTAAAAATATACACAAGGAGGCCAATGAACACAGTCCCCTAAAACCACAGTTGTTAATGAGCTCAGTTCAACTAAATCAAAGAGTATAATCATGAGAAATTTTGTTTTCTGTTTATCAGTTTAATGTCATGGCTGAGATCATTTTGAATAAATTTGTCTTGGACAACGTTTGTTATTTATCTACTTTTAAAAGACCAATTATATTTCTATTTATTGTAGTTTTATTGTCATGCCTGTGTTTTTCCTGTACCATAGTGTTGAAATGTGTCTTAAACTCATAAGGAATACTTGTATCACTTTTTAAAAGTGAGAATCAAAAGGTATGCCACTGTAATTTCAGACTAAAAGGATGATTGTGTTCAAAACATAAAGAAAAGTACAAGTGGGGGCTGGGAGTGCCTGTAATTGAACAATCAGGGCACACTTGTCCAAATCAATATTTTCAAATTAACTTCTTCACCAGGGCGGCACGGTGGTGCAGTTGGTGGGGCTGTTGCCTCTCAGTGAGAAAGGTGACAGATCAAATCCTGGCCTGTGCCTTTTCTGGATGGAGTTTGCATGTTCTCTCCGTACATGTGTGGGTTTCCTCCAGGTGCTCCGGTTTCCTCCCACAGATTAAACACATGCATGTTAGACTGATTGATAACTGCATGTTAGATTGATTGATAACTCTAAATTGTCTCTAGGTGTGAGTGAGAGAGTGAATTGTTGTTTGTCTCCTTTGTCTCCATGTGTCCCTGTGATGGACTAGAGACCTGTCCAGGGTGTCCCCTGCCTCTTGCACAGTGACTGCTGGATATGGACATCAATGACCCCTGTGCCCAAAAAAGATAGAAGAGTGTAAAGAGAATGGATGGATGGAACTTCTCCACCTAAACTAAAATAACAATTAAAAAATGTAAATTCAGCATCTGTGTGATCCCTGGTACTGCAGGTGCACATAGTCTTTAACAAGTTGAAAAACAACTACCAGTAAATAAGGATTTGATGGTTGAAGCTCGTCATTTTTTCATATTTCTAATCTGTGTAAGACTGAGGACATTGAGGTTGGAAAAGAATAAAGAGGCAGAAACAACTGGACTTGTTCTCTCCTAGAAATTTAATTTGGCAACAGAAATGAATGAAAATAAAATAAAATAAAAACTGCCACATGTCACTCAGCAGCTTTCATGCCAGAGTTTTAGACTGAGATCATTTTATGACGAGAATTACATAAATTTAATCTGTTTTGGTCAAACCTTGAAAACAACACTAAGCACAATCTCATGCATTTTTGCAATATCTTGCAGGATCAGATAGCACTTGGTTTATGTGTTGTAAATAATTCTCAGCTACTACCACTTTTAAGTTTAGCCGGTTATCTCTAAAGTTCACCAAGATGTAGCTTTCTTCTGTAAGACCAATCAGCTGTGGCAGCCATCTTTAACTAATTTGTCTCTAAAAGTTAATCAGTTGTAGACGCTGATCTATTGATTACTTTCTGAAAGTTTCATTAAAATCTATTTTGAGATTCACAAGACATTTTGCCAACGGTACAGAACACACACACACACACCAACATACACACAAACTGGGCAAAATCTTTACTCGTCAGCAAGCGATAATAAAGCTCATGCTACAAACCTCCATGTGTCACAAACAGCATGACGTGAAATTCTCACGCTTTTGCTGAGTCGTCAGCCTGATTTCAAACCCGTTCATAGTTTAAGAGCATAATTACCATAAAATGTGATAGTAATGAATTTAACTGCAATGTGTTGCATATTATAGGTCCCACTTGTGAGTCTCAAACTAAATCTACATGCTGTAGCTCTACAACTGTTGCACTGAAAACAGAAAGTTGTGTTTCAGATTTCTACAGTGCAACCAGACTGTTTGCTCATTTCTTGGGTTAAGTGATTGTAAAGATTCAACAAAGGAAATATTTTGCCAGGCTTTTGTTATATAGTTTACCCTCTATACCACTAAAAACATGTTTTTATGTATTTAATGCTGCTGAACATAACTTCAGTGCTTTCCAGAAGCACAGACCCTGTAATTCCACACATGGTGCCTGTTAAGGGTATGGGAGAATACTCTCGCCTTTTAATCTTTGTGCCGGAGTGATTTTAAGACACAGTCTTGAGTCATACTTGTCAATTTGAAAGCGCTTAAGTTCTCCAAACAACAAATGCAAGTATGAGCACCTGTAATTTCAGGCACAGCTCGTGCATGGGCTTACACCTTTCTTTGCAGCTGAGAAAATGTTTTCTCTACAGAGTGCTTTAACAGAGTGACACGCTGTAATCAAGAAGTGCTTGACATATCGTCGTCAAGAAATAACCTAAAGTTCACACCGTAACATTTCAGGTGCCGCAGTTTCACATAACAAAATGTTTTTGCCTGCCGCCTTTCATGCCAGAGCTTGGGTGACTCCAAAATGTAATTAGCTGTAGAAGTACATCAATGATTATTTTCTGAGACTTTCATTAAAATGTATTTATTGGATCTTAAGATATTTTGCTAACAGACAGACAGGGGTTGACTCCAACTAATAATGCCGATGATTTAAGCAAATAGTTGCATAATTTATAATTCTCTTACTGTATGTTGGAGCTTATACGCAACTACTACCAAACCAGTATATTTATCAATATCTAAAATGTTGGCTATAATAGTTTTATATACATTTATGTACAGTATTGTGTATATCATAATACATTTATTTATTAGTTACATTTACACAGCTGTGGCTGCCATCTTGAATTGTGTAAACTCAAATTTAAGAAATTGTAGATATTCATTAAATACATATTTTTTGGCGTTTCATCAAAATCGGTCCAGTGGTTTATTAGAAATTTTGCTAACAGACAGTCTTGTTTGATAGTTGTAGGTAATGGCAAAGACTATTTCAAGAATATTGTTCCATCAGTCAGTGTTCAGCTTATACGTTGGAGATGACTGTCAGCAACTATAACACAAAGTTTTACTGTACTCTAAAATGAATACATTTATAAATAGTATATAAAATAATATAGTATAAGTTGCTTTACCGTGGCAGATACTGTATTTTGAAAAGGGCAGACTCCAAATTCAATCAGTTGTATACAGCCAATTATTAATTTTTGAAGGTTTAATTAAAATTAATCTACATTTACAAGATACATTTGTACATTTTGCTAACAGTGTTATTATTATTATTTATTTATCAAACAACAATAATTCATGAAACATATAAAACAGTTATGATGTTGGTCAGTGTTTCTTCTTGACCCTGTAATGTCCATCAGGATCAAGATCCTAAAAATAAGTGCAGTTCCCCCAACCTTTAAACCATTAAGACTTGTTAGTTGTGTGTTCTAATAGAAAATGGCAGCTGAATTCAACACTTCAGTGATGCCACCCTTGGTGGATAACAAGTGACTCTCTGCTCTGAATGCACAAGTACGAGGCAGTGAGGTCTATACATGGAGTCTGAATCTAAGAGTTAACTAATGAGAAAGAAATCCTGGTTGTTTCACACAGAGAAGCTGTATAGGTGACTGCAGCTCTTAGGAGTCTCATGTGGATACAGCCTCGCAGCTCTGCAGTGGAATTTAAACGATAAGCCTCACACCTCTGACATACATTATTTTATGCCCTTGGCTATGAAATGGCAACACAGGTCTCCGAGAGGGAGTTGAACAACTTGTGAGAAGGACTGCCCTGAGCAGCTTAATTAGCTGATCTAACTTTCACTGCAAAAGTAAAAAAAAAAAAAAAAAAAAAAAAAAAAAGTATAATTTTATCA
>JARVGV010001587.1:23096778-23111070 GCA_031762435.1 Hypsolebias longignatus | reverse complement strand
GCTCTCACACTCGTTCATTTTCATCTATAAATCCCTCCTTGGTCTGCTACCTTCTTATATCTCCTCTCACATGTCATGCCATGAGTGCAGTTACAACATGTGCTCTCAGGCCATCGTTACCTGCAGTGTTCCCTCAGTGCAGACTGAACTTGGAAAAAAGGCCTTTCCTACTCTGCTCCTGCAACCTGGAACACCTTGCAGCAATAACTGAAGCAGCCCATCTTGATTTCTTTAAAGGGTTTTAAACATTTAATAATGTCAATAGAAAAATCTAAGCAAATATACTGTATTCTTGTTTTTAGTATTTCACCCTGTTTTATGGCAACGTGGTTTACTGTTTTATACACTACTCTTATTTTACCTCCATTTTTACTGTAGTTTATTGTTGTCATTGTTTATTGTTATTGTTGTCTGTACTTTATACATTCTGTGTGTAACAGGTCCCTCTTGTAAATGAGTCATTGTGGCTCAATGAGACTAGCCTGTATAAATAAAGGTTGAATGAAAAAATAGTGTAAAGTGCTTTGAGTATCTTGACAAGGCAGAAAGGTGCCACATAAGTACAGTCCATTTACCATTTAAAATGTAATAACTATACCACCATGGAGTTCTGAACAGAAAGAGTTTGTCACTTTTCACATATTTACACATAGGTATAGAGATGTTACAGTCAGCGTCGCATTGAAAACTCAAATATCCAAAGTACACAAAAAAACATGCAATTGGAAATTTATTCTAAGCATGACAGTACCATGCTTCAGTGAAACCCCCCTTTTTCCCCCATCATGGAGCAAAAAGGGGAAATTGAAAATACCCTTCATCTGTCTGTCTATCCATGAATGTTGTTAGTGCAATAACTTGAAAAACAAGTGATGGACATCCTTTTTGTACTTGGCTGCATCTAGAAATAAGAAGGTTTCCTTTTGAAAAGTGGGTTGCCACGTCAAAATTCAAGATGGATGCCACCTTATCTAAACCTTGTGAACTGATAACTTGAAAAATAAGCAATGGGACAACTTTCTTTTTTTGTTGCTGCTTCTAGGCAAAAGAAAGGTTCCCTTTGACCATTGAGTTACCACATCAAAATCAAAGATGGCTACCACATGTATACGTAAACCAGTCACTCACTCATCATTAGAGGAAAGTAGTGACTATATTGCACCTGGTGGCAGAAATAAATTATTCCTCCGCTTGCCAAGATCCATCATTCTGTGCCACATTGGACAAAGTTAGCACCCAAATTTTCCATTTTTATACGCAGTTTAACTCTCTTAAATATCTTGCACCAAAAAAAATTAAGGTTTACTTGCGTTCCTTGTTCATTCCATTAAAAAAAAAAAAAAAAACACTTATCTAGAAAACTACAAACATTCACTACTCAAATCCTTCAGCAACGGGGGACATCGGAGTACGCTTCTTAGTTCTGAATTCAAAATAGTCATTTTGAACCCTAACTTTGTCGTGTTTGAAAAACAAAAAGGTTAGCTTTGTTGATTGTTCGATAACGTTAGTAGCAAAATAATTTGATCATTGAACTTATACAAAAGGAACCTCAAGCAAAAAACAAAAACATTTTGGCACTGGTTTTTTGTGACCTTGCCAACATCACTCCTGCTGTTCTGTTTGGAAATTTTCATGTTTGAAAATTGTTTTTATGTGGACTTTGCATATAAAAGTCCCTCCAGTAAAACAATTAAAGCCAAGCTAAACAAATTTATTAGAAATACTTCAAAGTTCAAATCATTACCTCTGAATGCGAAAAGAAAACAATTGTCAACTATTACAATACACCCGTACCGTTTTAAAAAAGTGATATCAGATGCTTTAAAAGCTATTTCATTTCATTTTGGTGCCACAGAACAAAAAGAAAGAAAGAAATACAGAAGATGAGGCAGACATTTATGATATAACGCAACAAAACTGGCAGAACACAAAAAATTATGACACAGATTTCTTCACAAACCAGTGAGTCACAAGCAAAGGAACAATAAACTGCTGCACCCTCCAAATATTTGTTCAGTTTATAAAAGTGGCATTTCAAGGGAGCTGTTTCAACCTTGATTTAATTTTAATATTTCTAAATAAACTCATGTACCGGTAACTTACAAATTAATCTTTCATTTCAAAACCACCCAGTCTCCTGGTGCCTCCTGACTGGAGTGTTTCGTTCATCACACAGAGACATAATAACCAACGCCACTTTCAAACATTGATAGTTTCTTTTGAGCAAAATTTCTTTTCTTTTTTGAACAAAGCTACAGTTTTTGTTCAGGATTCTTATTTATGCACCCGACTATTCTCATAAAATTCCAGATTTTAAACGAGTACTTGAAAATGAACGCTTATGAGTTCTCAGGAATCCTATAAAGGTGTGATTTATTCCTTTTATTCGTCTTGCACTTTATTCATCAGAGCACATTGTTACCAAGTTTGACTTAACATTATGAATGAGCTGGTTGAACAGTTCAAGTAGGGTTAACAGATCTTATTACCGCAGGAGCCAGAATAAAAAAGAATAAAAAGTTCCAGCCTACAGTGCTCTGTAATGCTTCTTCATATGCTGCAGATACTAAAACAGCTTCTTCTAACGATTCAGTTCTCCCTGCACACAGCTCGTCTAACAAGCCTGGTTTCTCCCTCTCCTCTCCCATCTGGGTCCATTTTAGAAAATGAAACATCCATCAGAATATTTTGGATCGAGACTGTAAATGAGAGAAGCTTTCTGTGAAATGACAAGAAAAAGTACAAGGAAAAAGAAAGTTCCAAACCTGGACACAGAGGAAGTGAAACGTATGAGAGGAATGATTAAATGAGGAGGTCAAGAAGGCTAAAAGAGCAGTCTGCTTGTTGCTGCTTGTTGCTGCTTGCAGTTAATGGGAAAATAACAATATGACGGTAATGGACAAGTGCAAAGCTGATGAATCGTTTCCAAAGAAATGGTGCCTTCAAATGCTTCCTGTCAATAGAAGTACAGATGTCTTTTGGCATGATTTTAAAAGGAAATTTGGGTCAGATGACAACAGAAAGTTTCCATTGAATTCAGTGTTGTATAGTTCTGATCTGTTAAAGAGGGATTCTGTAAAAAATGTATCTCTGTAGTAAATAGCTCTGTGAATGAACTCAGTTTAGAAAAAACAGAGTTTAATTTTGACCAGACTGATGAGGTAATGGCTTGTCTGGATGGGGCCAAAACCAGAGTAGATTTCTGCTGTCTAAAAACAAATCCAGTCTTAAAATGTGATACCACTGCATTCGAACACTGTTTGATAAGTGTTTGCATCATTTTTTATTTTTCTTTCCAGCAGGGAAAAAAAAAAGTTATGCAGCATTTCATTGACCTCAGTAATCAGCCCTTTATATGGAAACAGCATCTCAAAACCTTCCTGTGTTCTAGTAGTACATCTGAAAGCCAGCAGTGTTTCTTAAATGTTGCGCTCTGTGACTAGGCTACCTAAAGAACGCTGCATACTCCATCTGAAGCTGCAAAATCAGCTCTCGTTGACGTAGCTGTGTGCTGAAATTCATGTCATTTTGTTTTTAGAGTAGCTTCTCCTGCTCCAGCTCCACACACGGCCCGGGTCAAACCTTTTCTCACAGACATACCCAATACTGCGTGACTGGTCAGAAGTTTGTGGAAGTGTTCAACGTGGAAATGCACTCGGACATTCAGTTGTATTCAAACACACTAAATTAGTCAAATGACACAAAACTCCTGGATGGAGATGACGCAGACATTGTGTATGGAGAAGTCTGTCTGCTGAAATGTGTGGTGCTTTCTTCCTGATGTATTTGTGGTCAAACAGCAAATACAGAGACAGAGGGGAGACTGTAGCAGGAAGAAACCTGTGCAGTGACGTATACTGCAGCGGGAGGGGTTTCCCATAATGAGCCTGTGTCTCATGAAATATGAAAGGTGTGTGCAAAAACAAACTCCCCACAACCACGCGACCGCAAGGCAACTGTTCATCTTCGGATGGAGTATGCTGGGCCCTTTAGTCATAACAATGCATTTTTTTCAAATGCTCTCAAACACTGCAGCAACATTCTATTAGAGGTTTTACCCTGATCTGTAAACTGATTTGATGAGACAAATGGAAACAAGAAGTTTACCATTGCAGATCTGTGGTCAATGAATCTTAGGATTTCCGCATCCAAGTTGTCATTTCAGGGGACATTCTACTTTATTTTTCTTCTTCTTGGGCCCTGTCTACGCCACTGTTGAAAACAATTTTTAAACATTTATTTTCTTTGTTTATAATCTCATCAGCGTTCTAGTACAAACACTGAACTTCCCAAACTGTGTATGTATAGTGCACACACATATGCGCCCTATAGCGCTGACAAAAAAAAAAAAAAAAAACTTTTGCAGTTATTAGTTTAATCAATGGTTTCAATTTTGTTGCAAATGGTTTAAAATAAAACATATGACTCATTCTGTACTTGGGGCTGTATACTAATATTGCAACCAATAAAATGCCAACTCATATTGTACATTCCAGCAGACAGAGGAGCTGACTGGTCAAAGTAGAAGTGTAGCAACATCTGTATAGATCAAATGAAGTACACCGTTTTTTTTTTTTTTGTTTGTTTGTTTTTTTTTTTGCAAGTTTTGTTAATGCAGATTGTAAAAGTTAAGACAAAATCTGATTTTTGCATAAGGACTGTAAACACGTTGGCTATGACAGTCTAATGTGCTCATCTTTGGTTTCAAATGAGCCATTTAATCCAGTAATACAATTGTTGGAAAAGCACAACACGTGCAAAAAGGCAAGAGTTCAACTATCCAACCACAGTATTTAGGGCACAACAGCAGCCTTGGTGTGACAAAGCCAAAAGTTCATTGTAATATTTATTCTGATTCACTGTCTCTTTTCATTTTTGATGCTCCCAACTTCCCCATCTGCGCTTCACAATAACACATGAAGTGAGCATACTTGAGTCGACTGAAGTTATTCTCACTCTATTTCGGTTGCAGTAATTACAGACTGAGACTACCAAGGCTCCTCTACTACCATAAGAGCAGCGGCTCTGTTTTCCTGATCTGTCCCCCTGCAGCTCCCAGGTCTAATGAGTGGAAAGGAAAAGGAGAGCAACTGCTGACGTTAGTGGCTGAGCATTAGCTCAAACCAGGCCCCATGCAGACCCACTTATCTGAAAATCACCTGTGTTCTGCAGACACTAAGGCCAATTACGTTGAGCTAAACCAGTACCTCAGAAACAAATCAGAGCACAGTCTTGTCATCCGCTTATTCCCCGATCCAAAACGAATACATCTTATTTCATTTCAACTTTACCTGCTCATAATCTTATTTGGAAATAATGTATTTTTCAAGATGGAGTTTTATCTTTAGGTGCCCAGTGGAGTTAAACGCTATACACCAACAGGAAGAAGAGTGGCGTTCACTGTATCTTGTCTGTGAAGTTGCTCCAAATCATTAATAATGGTCTTTGGGTTTGATAGGATTGAGTTTATTCAGCACCCAGAAGGAACTTGCATCAATTCAGCATCTGTCGAGATGTAAAGTTCAATGCAGTGTAAAAATAATATTTTTTTTTATTTATTTATTTTATTGAAGTTCACAGGACGCCAGAGGAAATTCTTCCAGCTGCTTCTAATCCTGAGCCTCTTTAAACTTTTGACTCCTAGCCTTAGCCTAACCGTTACAATGGAGTCTCCTCGAGCACAAATTGACCGTCTGCACAAAAAAGGAGTCAAAGATAACATGGCATTATGTCAAGTAATTTTATGGTTAAACTTGCAAAAATGATTGGCACTTTAAAGGGAGTCTTATTAAGGTTTCATAGCCTTCCCCGTTCATCAAGATTAAATGCATGAAAGTGAGAGTGTCTGTGCAGATAAATGGAAGCTCTCAGAGAATGTTTGATGTTGGACTTAACTTTTCTTTCCCATCAAGGGAGAGAGAGAGACAATTTAAAACAAAACCCATTTTCTTAAAAAAAAAAAAATGTCTTTGAGACAAAAGAAAGTAATCGGCTCAGCAGTGGGTGAAACGTGTCACAGTGCATGAGTGTGTGTGTGCACCTGTGTTTGTGCTGCTCTCCCGTAGTGGTCAACTCAAATTACACACTCTATTATCTGGTCCCTCCAGCCAGCAAGCTCATTTGGAAATGAGATTTGAAACAGCAATAAATATAGAATTATGTTGGGACGATGGGGG
The DNA here is from genome assembly GCA_031762435.1 of Hypsolebias longignatus. Taxonomy (NCBI): domain Eukaryota; kingdom Metazoa; phylum Chordata; class Actinopteri; order Cyprinodontiformes; family Rivulidae; genus Hypsolebias; species Hypsolebias longignatus. The sequence goes on along the minus strand of JARVGV010001587.1, from coordinate 23,104,891 downwards.
GGTGGGGGGGGTTTAAAATTCTTTTGTCAGGGGTTGTTCCAGCTTGCCACTGGGCATTTGGAAAGGGGCTGATAGACAGACGTAATGGCAGTGACTAACTGCTCGCCAGTGTTTTTGTGCATTCAGGCCCCCTTGCTGAAAGCAGTATTTTCTCCACAGTTTGAAATCCTTTTCCCAGGATAATTATCCATTGTAGATGCCCATCCTCAGATAATGACTGCATTGCCACTGAGCTCGGAAATTAACAGGGAGCAAAGAGCTGCAATAACATTGGAGAACCTGCCCCCCCCCCCCCACCCCCATCAACACTCAGCTAATTTTAAACAAGGAAAAAGGGGGGAGAAGCTGTTGTTAATACTTCCCTCTTGCTTATAAGGAATAACATATTTTCATTTTGTCTGCGATACCATCTAAAATAAAAAGAGAAGATGGGGAAATAAGCAAAAGAGGGACAGAGTCCAGGAAGTGAATGGCAACAGTGCCCCCTTGTGAAACGGCCTAGCACAGTCTCTGCATTCAGTAACACTGCAGCTGAAGATTTGCAGTGGCTCTGATTTTTTTTTCCTCTCTTCCTTACATGATTTGAGCAGCTCAGGCCCACACTTTAGCTTCCCTTAGCTGTGTTCCAAAGGATAAAGCGATCAGAAAAAATTGAGAGCTAGCCAAATAGCTGACGAAACTGGGTGGCGCGAAATTGTTTTAAGTTTACAGGGTGAAGAAGAAAGACTTGGTAAAATATCACTCTGCATAAAATCACCATCATGTCTGCAGCATGGTGTGACAGAGCCTCAGTTTAACTGGTGTGACAAGTATTAATGCATTAATCAGACTCTGCGCTGCTCTTTATAGAGACATATATGAGATAGTTTAGCCTCTTGTTATTTGCAAAGTAGTTACTGCTTAGAGACTTTTTTTTTCTGTAATTCAATTCAGACACTTATTGGGAGTTGGCCAAAGAGTGAGTTGTAAGTGTGCCATTACCATGATTTACATCCATTACAACATCAAACTTTAAAAGAATCAAAGCGGAGCCATAAAACTGTCAGTGAGCGCTAACATCATCAAACAGTGCTGAGCAAAAACAAAGATTTGGGCAGAAATAGATTCTCAGTGCACTCTGCTATTCTGTTCACGATGCCTGACTGCGCACCTCGCCGCAATTTATAGCCCAGTTCCACTCCATATAATCCCTATTAGCAGATGCTTAAGACTTCTCAAAGCGGTTAACTGTTGTTAGCCTCTGAGATGTTAACCACGGGGAGAGAGGGATGACTTTATATGTGAAATTTATACTATGCAAATCACACCTGCAGGGCAAAACGAGCGGGGACTTCAGCAGTGATGTATCTGCGCCGCATGTGGACACAGCTAACCTGCAACTCAACGGCCATGCGTCAAAAACTTAAATCATCCACAACAGTTCCTAATAGGATTAGGTGAAAATCTACTTTCAAAGGTGAAATATGGTTGTGGAGCGGGGTGGTGTGTAGATGGAAGCTTCAAACAAAGATTTGGTGTGTTGCAGGGGCAACCCCTTGTCCTACTGTTAACCTCGCATGCCTTCAGATTTCTACGGGATGAAGACATAGAGGAGGAGATGTGTAGGTAATTGCACCTCTGCTTTTATCTGGAGCTAGTTAATCCTTCTTCATCTTTGAAGACAATGCCTTGGCTCTGCGCCCGACACCTTCAGCTCGGTGAGTACGTTCACGAATTAAAGCCTCATCAAACTCCAGCTTAAAAGAGTTGAGCGGGGGTACATCAGATCAATACTAATAACTGCTTTAAGCGTTTGCGTGGGGGTCAGGGTGACAACACCTGCTTTCCTCAGCTTGTGCCTCTCACCTGGTGTGTAGGTGAGGGTGACATTGTCCTCATCTAACCTGACAGGTAGCTGTCATGCTCTCTGACCACTTGATTCCAGGCTTATTTATATTCTGAGAAGGAGATCATGTGGTGGACTAAACTGTCTTTGCACAGCAAGAGACAGCATCACTTCTCTGAACGTACACGGCATCTCTTGCATTGGGCATCTGAAGTGCTCATTTTATAAATCGGAATGCGTTTTATTTGTTTCTCCTGCAGAAAGAGCTGCAGATTAATCAAGTTAAGCAGGAAGAAGTGTTCCAAGGGGTCAACATGCAGGTGAGTGTCCTGCTTTCTCTGGCTCACATCAGCTCTCGGTAGAGTAATGATGAACAGGCCTCGGAGGGCCGCCCTGCCCCTGATCTACCAGCAGCAAAACACAAGGTCCCCGTGGTGCCTGACTTCCTGACTCATGTCCCTCGCTGCGGCGGCAGCAAATGAAACAGCCATACATCATAGGCCAACTGTGTCCTCTGAGGCAGTGACAGACAAAGCCAACAGAATCAATAAAGCCTTAGCTCAAGCCATACTTGTGTGCACTCAGACCCCTTTACTCTCCTTTCTGCCTCACAATTAATCTTTCTCTCCTCACACCTTAAATTTCTTTTGCAATTTTTTTCTCCACTTATGCCTTTTACTTTTGCAGGTGCTATTATTTATCTGCAATGAAGTGCAGCTACTGTCAATATTATCTTTGTCTACCGTTTGCACGGTTCCAGGTGAACATGCTCAAATAAAGTCAGCCTTGACAGGAAACGGAAAAAAAAGGAGAACGAACAGAGCACTTCAGATAAAAAGATAGGACCAAGGTCTGAAGAGTACCGAAGGCCATCGTGCTCGTTAGTGCAGAGGCGCTGACATCAGGATAATACTTTATTTATTTATTAATTTTTTTCCCCATAGAGACAAAGTGTTTCATGTTCTAAAAAGATGAATGTTTCCACAAAGTGACGGTTTAGATGATGGGGGAGATTTGTGTAGAACCCACAAACCATGTTAGACAGCAGCAGAATATGTGTTAGAGACGCAGGGAGCACCAGGGAGCAGTTCACAGCAATTAAACTGGAGCATCAATATTCTGGTGCTGCTCGATGCTTTTAGTGAAAGGTGCAAAATCTGTGGCAAACTGGTTTGGCTTTATTTATTGATGCTGATTACCATTAAGATAGACACCCACAGATGTAAAATTTAGCTTTGAAGAATGGCATCTTGAAACCTGGAATCATTTTTCTGTTATTGGTTCTCAAAGATAGCAGAGTGAGAAGTACTGGTGCTGATGAAAGTTAACATTTTATGGTCTAACTGGTAAAAATAAATAAATAAATAAATAAAAGGATAAAATTTTCTTTGACACCAGATATTGGCTAGAGGAAATGCATTTCCTGCAAAAATGCAGTGTGGATGCTTATTGCAGAAAAAACTTGCAGAAAAATAGCCAAAATTAGCTAAAAGAAAAAATAAATGCTGAAATGTCGCTGAAAATGTAGAACATGCTGAAATCAGCATGGGAAAGCAGAAATAACACAAAAGTTGAAATAAGTGCAAAAAATATGGAATTTACTGAAACGCAAATATTAGCAAAAAAACAGCTAAATAGTAGCTGAAATAACTGAAACTAGACAGTAGAAACTAACTAGAATGAGCTGAAAGCAACAAGTTGAAATTAGCAGAAATTACTCAATTAGGCTGAAAGTAGCATAAATTACCATGAAAAACTTGAATTTTTCTGAAAACAGCCTAAATTAGCTAACATATGCTAAAAAAAATCCTATATGAAAGGGTAGAACAAGCTTAAATTATCAGAAGAAAGCAGAAATACAGTAATGTGTTTGGTGAAAGAAGTAGAAATGAGCACAAAAAAATTGAAAACTACCTGATAAATGTCTAAAAAAGCTAAGTCTGGTCCTAAGTCTGGGACCAGACTTAGTTTTTTTTAGATTTTTCTACCTGGATTATTGAGCATGCATCAGGGTACCTGATAAAAGCTGAAATTAGCATAAAACCAACTAAAAAGTAGTTAAAAAGGCAGAAAGAAACTTAAATTGCCAGAAGGATGTGGAGAGAGCAAATTTTTACTGAACTTGGCCAGGGAAAAAGTTTGAAATGAGTCGAGCAAAAGTAGAATTAGCTGAAAAGCTAAAATTAGCATAAACAGCTAAATAGTTGAAGTAGCAGGAAAAGATGAAACTTGCAGAAATAAATTGAAAGGAGCATAACAAGCTGAGTTTAGTAGAAATAAGTTAGAAGAAGCACAAAAACATTGTAGTTAGCAGAAAGATCCTGAAATGAGCTGAATAAACAGCTGAAATTAGCAGAAAATAGCTGGGGAAAAGTTTAAATTTTGAACAAGGAAGCTAAAAGAAGCTGAAAATGTGAAAGGAGCAGTAAAAGGTTGAAAACAGATCTAAAGATTTGAATGATGTAAAATGAACTAATTTCATTTTCTATGAGAGAAAAAAAAAGACAGAAATGGCTAAATATTTCAAAAAGCTAAAGTTGCACCTATACCAAAAGTCCTAACAGGATTGTCCTGATATAGCTGAACATTCTGATTCATGATTTGTTGAAACAGTTGGAAAACTACAAGACGAGACTCGTGCCGAAAATTTACTGACCTGGAACATATAGTTCCAATACTAATAATTATAAAAAGGCTGGTTAGTGACTTTTTTTTAATTTAGACTTGAGAAAGACGTTCTCATTCGGGAGCTCCCCTTTGAGAAATGAGGATTTGGGTGGAATAATCTGACATCTGCCTTTTAGAAACATTTTCATTTGAGAGTCACTCCATCCTGATTGTTGGAAGTACTGAGAGCACTAAATCTTATAGGTGAAATAAATTTGCACTGGCAACTTCCCAGACCCATCTGCATAAATTTAAATATAAATATCATTGAATGTCAGCAAACGTTCCCAAGAGGAGAAAACATCAACATTTAGTAAATGTTACAGTTTAATTGTTGTTTGTGTGGCATAATGGTGGAGTTGGTTATTCAGTCTCAACTGAATGGAAGTGTTTACTTCTATAAAAGATGTGTACATGGGGAATATGCCAAAAGACAGGAATAGAAGAAGGAGAAAACACAATAGAAAAGTTTAGTATCCAGGAAAACATGTATTGCATTAAACTGTCAAAATGCATTGCAAATATGGAGGAGCCACGTTAAAAGGTCTTTTGTTTACTTGTGAATAATTAAACACTGAATAAGCAAACTTACAATTCTAACTGAACAATTTCTTAAAGACATTTTGAAACAGGATTTAATAAAATTGTAGTTACTCAGTGAACTGACAAAGAACGTGACAAAACTAGACAGAGAACAAACATGAGGAACTTTTTACAGATGAACAGCAGGCGGCCAGAATATTTAACAGATTAAATGGAAAGATTTATACATAAATGTATCGTTTATTAGCTGCTGCTAAAGGAGAAGGGCAATAACCATTTCTGTGTTCAGCTGACTGCCACTGTAACAAAAAAAAAAAAAAAAGTCCATATTCAGTTAATGTTTTAGTTTTTGAGCTAAAAGTTGGTGGGTAGGTCGCACCAACATGTACACTGAGTATTAACTACGGTAATCACACAATCTCTGTTTTTTAAACTTGACTAATAACATTTGGAGCCAGCTCTGTTTGATAGTTAAATTTCTCATGAACCACTGTGTGAGTTAAAAAAAAATAAAAAAAAAAAATAAATAAATAAAAACTTAGAAAGTAATCATTGGCGTTCATCTACAATAAATTATTTCTGGATTCAGTTTGACTCATGATGGCCGCCACTGCCAAAATGATCTTTGGAAACCAAAACTAGTTATAACTCATGCAGTTTTACAGACATAAAGCTAAAACATGGTGTAGTTGTTGCTCAGAATCATCCTCCACACTTTCATGGAAAGCTGACTGATTTTTGCATGAGACTGAGCACAAAATAATTTACAAGGTTGAAGTAAAACAGTCACGAGTCTATCTTTTCTCATAAGACGATCGTTGTCTTAAACTCTGGCATGGAGGGTGGCAGAGGATATGCAGTCCTTTAAAGCAGTAGTCTCAAACTGAGGTTCATGCAACCGGGGGTCTGTGAGCTAGTACTTGAGGTGGGGGATCCGCAACAAAAAAAAAAAAAAAAATACAAACCCATAGATGTTAAACAACCTATTAAAATACAGTAGTCATTTGTTTATCGCAGGGGATCCATACTCTGAAGCACTGTGATAAGTGAAAAACCACAAAGTAGGAATAGTACAAGTAGTAGTAGTTTATTTTAGTATTTATATATTGTATATTTTTCAATATATATTTAATTTTTATTTTTCTCACTTGCCCTCGATGAAGACGGATGCTTTTCTTCCCTCTCCTGCCTTCCTCCTGCTTTTGCTCTTTGTCCTGCATATCAGAGCCTCTCTTTACACATCTTCCGAATTGTAATTTATGGATCTGGTCAGCTAGTCTCTCAACGCAATCGATACAATTTTCTTGACGAGGAGACATGGTGTAGGAGAACCCTCATTCATTCAACCTTTATGTAGGCAGGTTAATCCCAGTGAGCCTTGAGGACTCATTTACAAGAGAGACCTGGAACTCTGAAACCTGGACCCTTCATGCCCTGAAGGGACACATGCAGCTGAATATGTCATGAATTCCTGGATTGTATGGAAGATGATGTGCCTATCTATTTTCCACTGAGGACGTAAAAGACGCATACATAATTGGATTTATGATAACAGGGTTTCTGCTTTTTGGAATTGGTGGATATTTAGTATACTGTATTGACAAATTAGGAAGACGTCGGCAGTAGGGGTTGCACAGTATAAAGTTGACTTCAACATGATAAGAGTTGAGTCGATGCTGATTAGTCGCTGTGACGTCATAGGAACTCAAGATAATATATCCTATTCACAAAAAAAAAACATCATTTATTATTTACAAAAAATAAAGTGACAAAACATTGAGAGCGCATATTTATGCTCCTACCATTTATCATACTGCAAAGAAGTCACAGGAAAACCAAAACTATTATTAAGCTGCAAAAGTGAAAGAAACGTGTGGCATGTAATTTTTTTTTATAAATAAATAAAAACAGTGGGGTGGACAGTGGTGGAATCCACCTTACTTGTAATATTATAGTTATTATCATATTATAGTTTTTATAGTTATAAACGGTCATTGGCTGAGCATGTCTGCTGATGCAGTGGCTGGGTCCAGTTCAGCCACAGGTGGGTCGCTGGCAGTCATCAATCTGGACTTTTTTTGTACCTCTTTTAACCGGCCGGTCAGCATGTGGTCAAACAGCTGTGAGCAGCTGTTGTGATCCAAACTGGATTGGCAGCTGCGCGCATCCGCTGACGCAATCAAAAGCCCGACACTGACCCGGCCCGCCCATCCAGCATATTATTTGGGCCAATTTGGGCCAGGTCAAGTGCAGGCAAGGCCGGGCGCAGGCCCAGGTCAGAAAGGACAGCTCCACTCACTGTGACTCAACTAGTCGACTAGCTGATTCAACCTCTAGTTGGCAGCTGTTTTGGCAATGGTGAGCCTGCCTGCCTTAGGTGAAGGATTATACTGTGCTTTGCACACTTGGACTCATGCTTTGCAAGCTGAACCATAAACTGGATGCAATTTCTGAGAATTGTAGGGCCACTTGCAGCTCCTGGAACTCACCGGCATGAAGGAACCAACCTTGGAGAAGGCTAACAACCACGGGCTGGTTAAGTGTTCAGTAATCTTTATGTTTGGATTCACCACTGAGTGTAGTAGCAGCAGAGCTGAAGGATGACGTGAAATCAGTAGAGTCAGCCTGCCCCAAACAGTTGTTGTTTGTCTGAATCTGGCCCCCCTGCTTGGCCTTGTACAGGCCAACTCATCTCAAAATGCTCCTGGATACATAACTCAAGAAGCATTGCTCTGCTTCCCCACCCCTGAACATCTGTGGACCCTTATCAGAGTTGTACCGGCTGACAGACTGTAACATCTTTTATCAGAACTATAGAAACTATCTGGAAGTGTTTGTGGACAATCTCACCATCTTGTTGTCCTGCTCCCCGCTCCCTGCATGTTGCGTTTGTTGAGGTAGATTTTATTTGCTATCTTACACTGTGCTCTGTGTCTGAGAACGCGGTGTGAGAGATCTTTTTCTTTTATACCTTCTCTCCTCATGTTCTCTTCCCCTGGTCTTATCTAAGTAATAAGGGCAGCTCTTCATAGAAGCTGCAGCCCCGATACACTTCCACCTGCCCTTCGAATGACTGTA
>JARVGV010001587.1:23052304-23068844 GCA_031762435.1 Hypsolebias longignatus | reverse complement strand
GATAAGAAATTTTCTTCCTCTGTTTCTTTCAATATTTTTTTTTTTGGGGGGGGGGGATGTTATCTGTGTTTTTTATTGGAAATGAAATGACGTGAATAAACTAATATATATATTTTTTTTAAACTAAGCTAGAAACAAAACTATTAATGCTAACAAACACAGGTTTTGTAACACCCTGCACAACTTTTAAAGTTAAAAGATTTTATAGTTTTTTTTGTTGTTGTTGTTGTTGTTGTTGTTTTTATTCTTTTGTTCAAAGCTTGTATTATTGTACAAGAAGTAAAACTCTGCACTCATACAGCAGAAGTTGCGATGGGCTCCATTTTAAGGCTATGGTATTTTCCTACAGCAGGTAGTTTTTAATGTCCAGAGAGTGTTTAATTTCAAACTGAATTACTTGTAAAAATGTACTTGAATGTTGGACGAAATCTGCTTGTCACTTATGACAGTGACACATATTCCATCGAACCAAATATCAATTCAATTCAATTAATTTATAAAGTGCCAAGTCACAACAGAAGTCTTCTCAGGGCACTGAACAGAAACATTCATATACAACATATATTAAAAAAAATTAACATTATTTATCTGAGGAGCAGACCGCAGACTCTCATCTTGAGCAAGCACAAAGGCGACAGTGGAAAGGAAAAACTGAAACTGTCATCATTTATGTTCCATGACAGTTTCACAGTATAGATCTGCACACTGTATTTCTAGAAGCAACTTTGTGCATAAAAAATGTTTTTCAGGACATATATAGTTTTAGGAAATTTCACTAGTCTGTAAAGTTGTTTAAGGTTTGGGTTGTATGTTCATTTGTGGTTATTTCAGATCAGCCATAATAGTGTTTACCAAGTTAACGATTTACAGCAACGTTACGTCACATAAACTGTCGTTACAAAGAATACACAAATATAACATCAACCTGAGTAGAAACAATAATGTTAAATTATCTAAAGAATAATCTGAGGCTGCTTATCTTTCCTCTTTTTTCATCCATAACCTTTTATTGGAGTGCACGTCACAGGCAACAATTCACCATTTTTTCACTCTAATTGCCTCTGTCTGACCGCAGGTATGTCAGAAGACGGGGGAAATCTCGTTACTGAAGCAGCAACTGAGAGAATGTCAAGCAGATGTCAGCCACAAACTCAACGAGATCGTTTGTCTGAAAACCTCGCTGAAGGAAAACATGACAAAAGTGGAGGTGCTTGAGCGACAGAAAAAAGACTATGAGGACAAACTCCAGGCCTGTGCCAGAGAGATTGAGGTTTGCTCACTGTCTGTTGTAATAAAAATTAAAATAAAATACTCTCACTGAGCCCATGGGCACTTTTAAGAAGCAAGTTGGATAACACAGTGGATTTTAGTGTTCTTGAGTTCCATATTTTGAGAGCCCTAATCACAGTTTAAATGTTATTTTTAGCAGACCCTTTGCACAAAAAGAACATCTCCAATCTTCTAATTCTCTGAATGTATTCATTTTGTTCAGGTGTGCCAAAATGAACTCCAGTGCAAAAAAAACGAGGCTGATTTTCTGAGGGAGAAAGTGGTCAAACTGGAGAAAGACATTCAGGAAAAGAATCAGGGTTTCCCTGCAGCCAAAGACAAAACACTGCAGCAAAGCATGGAACTTGAAACCTATTCACAGACTCGGACCTTAGAAAGCCCAATCCAGGAATCAGACTCTTCTGAGAACGAGGTGGACATGAAAAGACACATCTCCACTGAATCGCTCCAAAGACAAGTGGAAAGACTGAGGCAGCAGCTCAGAGAGGAGAAGAGTGCTCAAGAGAGGCTGCTCAGCAGCTTTGAGCAGGAGCGGCAGACGTGGAACAAGGAGAAAGACAGGGTGATCAAATATCAGAAGCAGCTCCAGATCAATTACCTGCAGATGCACAAGAAGAACCGAGACCTGGAGAAGGTCCTTAAGGACCAAACGGCAGAGCTGGAGAGTCGGACCGAGCTGGGCAAGAACGTCAGATATGCCTCAGGGTTACAAACGTATGATGATGTTATTGCCACAGAAATATGAAGTGAGCAGTCAGCGTCTAAATCCTCTCAATCTTTTGTGTGTGTGTGTGTGTGTGTGTGTGGTCTGAGGTTTACACCATGAATGCATTCATGTTCTGTTGCTCTTAATACTTCTTGTCACTTGAGGGCACTGTGTAAGGCAGAAATGACTGTTCATACAGAGTAAGATACAGGCGTTACAAGACAACATCAAGTTACGCATCTAACATAAGGGCACAGTAACTGCAATCAAGTTTGAGTTTAACTGTAGCTTCATGTTTTATTACAGCTGCTGCAACACATATGTCAATGCAACATCACAACAGCAGGAGTTGTACTTGTTTATTCAGATATGTGTAATTCAATTCAGAAATAATTTATTAATCCCAAAGGGAAATTAAGTGTTGTTGTAGCTCATCATCCTGGTTTCCTTCAAGAGTTGTTGTAGATGCTGATAGCTGTGGGCAGGAAGGATCTCCTGCAGCAAATCCCAAGAATCTGGCCACAGATATCGATCCGTCCACCTGGATCCAGCTTGCTGTCAGATCCAACAGGGCCCTCGGTCCTCCTGAGCAGCAGGACTGCCTGAATGCCGGGCAGAAATCTTCCCTGAGTCTCCTCCCAGCAGTCTGCCGAGCTCCTTGCCGCCACAGACAAACAGCTGAAGGTACCAGGTGATGGTTCCGGTCTTCCCATTGTCACGAGCCGAGTTTCCCACCAGTTCTGGAATCTTGGAGGTCAGGCACTCGAGCGCCGCCGCCAGATTGACGGGAATTCATCCACGTCGCCTCCTTTTCAACTCATTTGGGATTTGGTGCTGCAGTTGACGTATTTGACCTTTTGAGATGTTAATCGGCTGCTCCTGGTTGTTAAAAAAAACACCTTGTTGCCATGGTTACGCATCATATAACACAATGTAGAGGATCTTGTGTCCAGGTTGCAAAGTTCATGTGCCACTGAAAATATTTATCAAAGGTGGTGTTCTTATTTGTTTAAAGGTAAACACTAAGTTATTAAGAATTGAAATTAAAACTGTTTTTTTTTTAATAACAGTATTTTCCAACAGGATTAAATGTGGCTTAAATCATATTCAGCGTTTTAGTTTTAACACCTACGTTAATTACGGGAAAAAAAAAAACTGTCTTTTTTTTTTTTGGTCAGTATCACTATTTTATTATAACACAAGCTAAGCATGATAATTCCTTAGTGTCTGTTCTCCCAGCATGACGTTATCACTGATAAATCATCTACTGCCAGTGAAGATTTCTAAACCTGAGGACATTTGATCTGTAGCTCTCTGTCTACTCCCAGTGTGTCTGAGCATTATAAATCACTAAACCATTACATAAACTCATGTTGACAATATTTGCCACACTGCTGTCAAAGGTTTTCCACTTAAATTAAAGGGTCTGTGATAATTTTATACGCAGAAAAGCATGTTGCAATAAACCTTTGGTATATTTTTGTCACATTTTAGAGCTTGTAAGATGTACATGTTATTTTTTTTCTTTCTTTTTATAATAAACAAGTCAGTGATTTTGACAAATATGTGACTGTTCAGGTACAATGTGGATTTCTAATGTGAATCCAAACATCTGTTGTGACATTAAGGGATATTTGGTTTATGTTGAAATGATCATAAAGTCATAGAGCAGAGTATGGAAAAAGGGAACAAGTCTTCATTCAAGGTTCAAGTATCTTTTTTGTCGTTCTCATCACATGTGGTACATGAGGTGGAATGAAACTGTGTACACAAGGTCCCAGTTACATCTAAAAATAGCAAAAATATAAAGTATAAAAAGTAAGAGTATACAAGGATCTAAGATATATGCCAAACAATAACAATGTAAAGTAATATGGTATATTAAACAGCAGCCTGAACACGAGTCTGGATGTGTATTAATGCAGCAGCTTCATCCAGGCTATGGCTAATGGCTAACCAAACAACGGCCAGTTTTATACTGTGTTTTAGACTTATAAAACTAATTTATTTTTATTTTTAAACATACTGGTGTGAAAGATGCTAGGCTAGTTAATGATAAAATGTAGATTTTGCACAACATTGTCTGTTTAGTTTGTTGCCATTTTCCCAAACAATGTTCATTTTATTACACACATGTCTACGCATACGTCAGCGTCAGAGTCCTGATGCTGCTGAATGTATCAGCCCACCTGGAGTTGAATAAACTTATGACTAACTAGGCGTGCTGATCGGTGGCCTCAGTTTGAGCAACAATGTTTTCTGCACACATACATTTGGATGGTATGGTTGAGAAAATGGTGACATAATAAACAATGTAAATAACATCCTGATGCATGCTCAATAATTCATAGAAAAATCTAACAAGTTTAATCAGGTTCTCTGGACTGATTCTTCTTTTAAGGGCCTTGTTCAAGGGCCCAGAGTGGGGCAATGAGGGTGGAGGCAGGTGTGGGTGCTTCACCTTTCCCACTCACATTTTGATCTCGTCAGTCTGGGGAGTTGAACCGGCAACATTCCAATCACAGGTTTACCTTCTCTGACCTCTGCACCACCACTCCTCTCCACAAGTGTAGAAGCTTATTATTAACTAATGCTGCAATTTTTCACATCTTTCTGATATTTTGAAGAAATATTATTTCTGAGCCTGATAAACAACTGATAACAGGGCTCTTGTTTGGCTTGACATGACCCGTCCTGGAGGAAGACTCCTGCCTTTTTCATTGTGCCCAGTTCTCTGTTGCAGTTAATAAGGTGCTAACTATTGAAGACTATTTAACAGAACATCACTTTAAAAAGACCAGACTACCACTTACCTGTATGTAGCAGTATGGAAATATACTTGGCTAGAGAAACGTCACTTCCTGGTAAATGAGGTAGGCGGAGTATGAAAAGAGGTGGTAAAGCACATTCTGGCACCTGTTTTCCTCCTGCTACTTGCAACCTGTGGGTTTGGCTGTGGCTGAGCAGCTGATCGTATTGTGCGTGCTGTTAAGGCCCTCGTGGGGTGAACACCAAGCTTGCTGCTTCCTCCTCTTCCTCCTCCTGTGTGTGTCAGCAGTTGACTGAACTTTATGGTCCTTTGCTGAAGTTGGGATCACTGCTGTTTTATCTCCACTGACATTGAACATTGTTCTGGCTCCATGGAGGACCACTGCTGTTTGGGTTCTCCAGATCACTGCGCTTATCTTCAGATGCCTGTGACTGCTTCATTGGACTTCGCAACAACAAAGTTTGGGGGGCACAGTCCCTAAACACTCATGTCAGTGGCGACACTAGTCCAGCCACACAGATGGGTCTGGACTAGAACTTTTAAAATGAGCATTTGATGTGTTACAGTTCTATTTTCTTTAAATCATTTTTCTTTTGTTTACAGCCCATTTACTTTGTAAACTGTAGTGTATAATTTTGATATTTAGTTGGGCTGGCATTTGTTTATTTTGGGTAAATTATTGGGCATATGGTCGAATTGCTATATTTGTAATTGGTTTTTCATTTTCTTTTTGATTAGCTTTAGTTTGGTGGCTGCTCTTTATTAATTTTCTTTTCTTTTCCAGTTGCTGGGGTCCAGGGCTGTGCTGGCTTGGTGGCCTTCTTCGGGTAACCTCAGCTCCTTTTATTTTTTCCTTTTTTTTTCCATAGGATTTTTTTTTTTTTAAGTATTTTAAAAGTATTTATAAATAAAAATGGAAACATAAATAAAATGTTGTCTAAATTTGTAAGCCTCTCTCAGATGTCCTAAGTATTTTTTTTCTAAGATCTACGAACCGGTGTGCCTTGTAAATCGCATAATCTTAATGAGAACCACTCGGTACCACCACATCTTTATATGATTGTCTTCGTTTATCACATTATCTATGCATGAAAATCAGTGCTAAAACACTAAAAGTAAACCGTCTGTTATTTGGATTTAAAGAGCGTCTGAACCAAGACCAGGAGCAATTGTAAAACTTTCAATACACCTTGTTATTTCCAGACACAGAAATCCAGACAGCAACATAAAAAGGGACACATTTTAGATCATTTTAATAGAACCTGAGCATAAATATATTCACTTTGTGTGTTTGTTTTTAGTTTAAACGGTCGCTTCTCAAGAGAATATTGACGGAATAAAAGTGATTATTGTGAAGTGATGACTCACTTATGAGTCATCACATCATCACAGACAAAAAAACATAAAAAGGTGATTTTCTACTACTGTATTTGTGAGAGCATAGTTTATGATGCAGAAAAGGGAAGTAAATACTTCATTCTTCATTGACTCATGCTTCAGAGAAACACCGGAAGCTTAAGCATGTTAGAAGTCTGTTAACAAGTAGGTTTAAGATTGCTCAGCTGCCCGTCATTGACTTTTATTAGCTCAACAGCAGACATTAGGGTCAAACAGACCGAGTAAAACTGATGTGCTCTGTATTCAATGGCCAATAAGTGCTTTGTATCCTCTTTTGACCTAGAAAAGTGATCAAATGGAGGATGATGGATATTAGGGATTTAAAGTAAAAAGCACAAAAACTCACAACAGGTTATACATTTTGAACAAAACCCCAAAAGCAAAGTTTGGATACGGTTTTGTGAAATTGTAAAGAACAATACCTTTGAACAGCCTCGGTTTTGAGAAACAGTTTGTCAATCAGTGCAGATTGAAGAGCTAATGCAAGTCTGAATGGGACTTAAAGTGATATATGCCATCTCAAAACCACTCAAACTTCCACCTTGCCCAGTTACATGAATGATTTCTGCCAGAGGTGCCCAGAACTGCACGTACTAAAAATAAAAAAAATAAAAACTTTAAAAGACTTAAGGTTTTTATTATTTATTTATTTATTTATTTATTTATTTATTTATTTATTTATTTATTTATTTATTTATTTATTTATTTATTTATTATTTAAGATAACAGCAAACTACTTTGAGCTTGGCCACTTTCTAACTTAATCTCTGTTTCTCTGAACTTCTTTAAAAACTATCTACAACTGGTAAGATGTTTATTATATATATATTCTTTCCAAAAAGCCCTACATCAAAAGATCTGAACTGAACATATGCGTTCAAACATCAACACAAATGATCCATGACTAAAGCTCTTCTTTCATATTGTCGTTGATGAACGTCGGCAGGTGAAAAATGTTGAACTCTGAGACTTGCTGCTGCACTTCTAAAAGTGTTGAAGTATTAAATTCATAAAATAATACGTGAAGCCCAACTTGTCAAGCGTAAAGATGTAAACTCACTCCAAGCTCTCTTCATCTGCACTCTTTGTCAATCCCTCATTACCATTCTTCCTTCCTCTTGGAATTTAAATAATGACAAAATTGTTTCCCTCCCCGATCTAATTATATAATTTCTGCTTTTTGACAGCGCTTCCTTCCTCACACAACGGCCCTTTGTGTCTCAGCTCTTGCCATAAATGAGCTGATGGGACCAAATCAACACTGAAATCAAATTAAGGCCCATTGTTGGAGTGTGCGCCTCTGTCACTGACATGAAAATGGGAGGGGGGGGGGGGGCACACCAAGAGATAACACAAATTGGTTTGGAATGAAAGAAAAATAACAGAGCTACAGGGGCTACATCACCGATACGTTCACAAATGTACAAAACACAAGTTTGTTTGTTTGTTGCAATCAGAACTTTTCTATAAAGATCTGTCAGTTTATCACTGTGTATCATTTTGAATAAATGTTGTCAGATGTGCTTTGTAAAAATATATACAGTATATATATATATTGGAAAGGTAGTGGCCATACTTTTTCAAGAACCTTTCTTTTTTTTTTTTTTTTGGTCTAGCAGATGTCCCAGTGTGATTGGACTGCAGCCAATCAGAGAAACGGTGATAATTTGGCTCTGCCTGCCCCACTGTGACATGATAATAATGCATTCATATCCTGCTGAGATTCTTCTGATCGGCTGACAGTTAAGACCAAAAAAGGGCCTGAATTCATTAGTTACAGGGAGGTGCGGTGGTGAACCTGTTCAGCATACAAAAACACACCTTTGCCTAAACATTCACGGCAAACAAGTGTAACATTCATAATTTAAACTACTGCCGAAAGATGAAATAGCGCTCGTATTGAACAGAAGTTTGAACTTTATTCCGTAGCCAAAGCTTCACCTCTGAGATGACAGTAAATATTCCACACTGGTAAATAATGAATGAGTCAATAACACTGTTTTCGTTTCTTCCTTGCCCTCATTATTCACCACACACTCACAAACTTAGATGTGCTCCAATCCGGTCGTATCCCTGAGCAATTAGTTGCTGCGAAATATCAGGGGGCCAGTTATTCAGGCATGTATTTCATATTTTATTGGTTTACTCAGAGTCTTGTATGCAGACCAAGCTTTAGCAAACACGTCCTCTGCAAATTTCCCAAGCTCCTCTGCAGTCAGCAAGTAATTGGAGAGGGAGTCCCAAAGGGTCCTTGTATGCCGCCGAAGCCTTTGCCACCGACAAGTCAAAATGGCAATGGGGGTATAGGAGTCAGTGTATGTGTGCAAGCATGTGTACGAGGTGCATATGTGTAGGTAGTGGTGTACTTTGTGTAAATAAGCCTACAGCCTTTGGTTGAACATTCACTGGTTGATTGGGACACCATCTGGCTCCCCTTCCCCCCAAAAATCCAATATTATCCATGATTATTCATGTCTGTGGGGATGTTAAATTCAGCTCGTGGGGAAGAGGCTGATGGGTGGTAAGGGACACTGTATGAACGTCAATTTAAGCCCCTGCTGCTCAAAATTAGCTAATTAACTCTGTCTCTTTCGTAGGGAGAAAGTTCCTTTGTAAGTAATTCTGCCAATCAACACAATCCGACTGGTTTATTTTAAAGCTGTGCCAACAATATGCTTGTGAAATTAGCAGGAACAGTCAAATCTGGGCTAAAAGCATCATAAGCAAATCCCCAACACTGCATTAGTACAAACAACAAAACGGTTGGGGGGAAAAAATGGAATTAGATGTAGGATTTAACAACCCTGCACCGATTTAAACCATATGGTTTGTCTGTAACTTCTGCAAAAAGATTTGGAATACAGTATTATATTGTGTATTTCCACACTATGGCAAAAAGCAACATTTGTATACTGTATTTACATTGAGAATTTATTTGTAACAAATTTTACAATAAAAGCATGTCAGTGTTTTACTGTGACTCTGTGCACTGATACAAAGTGGTCGAATCCTGAGGTGATGATAAAACGAAGGTGAGTTGCACTGCTGACATTTAGCTGAAACAGAAAAACACATAATAGATTACAAATAATGCTAAGATTCAAAATGATGATCAATCTTTTTAAATATTTTTTTGTTTGAACTTACTGAAATAAGATTTGACTGAAGATGTCCCTCAGTTCGTTCAAATTCTGCAAATGTACAGAGCTTTTGAGTCTTGATTAGATTTTTATTACAAAATTGTAAAAACAAACACAGGAAGTAAAGGTTCCTCTTACCCTTTTCTGTGACTGACTCAAAATGAGAAACATTTGGCGAGTTATTCTTTTCTATTTTTAGGTGTTTGACTGAAAAAAAGAGAGAAAAAAAAACATATTTATTAAAATAATGCCAAACACACAAAACAGAAAAAAAAAAAAATAATAAAAAAAAAGCATTATCGACTAAAAATGGTTTTAAATAGATGAAAAATGAGATTTTAGGTCATCAAAATAAAAGTTCATGTTAAGAGTTTGAAGAACAGAAATAAAGAATTCTCAAAACCTTTCAAAAATAGACATTTATTGTTTAGCACAACTATCTAAAATTTAGATACCGGTAGTTGTGTTCATTTGGATTCTAAACAAATCTACAAGGTTAGAAAACGTGTTAGACAAAATTTTCCAAAGTACTGTACTGTATATGAAAATATTATCAACTTCATTTATAGCCTCATTTGTGAAATAGAAATGACGAAAAGACGGTGAGTTGTGATTATTACTTTATTTTTCAGTTATATAACGTTTAGTGTTATTATTCATGAATATTTTTAAATCCTATAAATTTGAGTGAGGTGAAAATTAAAGCACAGTGAAATGTTTGAAAAGTTCAGCTCTGACAGGATTGAAGAACTAACATAATCAGAGCTTGTTGCCATCCTAAAACAACTCCAGTCTCTTAAAAACCTTGAGGTTTAATGTAAAAGCTACATGTCAAACTTCTTGCAGGGATATCATATTTCCACTGGAAGAACTGTAATGTGAAATTCAAGACTGTCCAAATGTTCATAAAATCATGTTCCCACAAACTATTAAATATTTGATATTAGAACTGCCAATTTGGTCTTGATCCTGCTCAGACGAGTCAATAACTTGTCATTCCAGTCGGAATTAAACTATTTCTGCAAACTTCGATTAATCCTAAGAGTTTTTTAAGCAAAACAACTGGACTTTTTAGTATTTTTTGTAGTAGTTCAGAGGTATTTACAAGTATTTACAACCATGATGGTGATTCATGGAATATGTTAAAAACCATGAGCGCTACTGCAAGTAGCAGAAGATTTGAGATTAACATTTCTTCAGACACTGTCATTGCAAATGTGTGTGTAGATATTAAATACTCATTTAACACAAATATGTGGATAAATTGGCAAAAGTGAATGAAAAAAATCCAATGCATAGTATAGGGGTTAAATAAACTCAACACGTAGCAGATTGTGTACTGATTTGTATGGAAAGATGTTTATGGATGTTATTTTTACCCAGTTATTTGTGACTACACTGCACCTCCTACACACGTGTTAGCACTAGGCAACTGCTAGATGGCTACTAGTCCAGTAGTGGGCATTTGAGAGTTTACCAGTCAAGTACCGGTAGTTAAAAATTTTAATCACACTTGCAACAAGTGGGCACATTTGACAGTCACTGTGTTTTTGTTTGTTTGTTTGTTTGTTGGTTTGTTTGTTTGTTTTTCTTCTTTGTCTCCTTTCTTCTTCAGGGGCCACCACAGCAAACTAACTCACACAAAGACTTGGCAATAGTTTTTACCCTGAATGCCATTCCTGACACCACAGAACATCGAGCTACCACAGCCCTCTGTGTGGAGCCGAGAGCTGTCATCTAAGGTACCAGGGAGAGCAGATGGTGGGGGTTAAGGGCCTTGCTCAAGGGCCAAGAGTGGCAAAGAGCAGCAAATGAGAGTACAGGTGTTGGTGCTTCACATTTCTTATACACATTTTTAATGAACTTCCAAACACAGGTTTGCTTTCTGTAACCGCTGCACCTTTAAGTCACTGCTGTAGCAGGTAAAATTTGTCTTGACAAGTTAACATGTGATCCCGGCGACCCGAAAACGAAGAAGCAGATAATGGATGGAAGCAGATGATGGATGGATGGATGGATGGATGGATGGATGGATTATGTCTGAACAAAGCTAGTTGTAACTTAGAGCTACTAGTGTGTGGTAAAACTGCTGACTATGACATGTTGAACTAGTTACCTGTAGGCAAAAGTGCCACTAGTTGGCCAAAACATGTTAGTTGTAAAAGTGTTTGTTCATTTAGTGTACCAAAATGCTAAACGAGTACAATCATAAGTGTAGCCAGTGTTTAGTCAAAACAAGTGGTGGGAAATAAGGCTTGATACCAAGGATATCGAATAAATACAAAGACGGCTCGCTACATGTTCTTATTCACACCATTGTAGCTGTCCACAGTCACAGCAGCAATCCCCGTGACTTCAGCAAAGCGAATGATGAACTCCTGAGGAAACATCCCGGTGGACATCCAAAATGTTTTAGTGTTTCTAGAAGAAAGATGAAATACCACTTTGTGTTGCATCATAATATATTGCTTGTTGATTTCTAGGATCTAGGAGACGTGTTGTCAAATCCTCGAGCAGCACTACTAACCCGTCAATGATGTTCTGTGGAGGATGGTTCTCGTCACTGGATGAAACGAGGACGACTTGTTCACCCGAAGAACTAAAAGAAGAATCGACCATAACGACCTGCTCACACGGTAGCAACCTTTGACAAGAAATTTTACCGGCTTTTTTACTACTAGCCTTTTGAGTAACACCGTAACAAGCGACGGCCGTTGCCAAGCCAACCACAGCGTCGCAATATATATACGTCACTTTGCGTCGCCCGTTTCCGCCGAACGTTTCTTCACGGCTCAGAGTTAAGTAGAGCTTAATTCAAAATTTTCACATGGCGAATGGATGCAAGGATGTATTATTTACTCGTGGAACTGGACAGGTGAGTTTAAAGCAGCCCTGAGCAGAACAGGACGGTACATGCGAGCTCTGTTCAGGTTGCTGTCCATGTATTTGAGGCGGCGAGCTAAAGAAGCTAATAGTCAACCTGATTTCAGCTATTTGGATAACAAAAGAGAAATAAACACGCACTGCACCTGATATATTTTATTTAACTTGTATTGTAGCTAAACAAATAAAATAATATTTAAAGCAGGAAACAGGAGTTCTAAGTTAACCTGCACAAGATTTAAATTGTTCTCTTTAAATTCCAGAGTGATGATTCGGATATATGGGATGACACTGCACTGATAAAGGCATATGACAAGGCAGTTGCATCGTTTAAGGTAATTTGGGTCACTTTTGGTGTATCTTCTTGAGCAGTGTTGTTGTTTTTGTTTTTTCTTACTCATCTGCTGTCTTTCTGTGTGCCAGACTGCTCTTAAGGGTGAAGAGGAACCACAAACCTCCAAGAAAAATAATCCAGGGAAAAAAAGGAAGAACAACAAAAAGAGCCAGACTAGAAAAAGAGCTAATGCAGCACCAGATAAAGAGGTAAATAAAAAAGGACATGATGCACAGATGAAGTAGTGTTTTTAAAATACATAAATCACATTTTGATACAGAGGTCATGCAGTGCCACTGTTGCAACAAGGTAAATCTCCCTGAAAGAATTAGTGTTCCCTGTCTTGAGAGCATGCAAAAAGCAGGAAAAGCTTTGTTACTCCTTTCGGTGATGACACATGTTAAAGGATTACAGTACACAGATTCTGACAGGCCCACCATCTTTGCCAAAATCTGTGACCCTCCACACACATGCACACACCAAAATGAGCGAATAATAATTAGCATAAACATGTTTCAGATTAGAAAGATTTCTCATCATGACTGATTTATTTCTGTAATTTTCCAGATATTTGAGTTTTGTCTTAGAAACTTAAAAGGAGCAAAGAATTAGTTAAGTGGAGTCACCACCTCTGACTAAGCCTGCCAGAATGTGACCCTACATTATCCCTCTTTAACTCGCACAGTAAATGTAAACTTAATTTTGAGGTTTGCACAAGTAAAGTCAATGCATAGTCAATTTTTATTATTTTGTACAAAAAGGAGTTTAAATATTGCTTTTGGACTGTATATTGAAAATGTTTCTGTCTGACTGATTGAATCTCTTTAAGAACTGAACTGATGTGCCCAGGTGTGCTGGCACAGTGACCCAAATGTTTCATACAATCTTATACATTAGTTTTTTTGAATATTGAAATGTTTCACCACATATTCAGGCAATCAAATTAGTGTTTCATTGACTTTTGGTACATTTAGACTTAGACTAAGGCAACCAACATAAATTAATAAAGTTTTATGTTTTGTCACAGTGGCAGGTTGGAGACTCCTGTTGTGCTTACTGGTCAGCAGATGGTCAGCTGTATGCAGCCACCATCTCCGCCATAGACCAGAAGAAGGGCACTTGTGTTGTGGTTTATACTGGCTATGGCAACGAGGAGGAGCAGAATCTCGAAGACTTGCTGTCAGAAATTTCTGAGGCTGAAGAAGAAACAAATACCAAGGTGAAGGAGCACACATCAAAAATGTTTATGGCAATACTATTAAACTGAATTCAGTTTATAATTGTCATCAATCTGCTGTTGTTTTGTGTCAATTTTGTTCTTGTTGTACTTCTGTATTATGTTGATTCTGTCTGTATATCCTGTTCAATTAGAACTTTTTAAATTATAACTGTAAAGTCTTTGGATTACTTAAAAATCAAGATAATATGTGTTTTCTCAATGAAAATTTACGTTTAACATTTTAAAGCATTTTTAGACATGCACTAAAATTTGTTGATAGAAATTGAAGTGTTTATGTTTAATAGAACTTGCATTTAACATAACTTCACTTGATTTTTCCCACCAAGTGTAAACCATGTTAGCCCATCTCAAACGTGGTAATATATATATATATACAGGTATTTTAATTTTTATTTATGTTCTAGAAATGGTAGTAATCTGAAAATTGCTTTAGTTGAATAGTTTTTTCTTTAAGAACATATATTTTTATTATATTCTACATTATAGAGAAGTAAAAAAAATAAAAAAATCAAAGTGCAATGTTGGCATTAGAATTATTAATTTGCATCCTGCAAGGGTTTAAAATTATCTAGCTATATCTTTTTGTAGTTGTCAAAAAGTTATCAAGACAACTATTTACTGTTTGTAGGTCAATGAGGAAGAATCTTCAACAGAAGAAAGTGACCTGTCGACCACACCGAACCAGCACAAACACCAGCCTCACAGTAAAACCCACAAGTCCAAGGCTCACAAAGAACTGCCATCTATGGGGGCTCCTGGTTTCCCTGGATTTCCCCCAGGCCCCCCTCCCATGTATAATAACAGACGGGTAAGGAAACTGATTTATTAGACTTCAAGAACATAAACAAATGTAGATTATTTTATATATTTAACTACTATATGTACATGTTTAATCTGTCGGGTTACCTTTTTCTGCATTGCATGAATGGTAAATTGTTCACAATGCAGTGAAAAGGGGCTGTAAACAAGAGCTCTCTGAGGTGGCATTTATTGCAGAGATATCGGATTGCAGTAAATTTAACTTGGACGTGTCTCAATTTTATGTTCTGCCAACACTTTCTTGTTTCTGATTTATTTGATCAGTGTTTGCTTTTAAAATAAGTGAAATATCTCAGACTGCACTTGTTTTAAGCTAGATGAAATTTGCTAAAGAAAGTTCATAAAACTTTCCTTTTAATTAAAAGCTTTTTGATGTACTGCTTTGATATAGTTGGATCAAATATATGTACATTTTTTTTCTACCAGGGGGAAGGCAAGCAGTCTGGTGGACATGGACCCATTCCACCCTCCTGGCCTCCCATGATGCCTTTTGGGCCACCTGTAAGTTTGAAAAGGCTCTGTCTTTTCACATAAAATTAAAAGTTCAGAAAGCACCATAGATAGTTAACTTTTAGGTTAGGTTTGGTTTATTTGTCTTGTGCAAATCAACACAAGGTCAACAATGTAATGAAATGCTGAGGACGAGAAGAACCATCTTGACTCGCCAAAGAAACAACAAGAAATACCAAAGCATGCAACAAAAATACAAAAACAAGGTGCCAAAAGTGAAAAAGAAATACATCTAGAGCAGCATGGTCCTATTGACAGTGTGGTTTGGTTAGCGGCATGGCCTTGTTAGCAGCCTTAGCAGGTCTTCTTAGCAGCTTGATGATAATAACAACCGCAGCAACTGCCCTTCAGAACCAGGTCCGGCAGACAGAGCAATGAGCATCCAAGGTTTCTCTGCGGAACCGAATAGGTTCGTAAAGTTCAGTCTGTGCAGGCAGATGGAGGATCTTGTTAGCAGCATTTGCAGGTCTTGTTAGCATGTCCCGTTAGCAACTTGATGATAATAACGACCACAGCGTTTGGGCTTTAACATTTAAATTCAAGACAGTGGTTGGTAGTTAAAGGAAAAGGATCAGAGACTCATGCACTCAAAAAAGCAAAAGGTAATTAAATGAAATAATAAAACTTGTAGCTCATTTTCATTATAGTGAAAATGAGGAGGAGTTTAAGCATCTGGGTGTCTTGTTCATGAGTGATGATGGGATGGAACAGGAAATGAATTGACAAACTGGGGCCTCATCCTCATTAATGAGGGTGTTTGTTCAGTCAGTTGTGGTGAAGAAAGAGTTAAATCGAAAGGCAACACTCTTGATTTACTGGTCTGTCTATGTTCCAACCCTCACTTGTGGTCAGGAGGTTTGGATCGTAACTGAAAGAACGAGATCCCGATACAAGTGTCTGAAACGAGCTTCCTTCGCTGGGTGGCTGGGCTCAACCTTAGAGCTGGGGTGAGAAGCTCCATCATCCAGGGGGAGCTTGGAGAAGAGATGCTGCCCCTTCGCATCAAAAGGAGTCAGTTGAGATGGTTCAGACACCCCAGGAAAGACCCAGAAGTCACTGGAGGGATTGTGTGTCTTCTCTGGTTTGGGAACACCTCAGGGTCCCTCAGGACAAGCTGGAGAGGGGGAGGGATGTCTGGGTTTCTCTGTTGGACCTATTACCTCTAACCAGACCATGGATAAGCAGTAGAAGATTTAGATGGAGGAGTAAAATAAATAGAGATAGACCAGATGTTTTTGTAGAATTTGTATTAAGCGTTTTTACATCAAGTACATGTATTGTATATATTTTTCCTTAAAAGTGGTGAATTTTAAAAACACTCTTATTGTACCCTGATGCATGCTCAATAATCCAGGTAGAAAAATCTAAAAAATCTAAGTCTGGTCCTCTGGACATTCAAAAAATCAAAACAAAACAAAGCAAAAAAAATTGTAGAAACGTTTCGTCTTTC
>JARVGV010001587.1:23034639-23044940 GCA_031762435.1 Hypsolebias longignatus | reverse complement strand
GAAAGATATGCTTTAGATTTTGGCTCATTTAAAAACTTTCTAGAGGCAGCCATGGTGCCACTCTGCAGCAGACCCCCCCCCCCCCCCCCCCCCCACCCCCCACCGGAGGTCAGGCTCACTCCATCATATTGATCTGCTGTCAGAACAGTCTGATCCAGTGTCTGAAGAGTCCTGAACTCAGACCAGCCCAACAGGTTCATGCATGTTGTCACATGACCCTTAATGCAGGTGCAGATCAGTCTGAATGATCAGGCGGACAGAAAAGGCCTGTTTGTTTCATGCAGCTCTTTTTTGAGAGCTACATTATGAAGCTATTTCTTCAGAAGTGTTTCATAGGTGGTGTGTTACTTTGTGTGAATGACTGCTGATTCAAAATTCACTTTTTTTAAATTACAGTATCTCTTCCCCCCCCCCCCTTCTTCAGTCTGTCAGCTCCTGCATATTTGCTGTTTTTAAATGGTCATCAATGAAAACCACTGATTCAATACAATTCAGTTTACAGTATTTCTATAGTGCCGTCACAACAGAAGTCAACTCAGGACACTGAACAGAAACATCCATATGTAAAAAAATAAGTTAACAGAAACATTTATATATATACCGGTAATAATAATTTAACATTATTAATCGGAGGCACAGACTGCTTTGAGTTGAACTCCGTCACAGAACTCTCATCTTGAGCAAGCATGAAGGCGACAGTGGAAAAGAAAATCTCCCTCATGAGGAAGAAACATTTAGCAGAACCAGGCTCGGGACAAGAGTCCATCTGCTTCAACCGGCTGGGTTTGAGAGGAACAGATACACAATGGCAGGTCAAGAATTGCATGTTAATACAGAAATAATATCAAATGAAAACTATTCAATTGTAACAATTAATTAAAGGAAATGAGGTCAACTTGTCCTCCAGTAGTCTTGTAAGATTAAGGCAGCATAACAAGCCAACTCTAGCTATAGGATTTATCAAACAGGAAAGTCTTAAGTCAAGTCTTAAAGCTGGACAATGTGTCAGCCTCATGGACAGAAACTGGAAGTTGGTTCCAGAAGAGAGGAGCCTGAAAACTGAAAGATCTTCCTGCCATTCTGCTTTTGGAAACTCTAGGAACCACGAGTAAGCCTGCAGTCTGAGAGTGACATGCTCTGTTAGGAAAATATGGAACAATAAGATCTCAAATATAAAATGGAGCTAGGTTGTTGAGAGCTTTGTAGGTTAAAAGTAAGATTTTGAATTCAGTTCTGGACTTGGAGCCAATGGAGAGAAGTTAAAACTGGAGATATGATCTCTCCCACTAACTCCAGTTAAGACTCTGGCAGCAGCATTTTGGATCAACTGAAGACCTTTTAAAGAAGTTTTTGGACACCCAGATAATAAACCATTGCACTAGTCCAGAAGATGGTCTTTATGTCTTTTGGTTCTGGAAATGTTTATACTTTTCAAAACATCTAACTTTATTCACAGTTGTTTTGTTTTTTTCCTCCATAGACGTACATCAAGGTTGATTGAGTTCATTTAAAATTAGTGTTGTCTGAAGTCTGCTCATTGCTTTAGTTTTCTTTATTTGCTCCTTTTAGCTTCTGGATAGCCACACTCCTCTAGTATTTTGCTCCTTTTGGAGCTTGGTTTCAGCATCTTCAGCAGATGTCAGCAGTCACTTAGTGCTCAGCATTAACAATGCATGTGCACAGAAAATGATAATTAGATTATAGATTATAGACTCTTGAAATTATCTTTAAATCTGGACTCATTCCTATATAGACCTTAATAATTCTTTAGTCTATTTGCTCTTCAGAGATAGACGTTCCTGTTCTTTCACAACAATATTATTCACTTCCTTAGCTCTGTAAGTTGCTCTAAGCTGCTTCACATACAAGATTAATTTGTCTCTGACTTTGTTGCCAATGTTAATGATCCTCTTTCGGAAACGTGGACTTTCCTCTTGTTCTGTGTGTCCGGTCTCTCTCAAAGCCACACTGGAACCAGTGTGTAGCATTTCAATGAGGAGCTGTGAAAGCAGCTTATGTTCCCTCTGCCAGGGATACACCGTCTGTGTGTTTGAGCCCCTTATTTAGCCTCTAAAATGTGTTTCCAAGATGATTTTAATTTATTTTTGTTGCTCTGTATCAGGATATAAGTCAATAAAATGCACATTTGAAGTCTTTAACAGCTTAAGCAGCACCTGTCGTGTCAAATATTCTTAAATAAAATCCAAAATTAAGCTTTCAGATTATTTTATTTCCTCTTACTCTGCATTATAGTAGATTCAGTTACACTAGCATTTCTCAGACTACTCACCACATTATAGTTATTTAAAGTATGGATTTGATCAAAGTTTTTTAAACAAAGACCACTTTTCTCCTTCTGACAAACACTGAAGTTTGCACGTCTTTGTTATTTTGCCACAAAGCTGAAGACAAACAGGTTCAGGGTCATGATTTAGATGAGCTCCTAGCGTTAGAAGCTTTAGAGATTCCTGTGAACTCTGTGTCTTTGTACAACAAACGGATAAACAAAAGGTGGAGCAGCTTAAGATATTTTCAGGCATCTACTGTAACATTTTAGCAGGACTGCACGCTGCACAGAAACAAAGCCCTCCATTGTTTCTCTGCTTTCCCTTCAGATCATCTGAGGTCCGGTGCTGAAGCTTTTTGCTGTGTGTGCATCACAGATTTATGGGATGGTGTGATTTTAGAGGCTCTAAAAATGCTGTACACGCTTGCACTGCATTCGACCCAAAGCTCAACCCAAAGCCCCCCGTGTTGTTCCTGTGCTTGCTGCTCTCGGTATGGGCGCAGAACACATCTGCTTTCTACATCCATCCCTTCTGATCCACACGGCCCACCGCCGGTGTGTCTCTAAACTTATATTCTGTCTCCGTCCTCACCAGTTCGGCTGTTTCAGGCACACAGTGCGACCTGATAGTTTGTATTATGAAGGTGAGGATGGAGTGTCCTCTGTTTCATTGCTCCAGTGTCTTATTATGTTCAACTCAGGCATGGTCTGCTCTCCAGTGTAGCTGCCCACTGGTTATACAAGGCCAGGAAGTGGTTTTGTGTGGCGACTCACCCATCCACCCACACTCATTGGTGCTATTGGGAGTGCATGAATGGCAAGATCTGGGAGTCCGCCATGTTTGTTGAAAAAAAGCTTTGGCTGCTTTGTGCAACACTGTGGTTTGCTTTGGTCTCCACCCCGTAGAGTTACACACTCTCTCTTTCAAGGATTAAATACAAGACTTTAGAACATTCTGTGTTTTTTTTTTTAAAGTCACCATTGTTTTTTGTTTATACTGGTAATTTCTTCTTTCTTTTTTTTTTTTTCAAAGTACTTCCAATACAATTTCCACAATTCTTATACCAAAATGGTTAACTCTATTACAAATAGTGTGCTTTGACTTAAAGGATTTGAAGCTTTGATACTTTATACGTTCTGTCAGGAACAGGTCCCTCTTGTAAATGTGTCCCCGTGGCTCAATGAGGCTAGCCTATATAAATAAAAGTTGAATGAATGATATGTTTAAAGTATTTAACTTTATTTAGAAAACTTTTCCCACTAAAAATACATTGCGATCTATTCAGTTCCATTGTTCTCTGAAATCTACTACAAGCAAATTGCCCTATTTTTGTTTAATTCTCTTCTACTGTAGCTATTAGCTACTGTTTAGTTTCATCTTTTAGCTACCTTTTTTTAATTTAAGTTTAGCTTTGAACTGCAGTTTGGTTGATTTTTAGTTTGTGTTTTGCTTATTGTACCTTTTTAACATTTCAGTTCTACTTCATCAGTAGCACTTATTCAGTGCTCATGTGAAAATACTAAAAAAAAACATATATTAAAAAGGGGATTTTGAAAACATTTGGATTTCAATCATCTTAACAACTAACTGTTTTCAACATGCTTCAGTCAAAAATGGACATGATTTCTCATCATTATATGCTGCAACTTCAAGGTTAAAGAGGAGAAAGAACCATCTGGATTGGGCTCATTTACCAAAAAATTCCAGCATGGGTGGTACTGGTTTGCTTCTCAAATAATAGAGGTGATGCAGCAAAGAAAATACAGCCCAGTCCCAACTGTTAAAATACTATGTTGCTTAAATTAGAAAAAGGCATACCGGTAATTATATACTTAACTGGGTGGTGCTGGTGATAGAGCTGCCGCCTCTCAGCGAGAAGGTTGCTGGATCGAATCCCGGCCAGGAGTTTGCATGTTCTCTCCGTGCATGCGTGAGTTTTCTCCCAGTACTGTACTCCGATTTTCTCCCACAGGCCAAAACCATGCACGTTAGGCTGATTGTTAACTCTAAAATTGTCTCTAGGTGTGAGTGAGAGAGTGAATGGTTGTTTGTTTCATTTGTCTCTATGTGTCCCTGTGATGGACTTGGACCTGTCAGTGAACTGGACATGGGCACCATTGACCCTTGCGACCCGAAAAGGAAGGAGCGGGCAAAAGATAACGGATGGATGGATATAAACAAACTACAATCCTGGTCGTGCTATCAGAGCAGCACATCTAAATCCTTGCAGCTTAATTTTTAAATCTGTTTTCTACTGCACAATTTGGGATTGTTTGCATTTATTAATGGATGAAAACCCATTTCTGTCGGTGTTATGTCTCCCACGTTGGATGTCTGAATATTGTCTCTGGATCTCTAATAGGTGTGGTTTATAGTTCAGAGGCAGCCTGTGAGCAGTTTCATGCTCAGCAGCCTCTCTGTGTGGCTTCTGCTGGTGCCTAATGTGGCTCGACATGAAAGTGAGCTGAACTAAACTTAGCTTTATGTGAGCACATCTCTGCCTCACTGCATGCACAATAGCAAGACTGGCCATATAGATGCTGTCAGGCTAAAACTGAGCAGTTCAACTCATGGGAAAAATACTTGCTCACACGAATGGTGAACTATCCAGACCCTCACATTCAAAGCAACTGAAACGATGTTCCTTTTGCCGTGTTTGGATCCAAAATCAGTTCTAAAACATGAGATACCGAGGAAAAAAAACAGTTTGTATGCCTGAGGGTTCTGAAGAGTGGTTTATTGATCACTCAGAACAACTGGGGTGCCAAGATTGGCCTGCACTGAGCTCTGTGTGTGAGGACCCTGAGGGCTTTCTGGCATGTTCAACTCTGCAGGGGTACAGAGGGAGGGGAGATGCCAGGGAAATGTTACCCCTTCTTCTCTCCTTCTCTTACCCTTTTTCTCACACCGGACTGGGCCACTGGAGCTTTCTGCTTGGAGGCTTCCTTGGTATGCTGAGGGATATTTTAACTCGCAAATGTTTAACTTTTCTTATTACACAGGCTTCAAGCATAGCACTGTTCCCAGAGAGTCTCTGAATGAAAAATGGTTTAATCTATTTCTTCAAGCGATGAGTAAAACTTAACCAGAGCCCTCTTATTGCTCCCGTGGTATTGGCAGGACTGATTTCTCTGTGAGTTAAGTTCTATAGGAATCAAACTTTGCTGTCCAAACAGACTTTTTTCCTCACAATCGCGTTGAACTCTCACATATTTATCACCCGCTATAGAAAGATGAAGGCAGGCAGTAATGCTCTTGCCTGATTTTTGTGTATCTGTGTGGATCAGTGTTCATGTGTCTTATCTGTTACCAAAAATATCTCATGGTCCATGCACCAAAGGATATCTTTTTATTATGAAACTCGCAGAAAGTAATCATTTGATGCACATCTACAAGCGATTAACCTTTGGAGTCAACCTGATTCAAGATGGCTGCCACAGCAAACTGCCCTTAAAAACATAAAAATGGCTATAACTCAACCAGTTTTGCAAATATTGACCTTAAACGTCGTGTGGTTGTAGCTAAAGCGTGTCCCTTTCTTATCAAACTCAGCTTGACAATTTGATGGGAAATATGGTAAGAAAAAAAATCAGTAAAATAAAGTAGAACTTCTAGAACACGATAGGGTGAATGCAATATTGTGTTTTTTCTGCTTTTTAGCTATTCAGCTGTTTTTGCTAACTTCTGCTTTTTTCACATAATTTTTGCTTTTTGTGCTCATTTCTGCTTCTTTCAGCCTAATTTTGCTAAATTGTACTCTCTCCACTTTCTTCTGGTAATTGAAGCTTCTTTCTGCCTTTTTAGCTGCTATTCAGCTGTTTTATGCAAATTTCTACTTTTTTAAAGAAACTTTTCATTTGTGTGTGCTCATTTCTGCTTCTTTAAGCCTAACTGGGCATAATAGGGCTCTCTCTACTTTCTTCTGGTAATGTAAGCTTCTTTAGATCCCTCCTTGGTCTGCTGCCTTCTTATATCTCCTTCCACATTATGTCACACAGTCAGTGCAGTTACAACGTGCGCTCTCAGGCCATCATTACCTGCAACGTATCCTCAGTTCGGACTGAACTTGGCAAAAAAGGCCTTTTCCTACTCAGCTACAACCTGGAACACCTTGCAACAGCAACTGAAGTTGTCCTCCTTGATTTATTTAATTAATTTCAAACATTTGATAATGTCAATAGAAAAATCAAAGCAAATATGTTATTGTTTTTAGTATTTCACCCTGTTTTACGGCACCCTGATTTATTGTTTTACACTACTCTTACGTATTTTAACTGCATTTTTACTGTGGTTCATTTATGTCATTTTTTTACTGTTGTCTGTATTGTATATATTCTGTCTGGAGCAGGTCTCTCTCGTAAATGAGTCTCTGTGGCTCAATGAGGCTAGCCTGCATGAACAAAGGTTGAATGAAGGAATTTTTCTTTTTACTATTAAGCTGTTTTAAGCAAATTTCTACCTTTTTTTTTTTCAAGATAATTTACACATTTTGTGCTCATTTCTGCTTTTTTCCAGCTTTATTGGGCACAATAGTTCTCTCTGTTAATTTAAGCTTTTTTTCTGCCTTTTTAGCTACTATTCAACTGTTATTTTGCTAATTACTGCTTTTTTCAATTTCAATTTATTGGGCACAACTGTACTCTCCACTTCCTTCTGGCAACTTAAGCTTCTTTGCCTTTTTACTATTCATCTTTTTTGGGCAAATTTCTGCTTTATTTCAGATAATCTACCCTATTTGTTCACATTTCTGCTTTTTTCAGCCTAATTTGCACAACTGTGCTCTCGCCTTTTAAGTCTCATTCTACCATTTCAGCTTCTTTTCAGCTATTTCTTGCTAATTTCAACTGTCTTTTAGCTAATTTTTCTAATTTCTGTGTTAATTTCTGCTTATTTAAACCAAATTCAGCAGTATGTGTTCTTTCTGCTTTCTTCTGCTAACTTAGGCTTGTTCTTCCATTTTGGCTACATTTCAGCATGTTTTCAGCTAATTCCAGCTGTTTGTCAGCAAGTTCTTCAGCAATAAGCATTCACACTGCATTTTTGCAGGAACTGCACTTTCTCTAGTTTAATTCTTTTTTTTGTACCCATCAAAGTCATTTATTTTCAGGTTCTGAACTGGAGTACTTTTTCTCTTTTGGCATGTGTTTATTTTATTTATTTATTTATTTAAGTATCTCTGTGGCACAGGACAAGGGCCACAGTTTAACAGCTGAGGGTTGCTTAATGTTGCAGGCGAACCCCACCCAGTCACACATTTATGAAGCGCTTCACTCTGAACAAGTCGTGAACATAAATAGCAGGCATGAACACACACACAGGAAGTGAGTCGCACCCACTCAGTATCCAGTTCACACATGTCAGCATCTCTGTGTATGTCTGCACACGTCTGTAAGTCTGGCCCCTCTCTGTAATGCAGCATTACGGTGACGAATCAGCCTTCATTCATGAAACCTGCAGTGTGTCAGCCTCTGTTTTCCTCTTTCACACAGAGATTCAGGTGGTGAAGCAGTGTCTCATGAGCAAAGTCCATTGCGTATTGTCTGACACAGACCGGCTCGGTTGTCCTGAGCTAAGCTGTCGCCACCATCAGACAGGCAGAGATGCAGAGAGGAGGAGGATTAATCACTGAATCTGTTCTCGCTCCTTCACATGTGGAAACTTCCTTCATGCATGATCAAATGTGCCTCATTAGCTCAATTCCTTTTGTTAATGAGCTGAATAACATTTATTTTCACATTAGTTCAGAACTTATCTTTTTGTTTTTGGAATTCCAGAGAAAAATCACATTTTGGAGTGAACTTAAACTCTTAAAAAACAACATTAACCTGGCTCTAAATGGCCCTAAAGAAGTATGTGGATTAAGTTTTAATATTCAGTATTGAGAATTGTGTCTTTCTAGATTAAGTGTCATTTGATATATTTTTTAATCCTTTTTATCTGCCTCTGTGAACTGAATATTTTATCCTTAACACCCTTTGTAAAGAGAGCCTTATTAACATGTCGACCACTTCAGGGCT
This sequence comes from Hypsolebias longignatus, assembly GCA_031762435.1. NCBI lineage: Eukaryota > Metazoa > Chordata > Actinopteri > Cyprinodontiformes > Rivulidae > Hypsolebias > Hypsolebias longignatus. Next base: position 23,036,635 of record JARVGV010001587.1, on the reverse strand, counting down.
CAGGTCCCTCGATTCAGCAGGAAAACGGGTCATTTTGTCATCTATTTCAGTGCTAACCCACTTTCTTGATCCAGATCGTACAAAGGAAATATTTCTTTCTTCACCTCGACAGACTTGTAGAAAATTGACTGCTTTTTTCATTATACATTTCTGTTGGGTCTTTCCACAAGAATGTTTAAACTCACTGCCCTGTAAAACAGAATCTGACTGTGTCATGCCAAAGGTATCTTCTTCCTGTGAACACAAGACCCCCCATTGAAGAGTCCTTTGTTAAACATTGACACACACCCGAATGTGCAAATACCAAAATGTGGTGTCATTTACAGTGCCGGACTTTTTACTGTCAACTCCTTTTATCAAACGACTCAGAAAAGGGAGCCTCTGTGTTTCTGTGAGGGGGAAAAAAATGTCATTCTTTGAAAAAGTTATCTGTATTTTTTCTTTTATTAATGTTTTTATTAAATCCTGCCATATTTTTAATTAAGTGAAACAGTTTAGCACACAAAGCAGGTTTAGTCTTTCTCGACTGTTTAAAAAAAAAAAAAAAAGAAGACAGGACATCAAATAAAAATGCCGCTTAAAATAAAAAATTATAGCATGTCCTAAAGACATTTTTTCAGATTATGACTGTAGCCTCACCAAGAATAAGTGGCTAACCTTTTAAAGAACACATGGTTCACCGGGAGAATAAAGGGCACGTCTGTGCAGCACCTTGCCGTCTCCTCTTTGTTCGCTGCTCCCTTTCTTCTGCACAGAGGCTCTTTATCTTCTGCTCCATACATCACAAAAACGACTGACTATACTATGAAAATAGGTGAAGTCAGGGCCTCTCTTTCCTTCAGACTAATGCTCAGTGAAAGGAATCGATGCTGAGAAATGTTTAGCGGTGTGTTTTTGTGAGTGAACATTAGGTGTGCTGCATGTCTGTTCCTGCAGTGACTCAAACTATTGTTTCATTTGATGCAGACACATGTTTATTGATGAATCCAAGCTAAGCAACCCGCATTCCCTCTGACAGCAAACTATGGGATCATCTGTGTTTAGGATGAAGTTGTCTATTTAGTTTCAGTTTATGTTACACAGAATCTAAAGTCAGGGGTTAGCAGCATTTATTTTTTTACTCTCTGAAGGCTACGTTGGATTACTTGAAGCAAACAGAGACACGTATTAAAATCTGTGCTTGGAGACCCTCGTATTTATACACATCGTTTTACAAGCTTCCTAATTAAAAACAAAGCCTTTTCTGCTGGCACGCGTTTTATTTATTTATTTGTTTATTTGTTTATTTATTGGGCTCTATTAATCTCCAATGGGGAATTACCCATCTGTGTTTTTCCCATTGCACTTGTGAGCACACGCAGAGCAGAGAGCTGCTGTCTAAGGTGCCTGGGGAGCAGCTGGGGGTTTAAGGGCCTTGCTCATAGGCCCAGAGTGGGGCAAATGAGGGCGGGTATTTCACCTTTCCCACCCACATTTTTCATCTTGTGGTGTCTCTGAGTAGCACACCCTATCCCCAATTGCTCCCCGGGCGCTTTCAATAGCTGCCTACTGCACTACCTGGGGGTGGATGGGTTAAATGCAGGGAGCCAATTTCGTCATTGCATGACGACACAACGCATTATTGTCAGTTTGGGGAGTTGAACCGGCAACCTTCCGATCACAGGCTCGCCTTCTCTAACCTTTGTGCCACCACTCCTCCTAATGGTCAGCATTAACATAATGTTAGCAACAATGTTCAGTCAGGTCATCTGGACGGTTTCTTTTTTTTGCGAGATGGGTCGTCCTTCATCCAAAGGACTCCTTCAATCTGAGGAGATACCAAACTGATTTGTGTTCCGTCCTTCATCCAAAGGACTTCTTCAATCTGAGGAGACACTAAACTGATTTGTGTTCCATCCTTCATCCAAAGGACTCCTTCTATCTGAGGAGATACCAAACTGATTTGTGTTCCGTCCTTCATCCAAAGGACTTCTTCAATCTGAGGAGACACTAAACT
>JARVGV010001587.1:22981188-22992306 GCA_031762435.1 Hypsolebias longignatus | reverse complement strand
TATAGATAGTTGAAATGTGAATCAAATATGGTTTTATGAGACTTGGCAAATGATTGCAATATGTTTTTATTTACATTTTAAACAGTGTCCTAACTGTCTGAATTTGATTTGTAGTCTACGTTTTATATCAGCATGTTTCCATATTTGACTTTCTGTTATGTTTATTTGCTTTGGCGCACATGTGCCATGTTGTTATGTTAATAAAAATAAAAGTAATTTAGGTTGGATATTTCAGCGAAAGAACGAAAGAAAACACCTCACTTAAAATTTCCAAATCGTTCTAAAGAGCACAGTGTTGGCCAAGTGCACTTCTTAGACTCAGAGCTGATCCATTTACAGTAAATGAGCTTGTCTCTGATGGTTTCCTGGCCAATTACTGCACAGTGAACTTTGGTCTTGTATTTATTTATCCATAGGTTATTTTCAATGGACTGCGCTCAATGCAGAGGCCTTGTTGAGCCGCCTTGTCCTCCCTGCCTGCCCTGGGACTTGCTCGCAGCGCTTGGCAGACAGACACGGATGCTGAAGGCAGCTTCTGGACAGCTTTATCCTGTGCCGAGCGAGGGCCACCCGCTTCGTTCTCACCAGGGCGCAGGGACGGGACCGGTTTCCAGACTTCAGCTATCCATTTTCTGCTGCTTTGAGAAAATTGGCAAACCCTGAGCACAGTTCAAAACTTTATGACCATAAAAATGCTAACTAGAGAATAAGAGGAAGTCACAACATTAAAAAAACTAATCAAATTAATTAAAAAACTGAAGAATGCTTTATGCTGATCTAATGCGGCTTCATGAAGCAGTAGTTCCCACAAAGATGATTCCACACATTTTATGAATAACGGCAAACACAGTGGTAAAATTAAGTACTGTAATTTCAATGGAGGAACTTGTGAAAGTATTGTGAACTAACAATATTTGGGACTAACTTTTTTATTTGTTAATTTATTTGTTATTTTATGCAGGGGACCTCTGAGGGACTGCTATAAGTGAGCTTGATCTAAAATGTAAACTTAGTTTAATTTATATGGAATGATCCAGCTCATGTTGCTCTCCTTTGTATCGCAAAGATTCTAAAGCAGGGGTCTGCAACCTGCGGCTCTGGGGCCACATGTGGCTCTTTAGTCCCTCTGTAGCAGCTCTTTCAGACTTTGACCAAAACTAAAATAAAACTGAATTTTATTTAAATTGGTAATGTTTTAGCAGATTTCCTGTCATTTTCAAATATGTGAAGAATAGTACAAATACCACATGTAAAACATGTGGACTACTTCATGCTAGTAGTTTGTTAGCCACTTTAATTTGACTTCCAGTCTCACATTGTGATCTTTCTCTCAAACCACCAGAAAGTTTTTTGAATATCTTCAAGGCAAGTTGCTGAGAAAGAATATTTGATGAAACTAAGAATAAAACACAAAAACAAAGTCAAAGTAAACAGAAGGATTTATTTTTATTTAAAAATGTAAGTGGAAATTCAGCAAACTGGACTGATTTTATACTGTCTTTAACTTTATGCTTTGATAGGACACTTAATTCTTCAACAATTAAGAGAACTCACATTGGCCTGCAGTGTTTTTATTTTTTATAAAATCGTTAAAAATTTATATATTTTTTCTTTCTTTACATGAATTTGGTATTTTCTTTTGTATTAAAATGTAAAAATACCAAAAAATGTTAATAATAGTCAGACGTTTCTTGTTTTATAATGTCATCCCCAATGAATGGAAAAACCAATTTGTAGAGGTCCATGAGCCACCAGTTGACAGTACACAGTTGTAGCAGGTTTTGTGGCTCCAGACATTGTAAATAGTAAACAAAATGACAAAAATTGCTTTTTTTTTTAATCGCAAAGGTTGCAGACGCCTGATCTAGATTGTAGAATTTAGACAAACGAGATTTAACTTGAGTTTTCTCCAACAGTGTCATTCTCTTTACAGCTCCCCCATGAAGCTCAGACTGGTGAAGAACTAGGGCAACAGTTGCTCAGCCTCTCACATCTCATCTGTGGAAGCTTGAGTGGTCTCCTTCAGAGTGATCTCCTTCATAGTGGTCTTCTTCAGAGTGATCTCCTTCAGAGTGGTCTCCTTCAGCGTGGTCTCCTTCATAGTGGTCTCCTTCAGAGTGGTCTCCTTCATAGTGGTCTCCTTCAGAGTGATCTCCTTCATAGTGGTCTCCTTCAGAGTGATCTCCTTAATAGTGGTCTCCTTCAGAGTGGTCTTCTTCATAGTGGTCTCCTTCAGAGTGGTCTCCTTCAGAGTGGTCTCCTTCAGAGTGATCTCCTTCGGAGTGATCTCCTTCAGAGTGGTCTTCTTCAGTGATCTCCATCAGAGTGATCTCCTTCAGAGTGGTCTCCTTCAGAGTACTCACGTGTCGGTAGTCTCTCTCACTATTCTCCTTCTTGCACAGTCACTCAGTTTGTGAGGATGGCATGTTCATGTCCCATAATCCTTCCATTCCTCGATGACAGAACTCCTGCGTGTTCTGTGGTGCTTTGGTCTTCTTGTGATTACTGCATTTAGTCTGTGGGCAGCACGGTGGAGCAGTTTGTAGAGCTGGTGCTGCACAGCAAGCAAGTTGGCCCGGTTCAAATCCCAGTTCAGGGGGTCTTGCTGGGTCGAGTTTTCATGTTCTCTCTGTGCATGCGTGGGTTTTCTCCAGGTACTCTAGTTTACTCCCACAGACCAAAAACATGTTAGACTCATTGATAACTCTAAATTGTCTCTAGGTGTGAGTGAGAGAGTGAATGTTTGTTTGTCTTGTTTGTCTCAATGTGTCCCTGTGATGTACTGGAGACCTGTCCAGGATGTCCCCCACCTCTCGCACAGTGACTGCTGGACATGGAGACCAGTGAACCCCATGACCTGAAAAGGAAGAAGAGGGTAAAAGATAATGGATGGATGTTTTACTTGTTTTCAGCTTTCCTAGTGTTTTCCCTTTGTGCAGCCAACTCCTGCTCCTTCCATTCCCACCTGATCCTCATTGTCTTTCCCCAGGTGTCCAACATTGTGACTCATTAGTTCCCTTTAAGTACTTTATCATATTGTTTGTCCCCTGTCCCATCATGCTCTGTTCCTCTGTGGCTCCTCTTGTTCTTATTTCGCAGTGGGTTTTGTTGCCACGTCAACCTATTGTTTCTGTATTTATTCAACAAATAAGTTATCTTAATTTTGCCCTCGGGTTCCTCCGTGTCTGCCAGTGCTCTGGGTTCAACAAACTCCACAGAACATGTTTTTGTGTTGTACATGATGATTTGTTCACGCTTTGATCAAAACAGCAAAACATGATCTTAGTTTAAATTTCTGCCATGAAGGGCTGCATTTATTTTAGAAATGCTAGGTCTGTAATTGGTGAATTTTTAATTTAATTTAATTTATGTATTTACATTTGTTCATACTGCTGGTTTTTTTTTTTTTTTTTTTTTTTTTTTTTTTTTTTTTTTACATTCTTTCATTGTGATTTGATTTTTTTCTACATTGTACTGCCTCAGAACCCATGATGGGATGCTTTGTACACCTTTATGACTTTTAGTCCTTTCAACATGTTATGACAATGTGCGTTTTGTCTGGAAGGTTTTGTTTTGGTTTCCTGTGATTTATGCAAATATTCATCTGTGCATTGTTGGTGCAGGTTTGCAGCGACTCGTCCAGGTGTTTGGAAAGTCTCTGAGCCTCCTATTACAGAGTAAGGAAGTGGTTTCAACCTGCAGGAACAATGTACAAATGAATATTTGCCTCACTCAGAGGAAAAACAAACCTCTTCAGAAAAGTTGACGTCATAACATGATGACATTTAATCACAAAACCCTGAAGATGTAAAAGTGACTGGAAGTTTTTGATGGCTTGGATTCATTCAGAGAGCGTGAGAACTACAAACAAAGCGATGGTTGCATCATTATTATGACTAAAAATGATGGATGAGAATTACAAATATGCAAACACTGGGAGTTTTGTAGGCACCAGTACTTCATCATCATTTCACAACTTGGATAGAAGGAAACACATTTTTTAATATTCTGAGCTAAGATGTTAATGCACCACAGATCATTTAAAATCTCTGGAGATCTGTCCAGGGTGTCCCTGTGATGGACTGGAGACCTGTCCAGGGTGTCCCCCATATCTCGCACCGTGACAGCTGAATATGGACACCAGTGACCCCCTGCAAATGTAAAAAAAAGAGGGTAAAGCGGATGGATGGATGGATGAATGGATGGATGGTTTATGTCTAGCTCTGACCTTTCAGATTACTGACTGAGTCTCACTGTCAGAAAAAGCAGTGGGTGCTCATATTCAATGTTAGATCAATGGACTATATGCCACAGGTGGTGGTGACGTACTTCCGTCAGAATTCCAGTGGGATACATAACTTCCGGCTCCTATCTACTGCAAGTCATTTTAGCGTTAGCTCCCAGTAGTAGACCATGAAAACAACTCAAAACGGAAAGCGTCTGTGATCGACTGGCACTGCAAGTCAGTGCTGTTGTGTCCACTAACCGATAAGTACAATAGAGTAGTTAGTTTTGCAATTTACCTGCCGATGAGGAGTTGAGGCAACAATGGATCGTGGCTATCCGCAGGGAAAACGTAGCATTAAACGGTCACACCCGCGTTTGTAGTCAGCATGTCAAACCTGAGGACATCGATGCAGCGATCGAGTGAAAAAAGCCATAACTAACTCCGTGTTGCCTGCTAACCAGAAGTGCGTCATCCCACTGGAAACGCTGAAATGCTAGAACGGAGGTCCGTGGCATATAGTCTATTAAAATGGGAGGGAGGGCCTTTGACGTGACATGGGCTGACATGGCAGATGCTCAGTGATTTAAGCTCTTTAGCATAGCATTTTTCACACAAAGCTTGTAATTTAAAAAAAATCAGTTAACAAGTTTTCAGCTTCTTTTTGCAGAGAAAAACTACTTTTTACACAAAGGCAAAGGTTTCAACTGTGAATTTTGCAGCTCGAAAAGACAGAGGTTTATTCCTGAGGTCAGCCTGTTAGCTTAGCTCGTAGCTTAGCTGCTCTTAACGAGCCAAAAACGTGATTTTGGACGGTTAAAATGGATTTTTAAAGAGAAACGAGAAAGGGGGGGGCAGTGAAGAGCACCGGAGTTGAGCCTTTTGTCATCCACTGTCTTCAGTAGAAAGAGAGAGACATGAAGAAACAATAAATCCTGTATATGAAAACGAGGTAGATCATTTTCATTCATCATGTGATTAATTGATTTATTATTTATCGTGACAGACCTACTTGAGGGCTCAGGTGGCATCCTGTTTGTAAATGGTTTTAAGCTTAAAGCTCCAAACCAGTCATTGTGACCACACTGCTTCCAGTCTCATCTGTCCTTTTCATGGTGATTTCACCCTCATGGTAAGGGCGTGGAACTTAGTTATGGTCTGAGGTTGCATACAAGCAGCACTGCACATAAACCACATGGGACACATTATCTGCGTCAGCTTTCGGTCACTTAAAACGGCAATAAAGTCTAATGGCTGGATGATCATATTGGTAGTAAAACAGGCAAAGGATAGGTTGTGAAAAATGTGCTTGGATTGCCAAGGTTGTTGGACTGGTGCACCAACAACAGAAGGTGGTGTTCATTTCTATTCAGAAGAGACCACATGGCCTGAAATGAAACGCTGAGAAAACTGGAGGGGGAAAAAAAAACAACCTCTGACTTGGTATTCCTGCTTTTTTATGATACCAGGCTGAGAATTAGAGGTCAGTTTAATGATATCTGCTTTTGGCTTAACTTCGCTCAGCTTCATGAATATTATAATGAACCGCATTCACTTCAGAGCTCCAGCTTGTCGATAGCGGTTGGAGAAAACGCGCACACACGCACAGAGCATCGCCTTTGAATATAACCTGCCTTTTAAGTGTGTTTTTATCATTATTCTTGTCTTTTAAGCCGTCGTGACAAATTAAACTCTCCTCCACTCCAGCAAATCTCACATTGTGGTTTCATGTGGTTACATGTACACATACAGCTTTATGGTTTAAATAAAGCAACAGTGATAAATAATGGAAAGTGTTGAAAGCAGCCCTAACCAAACACATGACTGGACATGGATTTGGAGGGAGTACGCTTCTATATATAATGTAAGAAAAAAAAATAAGAAAAAAATTTAATTCATGATGATTTCAGTCTGGTTTGACCTCAATGATTTAAATTAAAACCTGATAATGCCTTGTGGTTTGTTATAAGGGAAACTGATTTAAAAAGCAGCCCTTTTCATACCAATTAAAGGCTAAAGGCTGTTTATTTCTAAATGTATTTGCATTGACATGGTTGAGTGCCACAGTTATAGGTCTAACTATATTTGTACAGTATGTACTGTAGAGCAGAACCAAAAAAAAACATCAAGGAGGAGAGTTTAGAAGGCTTAAGTACTGGTTAGGCTGGCTGAGCTAATTAGTCCAGATTTCCTCATCTTGGTTCTGAAGAGAAAGCCTGGGATTATAGAAACAAGTAATCTGTCTGTGTTTATCGGGATGGAGGAAGAGGGTTTGGTGCACTGAATTGCAAAAGTCAACCACAGAGAGCTTTACCAAACTGTTTCACTGTGTGTTTGAACTGGATTATTATTGGGAGATGACTAGTCACCCCTCAATCCTCGAGGATAAAAAGAAGGTCAAGAGTACAAAACCCTGCAGGGATGCCTTTTTCTTTCAGGGAACCATGGCCCCTTGACCTCTTGCCCTTTGTGCTCTCCCTTCATGTTTTTCTAGTTGTTCCTCGTCTGCCTTTTTGTCCCCAACCTCCCACCAGAACAATTCATTACGTTTACAGCCCTCTGTACAAAACAGCACCACAATATGGCCACAAAGATAACACCCTTTTTTAACCTGCCACCAGCCATTTATAATGACCGCTGACTACTGCACAAGAGAGAGGACATGGAGGTAGTTGGAGTGAGGACAGAGGATACGAGACAGAGTGAGGTGGAGGAGGACGACTCGCTGTGGCGACCCCTGAAGAGGGAAAAGCCAAAAGAAGAAGAAGCTGACTACTGCACAACAATACGAGCTTTTATAGATTTAACCATCACTGCAGTGTCTGAGGTGGTGTGGAGTATGACTATGTTGTGTTGATGGAAATAAGTAAAATGCAAATAAAATGCCTCCCATTAAATGAAATAAATCCCACAGCCGGATGGTTGTGATGTCATCACAGCATCAAAGCCTACCAAGATGCTGCCTTGTCCTTATACTGACTGGTCAAGCTCTGAGATTACCTCCCGCCTGACTCAGAGAGGCAACAGTGGCGAGTTGACTTCAGTTCATGCCCATGCTGGTCCTTAAATCAGCTATACTGAGATAGGAAGGTGTCTTAGAATAGACTTAAGTGCCTTGATGAACAGACATTATTTTCCAATGGAGTATCATTAAGATCAAAAATACCAAGTTTTATTCTAAATTGAGGGGTTTATTTATTTATTCCAGGTTTTCTTTTGGTTTCTACTCACTACATAAATTATATGTTTTTTGTTTGTTTTCTATTGTATATAGTTATTTTGTTTTTAATGAAATGAATACATTTCTAAATAAAATAGATAAAACATATGATCACCTTTCCATTAGAAGTTGCACTTGGCAAACTCCTGTAAAGTACAAGGTTCATGTGGTACTCTTGACCAGCCACAGTCCGTTGTCCATTTTGTCGTACCCGAGATGTGAAGTAATGTCATGCAAAGAGTTTTTGCACATTTGAACACACCCTGAGGTTCTTGGAAAGAGGTGTTCTGCCACACTCTCCTCACAGTATCAGCAGAGGCAGTAAATGACACGGCCAGCTTCTGCTCACGGACTAATACTTAGTGTGTTAGAGGAAAAAACAGTCAAGTGGAAAAACAACCCATGTACAGAGCAGATTATTGCCTCCTTCCATCATGCACATCTGTTAAAGTGAGTACACTTCTCTTACTTCATCCCACTTTGATATGCTCTTACATGGTGCTCTTTTTGTCAGGGACCACATCGGTCTTTGATCAGGAGCTTAGAAAGATCTGCTTCATCACATCTTTCCTAAACCTTTACTCCTGTATTCCGGCTCACAGGGTCAACTAATCAATTAATAATACAGTATCAACTTGTGCACCAATAAGGTTGCCGTATTGGCTCATGTACGTGTTTCTCAATTCATTAGTTGCCTCTGGCCGTGTTATGAACGATCCGGTCTGCCAATTCACTCTCATTAAAGTTTCTGCATTCAACGTTTGTTTCCAGAATGAAGCTGCTCTTGTCTTGGCTGTGTTTGTTTTTGTGTTCATCTGAGCATCTGGTTCAGTGTTCCTTGTTTAATGAACAGCTGTGAAACATTCAGAACTGTGCCCAAACTGAACTATCTTGAACAAAATGCAGTGCTAGTATTAGGTGTTGTTGCAGTAATTTAAGCAGGCTGCTTTTATTTCGCCACAGCCTTTAATGGGCTGTGTTAATGTTTGAGGATAAGTACGCTCTGTTGCAGTTTTTTATACTCAGTTTGCTAAAAGGACATATAGTCGAGTTTATTGTATTTGATAAAAGTATTGTTTTCACTTCTGAATATGTACTGTAATTTCCACCGTACATGTCGCAACAGTCCAAATATGTCTAATAAAGTGGAAAAATCCATAAATACATTGCATCTATTATGCGCCACCCCTGACAACCCGGAAATGTGGGCTGGTGTCGTGCCAAAAATCAACGGGCTGCCAAATGGCAGCCGCAGGAGCACAGGAGGACATTAGCAAGACTTTAACAAGATTAACACTTTAAAACAATTGTTTGTTTGCTCGAAATTATATTAATTGTGTGTCTCAGTCTACCTTTTGCTTAATAAATGCACTTTGATGGTCAAATCAGCTGAAATTCAAAACCCAATTCGCGGAAGCAGCGGACACGCTCAGAGGGATGAGCCTCCGCATTTCTTTGAAATTTAACAAGATAAACACCTTAAAACAATTATTTGTTTGCTCTACTTTTATATTAAAGGTGTGTCTCAGGTTAACATTTGCTTAACAAAAAGACTTTAAATGTCAAATCAGCTGTATCTGAAAAGTGTTCGCTGCCTTGGTGCTCCGGGAGCACGCAGAGGGAGAAAAAAGGAAGGAGGAATGCTGCTTATTTCTTTTAAATTTAACAAGAAAAGCACTTAAAACAATTATTTATTTGCACAAAATTATAACAAAGGTGTGTCTCAGTTGAACTTTTACTTAATAAATGCACTTTAATGGTCAAATTAGCTGTATTTTGCCAGGGCGGTGCAGCTGGTTTGACGGTCGGTCCAAGCAGCGAGCAGAACGAAGGTGGGGGGACTATGACTAGACGATTGTCATTAGTAGTTGGTGAAGATTCTCAGTCATCCAGGACATGGTAAACTCAAAAAAGTTCAATACAAAAAGAAAAAAATATAAAGTATAATAAAGTCCAGTTGTTTTTGTCTTGAACTTTTTAATTTGTCATTATAGCCATGTTTACCTATTACATGATAAAACATCATGCCATTCTGCTACTGCTACTCTGCTGCCATCTAATGGCTGAAAATGGTACTGTTAATTTTTTTTTCAGTCAGAATGATGGTCATTCTTTAGCTCAGCCAAAAATTGGTTTATAAATATGGAGGAAAATCCATAAATGCGTTACTTCGGCCTGTAAATCACAGGGCACGTAAATTATGCAAAAAAAAAAAAGTGACATATACGTCGAAAAATATGGTACTTGTTTTTTTTTTCTGCTCCCCTTCAGGGATATAAATGAGAAGTAGCAGAATGTGGGTGCTGTTTGTAATGTTTTTACTGTGCCATCAATATTCATACCCAACAATCCTCCAGGTTCAATGTATATACAGTACTGTATATTATTGTAAGTATATTCTTCTTCAGTATGCATTATGAGCATTGTTTACAATGTTATAGGCCTGCACTGCTGGGTTATCTTAGGAGACCACACACATTTATTTAGTAGCTGCACACAGACTTATTGTTGTTATCATCTTATTTACACGGCCCTTAAATGAGTTTGATGTCTGGTCTCCCTGCTCCTTCTCCCAGCTTACATGATAATACTGGGCTGAATGTGTGCAGCATGTACGAGCAATCAAGCTTTAGTGTGTCTATAAATTGCTAGAGTGATCACTGCTTGGCACTCGGAGCTCCATGTGCTCCCTCGTAACTCAAAGCAAGTTTGTTTTATAGCTCGAGGTGTCACACATGGAACAAATTTTCTCCGATTGACTTGTGTACAGTGTGTTGTGCACATGCTGCCATATTCTTTCACCTTTTGCTTATTATACAAAGCATGCCTTATAGTGCACTGAGGCGTGCACATTTGTCTCCTTAACACTCTGCACTGACTCAACCCAGTGTCTGCAGCTGCATGGAAACATTGCCTTTATGTGAGAGAACAGCTGGCTGAAATGTGAAGTATTACTTGGACAGTCTCACATGCAGACATCGACTATAGCACAGATATGTGCACAGCGTAGTTTTCCACGCACACAGAGCCGAAGCAAACGGCGTTATCAGCATATAATTGAATGCACAAGCTTTCGGCAGCAGGGGGAGTTCACTGTTCAGGCAACAAGAGCAAGCAGGTTCACTGTTGAAACGCTGTAACAAATCAGCTAAATGATGACATCAGCATGCTGGCACCTACACACAAACACAGGGGTGTTGTGAGTGTGTGTGTGTGAGAGAGTAATATTAATGCGTCTTGGCACTAATCAGACTTAAAGTGCTTTGCAGCCTGCTCTACCATCATAAAAGACCCCCCACCCCCCTCTCAGTCTTTCAAGACCAGTATTGAACCAGCTCCCTTCCCAGTTGCTGTGGCCTGACTTCCCAGCAGCCCTGGAGCCTGAGACACTGTGGGGACATTGTGTGGTGAAAAGGATCATTGTTTGCAAGCGGTTTGGGCTTGGATTGAGATTGTTGTGTAATCTGAGTCCAGACTTTTCTTAGTGTGAATTATTGAACATGTGTGCTTGTTTCAGTTTCTTTGCATTGGTGTTTGCTCATGTATGACAGTGACATGTATCACGTGTTACCGCCTGCTGTATTCCTGCCTCCACTTATTTATGACTGCTGTCTTCTATGTCGTTCTATTCCCTAGTTGCATATCCATTCTTATTTTTTTTTTCATTTCATCT
>JARVGV010001587.1:22955070-22967781 GCA_031762435.1 Hypsolebias longignatus | reverse complement strand
ATACTTCAATCATACAAGATATATATGTTGTGCCATTTTATGCAAAGTTCAAATATCATGTCAGTGGACCTTTAAATCAGTCTTTGCAATCCATTTAGTTTAGTAGACCAGAGAAGAACCCAGTGGACAAGTGAGACAGCACTGCCCTCTAGTGGTCACCAGCAGACATGGCTACATTTGGAGCAAATTGAGACCGGGAATTGAGAGCTTGCTCTTTTTGTTGGCTAATCGCTGAAGGGAAATGGCTTGGAAGAGGACTAATTGCTAGCTTTATTATCCAGGGACTATTTCCAGCAGGGATTTACTCTTACAATTGGTGTAATGAACAGTTGCTGCAGCACATAATTTGTGTTCAATCAGGAGCGCTGGCATTCACTACCACGTGTGGGCCTTTAGTGGCAAATGATTAAAGTTTTCCTTTTTTTGTTGCTGTTTTGTTTTAGGAGACCAGAATACGCGCATCAGAGAAGGATCCTCAGAGTAAAGTTCAGCACATCTGCGTCAGTAACCAGTATGGAGGAGAGGAGGTCACACACGTTCTGAGCGCAGACAGCAGAGAGGACACGCACCGCTGGATGGAAGCCTTTTGGCAGCATTTCTATGATATGAGTAAGCACGTGTTTTCCATATTGCCTCAATAAACTCATATACAGTATTTTACAAAAGCTGCCTCACGGATGGTGAGAATCAACATGTGTTGTAGTGTTTTGTAGTTTCTGTTGGAAGATGATTGGTTTGGTAACAGCAAAGCATCACTCAACAGGTCAGTGGAAGCAATGCTGTGACGATCTGATGAAAATTGAACTCTCATCACCACGGAAACCAGCTCCAATCACACCAAAGCAGGGGTCCCTTTATCATGAAATGGGTATGTCGCCTGTGTCTCTGAATAATTAGAACTAAGTCAGAGAACCAGATTATAGAACGTGCATTGCATGGGAGTGTGTGCATTTTTAATCGGTGGGTGAAAGCGCATGAATAAACTGTCACTATTAGCTTTTCCTCTGCAGAATCTCAAACTTACACTGCTTTACTTTTCTGTACTGTAGGTATGGATCTTTCTGACTGTTTGTTTTTCTCTTTCTCCATCCACCTCCCCTTTATTATTGTTTTATTCCTTGTGGGAAATGATCTGGTTTACATCAATACCTTTGTTCATCAAATTCATGTTAATCTCTTTGCTTTTCTTCTCTCATCACTCCTTTAAACATTCATTAATAACCCTTATTGGTTTTTTGTCATGAAAACATAAAACTGCACATCTTCTATCCTCGCCTCGTCCTCCTAACCCTCCTTGGCAGCTCCTCTTTCTGCACCCTCCTGCGAGGGTCTCCTGCTGCAGGATAATGCCGTATCTGCTGAGATTCGTGCTCTGCTCTCGTCCTATTACAACGACAGGTGAAGTAACAGGTGTAGGTTTTACACACAGTAAACTAGACCGCGGCCTCTTAGCTTTAGCAGTTGGCTCCAGCGTGGAAGCAGAATGCTGGTGCCAAGTACTGTAAGATGGAAAACGCTTGTTTGAGCTGTTAAAAAAAAAAAAAAAAAGCAGCATAAAACGCACACACACAGGGAAAATTTGACGTAATTTAAAACTTAGTGTTCCTTGGAAAAAAAACGTATTGCCTTCTTATGCCAGATTTTTAAACTAAAATTATCTTATGATAGACGGCGTTCAAGATGTTTTGATCAGAAATTTCATGTGAAGTTGTTAGGTCACTGAAATCGTATTAAGGCTTGGATTAATGTGTTGAGAATAACTCTCAGCTACAATAACGTCACTGAGCTAAATATAAATAATTCTGCAAGCCGTTCTTTTGTCTGCTAGGGTTGCTTAGTTGAGGCAGCCACCACCCAATCAGTTGTAGATGTTCACCCAATGATTACTGGTGGAAATCCACCCAGTAGTTACAAAGTTTTAAGAACAGATCTCCCCTAATTAGTTAGCACTGAATATAAGTTGATAATGACTCTCAGCTACTACCACACCAAATCAAAGCTCAAAATCTAGGCATATGACTGTTATTGTTATAGCCACTTTAGTGTTTTTGGGTTGAATTAGATCGACTCCAGAAGTTAATGAATTCTAGACGAACATCTGATGAATAGGTTTTGAGAGTTTTATGAAAATTCACCCAGTTTTTAAACATAATGAAACAATGAAAAATGCTGAAAGTTAAAAACAATAGGCAAGTCATTTTAGATAAACTGAGTAGACTGGATGACAGGATATAAATAACAATGTATATATTTTTAATAATTATCAAATCTTTTAATACCTCTTTGATATTCTGCTTCCTTACTTAAACATAAACCTTTTGTATTTTTGAGTCGAAGGTTGCATTTCATGATTTGCAAAACTATTATTTATTTATAAAGAGAGAGATTTACACTTAAATTGATTTGTAACTCATCACTTTTGCAAATCCCCCCAAAAATCTTTTTTTTTTAATTTCCAAAAGACTGATTTTATAAAACATCTTCTGCCTTCATTCCTCCTCTCCAGCTGTGTAATGCTGATGTTTGCTGCTTCTTTCTGCAGTTATTGAGTCCTCTGACGACCTGAGCAGCACCGTGTCAGACATCTTGGCTCGGAGGATGCAGGAGCTGGAGCTCCGCAGCCAGCTGGGCATGTCTCCCACCTGGATGTCTGTGTTTGAGGAGAACGGTACAAAACCCGCTGCCTTCTCTCATCAGTGCACTCCTCGCCTGTCTGGCCACAGCCCCTGCAGTCCTCATCGCCTTCCTCGGAGCCCTGTGAGCCCCGCCCGCTGCCCGCACCTTGGCCTGCTGTCCTCGGACGCCAGCTTGACTTCAGACAGCGACAGCCACTGCAGCACCAGCCCCTGCTGTCACCACCGATACTGGCCTGAGCCCTCGTCAAACTTCTCTCACTCGTCGTCTTCCCCCTACGGTCACAGGCCGCGCACTCTTTCGCTGGACGCCAAGCTCAGCACCCTGCGAGGAAGGGGCTACGGAGGAGGAGGAACCTTCCACTGCCCTTGCCAGCCTCCCCCCTCCTCGCTTCTCGCTCCTCTCCCCATCTCCTCCCGTTCGCCTCGGTCACAGCGCAGCATGCAGACCACACTGTCCTGCTCCAGCTCCACCTCCAGCAGCAGCTCCAGCAACAGCGAGGGCAGCCACAGCCCCGAGTCTTCAGAAGGGGTCCTTTTCTCGAGGCCCTCCCCGGCTCGACGCAGCCTAAGGAACCTCAGGGCCAGACTGGATCCTCGCTGCTGGCTCCAAACTCAGGTGTGAACTCGTTTTCTGACAGGCGTTTATTACATCCGCTGAAAGGCAACAGTATTTGTTAAACTATGCTTTAACTGGTTTAACATGTGGACTAAACATGCATTCATCCCTGAGGAGGATAATAAACCCTTTAACAAAGGACGGATTACTGAAGACCCTCAGGGGTCCAACTGGAATATCTTGTTCCTCAGAAGATGCTGACAGTCACTGCAGGAGATGCTGCGTGTCCAGTTTTCAAAATGGGAGCCACGTTGCTTGATTTCAGGAATGTTGGTTGAGCTTTTTGTGAGAGGAGCTGACACTATTTCCTCTTTAACTCTGTAAATTAGAAACTGGAAATGTGCTCTCGGATTTTCTGCTTACCGTACATGTAAACATTACTGTCAGGTCAGTGCACCTGCTGAGGTAGTTTTTTTTTTTTTTTTTACTGCTTTAACTTATTAATATGCTACAAAGGTTTTGACCTAAAGTTTTTAAGTGTTACACTTTAACACTTTAAAAGACGGGGTGGTTGTTTGTTGCCTGTACTGTGATACTTTAGTGTATTGACCTCATTATTCATGCATCAGACTGGTGGGAGTCTCCTAAAAGAAACTATGCACACGTTTGTTCTTTTTTTGTTTGTTTGTTTTAATGCACGAGCTAACAGTGAAACGTTTATCTAAAACTGTTCCAGCAGTGAACTAGATGGAAGGTGTTTCAAATATTTAATCTGCGGGTCATCTTTTCTGTCAAACTGGCAGAATTCAATCAGAGAAAAGTAAAAATCCCGAACTGGTATGAACTAGGCCTGTCACGATAACATTTTTTTCTCGGCAATTAATTGTCTCAGAAATTATTGCGATAAACGATAATATTGTTTGAAATTTGACAATAATTAATTGTCAAATTTAAGAAGAAATGTTGGTTAATTTGTTTTGGACGTAGCACCTTTTTTGACCGCCAGATGGCAGAATAAGTCTGAACCGAAGATGGATAGTAAGGGCGCGAGCAGCGTGTCTCTAAGAAAAATGGGAGTGAGACCCCTTGACGACATGGGCTGTCTCCCTTTGGTTCTCAAAAAGGCGGACGCTCGGTGTGGTTTGAGCTCTTTAGCATAGCATTTATTACACAATGCTTTTAATTTAAAAAATCAGTAAACAAGTTCTCCGCTTTTTTTTTTTTTTTTCCCAGAGAAAAACAACTTTTTACACGAAGGCACAGGTTTCATCTGTGAATTTTGGAGCTTTGACAAGACTGAGAATTTTGCCCCGAGGTCGGCCTGTTAGCTCGTAGCTTAGCTTCTCAGCCTAGCTGCTCTTAACAATCCAAAACTGTGATTTTGGATTGTTAAAATGGATTTTACAGAGAAAAATGAAAAGAAGGGGTCAGTAAAAGCAACAGAGTTGAGCCTTTTTTCATCCAGTGTCTTCAGTAGAGAGACACGAAGAAACAATAAAACCAATAAATGAAAATGAGGTCGATAATTTCAATTTATCATGTGATTAATTGATTTGTTTATCGCGACAGGCCTAGTGTGAACCAAAGCTGAAGTATTAATGAAAGCCATAGTTAAAAATCTGCCGTGCTGCAGTATTGTAGGTTTTGAGTGTATAATGACTCCTTTTCTTGGGCCGAGCCATAAATTATAAAAGAGTGATGATTTAACAGACAACTACTACTGTATTGTCTGTGATGCTGAGTGCACACATTTCACACTGTAAATGCATAAAAGAAATCCTCATAAATGTCCTAAACAGAGTTTTTAACCAGTCTCGGAGCAACAAAGCCACTTTTCCTCCCTGTTCCTGTTGAGCGCTGTGATGTTGGAAACTGTTCTTCTCCTGGAACTAAGAACTGGAGCAACAATAATTACTGATCTGTCAGATGTTTGAAAAACCACATTTGTTACTGTAAATTAATTTTTCTAAGTTAACAGATGAACCTCACTTTGTCTATTCCTATGTAACTGATTTTTTTTTTATAAATACAGGTGTATAGATGTGGGATTATTCTATGATGAACAGAGGAGTTGCAGGTCGATAACTTTCAGACATAAATAACACTGTTTTAATTCTACGTTGTTGCCAGGCTTCATGTTCTGCACAAACAAATTCAAACTTAGGTTTCATGTTTAAGTAATATAACATTAATAATAATAAAAATAATAAATGTTTCATCGATCTTAAAACTGCCTCATTATTTTGTTATTGCCCTCCTCCAAAAGCATAAAGGTCTGTGCGTTTGTGTGTGTACGTACATTTGGTAGTATAATTTCTGAACCAGTGGACAGATGAGAATAAAGCTGTATCACTGAATGTCTCTAATACTGATTAACTTTTGGATTTAACCCCATTCAAGATATGCCCCGTTAGGTTTTTTGAGTCATTTTGGGTTTTTGTTTGTATGGTTTTATTTTATTTTGTATTCTTCATATTTGGTAAGATTTGTTTGCTAATTGTAACTTTGTAAAGACAATGTGAGGACATAGTATATATGTTATGGTACCTTTTTTGATGTTTGTGAATGTTTAATTAAAAAAAAAAAAACATTGAAGATGGCCTTCAAAGCCAAATGACCTCAAAGTGCCTGTGGCATGCACATCCTATAAATAAAGTGGACAAAATAATTTTAATTAAGAAATTTGGCAGAATCCATGTGATTTCACCAATCACGTTGCATAACAGGCATATTCTTTTGAACTTGGTGCAGCCAAAGTGAAACAGGAAGTGATGTCAAAGGGGGGGGGACATTTTAAAAAATAGGAAGTCGTTATTAAATCATATTATTCTTTCTTGTCTCTCTGATAGTGACTAAAAATAATCTAAAGAAACATCCGATTCTTCTCGACTGTGCTGTCAGCCATTGCAGCAATGCTTTGTTGACATGCCGGCATTCCCCTTCATCATCACTTCCTGTTACTGCACATGCAAATAACTCACCTGTTCATTGCAGCTGCGTGAATTTTTTAAATAAATATTTTGTTATTTTTCCAATAATTCACTTGTATTCATCATGAAAATTTGATGACACAGGCACTTTAAGAAACACAAAAACTACAACTCAGCCAATTTTAAAGATGATGAATTTGGTGTGGCAGTAAGAGCCATTTCCAACACCCTGCAAACTCTACTGATTGCAGTTTGGACCAAAACGTTGCCATTAACGGTTGACATCAACCTATTCTGTTAGCTAAATATCAACTGAACTACTGAATGTATTTTCATAAAGCGGTCAAAGTAATAAGTTGGACCACTTCAAGATGGCCACCATTGCAAAGTGACACTTGGCAACACAGAAATTGTGCTAAAATAAGGTGTGGTAGTGGCTGAGAGTGATTCCAAACCTATACTCTAAGCACTACCACATCTCACATGATCTAACTAATATCGCATGAAATTGTGCCCCGTTTAATTTACGTCACAACCTAAAAGCATCTTCTAAGGTGGCGGACAACATGCATTCTTTCAGGGAATGCTAAGGCCTTTAAAGTCACATCTGTTTTTCTTCACACCTACATAAAACACTGCTTGTTGTAAATGTTTTATATCAATATTTAATTAAGGTAGACATTTATAATCTGAAACAAAACAAAAAACACTAATAGGTTAAAACACAGTTTTGACTTTTAGAATATTTTTCATGCGTATTGCCTCTACATGCAGTTTAGAGCTTCCCGTTAGATCAGAATAGTGTTTTGTCAATAAAAGCAACCCGTTTCTGTTCTGCTTTCATTTCTTGCTGATGCATTCCCACTTACGGAAACAACCAAAGAAGCTTTTAGAAGCTGCAATACAAAAGTCAAAGGAAAGTGGGCAGAGCTGCAACTTTTGTCAGTGATTTAATAGCAAAGCCATAAATCGGTCAACAATACAAAGCACTATAACAAACATAGGAGGTAGTCAACACTGGGTCTTCACTGAGCATTGGAATGTGCATAGAAAAAAGCCATGGCTATATTTTGTGTTTGAAATGCCTCTGATGAGAACCCAAAGATCCCCATTCTCTGTTTGTGGTGTACAGTTGCACCATTGTTGTGCTATTAAAATGTCACATCTGCCCAAGTTTCTTTCCTGCTCCCGTCCTCAGGGGTCGCCACAGCGAGCGAACTTGCATGAAAGATTTGGCAATTGATTTACACCCGAAGCCCTTCCTGATGCAACCTGGGCTCGAACCCGCAACCTCAGGATTACAAGACCATGGCACTGACCACCAAGCTACCACAGCCCTCAACGTCACATCTGCCTAAATTATATAAATTAAAAAAATACATCTAATTATACAGAGTTCAACAAACACATTCATCAATAAATATTAAGATAACACTTGTAAATACTTTATACTGTACATGTCATATGAACCTGATTATTGACTTGTGTAACCCAATGAGGGCAACTTTGACTGTTTGGCAATTATCTGGGTGCTGTTGGATTACATGAATGGATGAGCAGAGAGTCATCATCCTTGTTAATTAAACTCAATGTAGGTCCTTGATAGTAAAACATCTTCCCGTGTGCACTTGTGCTTCCTTCGGCTCCATGGTCTGCTCTCATTAGCAGGCGCTGCGAGGGTTGGATGCACGCAGCGCCACCCGAGCTACAGCGCTCCAGGCCAACGTGGAGAACTTTGCAGAGCACGTTCCGGCTCTGCTGATGTATGTGGATGCAAGACGATGGAGACGCTTGGCACCAAAAGCATTGTAGTGTCCAGGGAGGACCTGGTCAACCTGTTGGATTTGGCATCATTCTAATTTAGCAGTGTATAAATGGCAACTCGAACGTGCAGATGGTGTCTAATGATCAAAGTGCTGGAAACAATAACCTATGGTTTTGAGTCAAAAACAAAAAAAACTTTTTTGTTACCTGCTCACTGTCCACCAGTCCCACCAGACGCTCACAGCTGCTGATGTAATCGGTGACCCGGCTGAAGGGCAGCCAGTCGATCATGGCGCCATCGTACACGACGTCCCCACTGAACAGCAGCTTATTGTCACGGTCGTGGAGGCAAATGCTTCCTCTGGAGTGACCTGGCATGTGAAGTACCGTCAGCTGTCTGTCGCCCAGATTGATGACATCACCTGGTGAACAGAAAGAAAAGAGTAACGTGGGATCAAGTTTTCAAACTTTGCTCATTTGCACACAAAGTGTAACTGTAGGGCAAACTGCAACAAATTCTTAAAAACTAAACTCCCTGAATCTCATTTAGCACAGCATTGATTTGATGTACAGCAGGTATGAGTTGGACAGCGAGCTGACACACCAGGCAACAAGATATTCCAGCTGCATTGCAGCAGTGGTTCTGACACAGCAGAACAAGTCAGAATATTGACTGATGCTACAGAAATTACTCTCTAAAAGAATGCCGGATATTAAACTGAGGCGATAGACCAGCCAGAGCTTCTCAGCTCTAATACTATCTGCTCTATCAGCTCTGAGTAACAACTTTTCTAAAGATCATCTGCTAAAATTAAAAGGTATCCTTGTTTGTGTACATCCACATTGATAATGCACACTGCATATCAAAGTACAGTACTGTGACTGTAAAACTACTAGAAGATGATGCTGACGGGCTGAATTTATTTGTACGTCATTTTGCATTATCCTCTGATGACGAAAATAGAACTTTTGTGCCATTTCATAGGGTGCTTTCAGGAAGTGTGTGGCCCAGTCTGTGTAATCTCTTCTTCCATTCCTGGAAGTAACAGAAAACATCAAAGTCATCTGCACCTTAAGCCTGAAATAGAACAGCTCCATAGACAGAAAAGGCTGACAGTAGCTAAAAAGAAAAACAACTAAATGTGTTCCTCAGTGACATATTTTTGTTTCAATTATCCATACAGTCTGCTTGAGAGCGCCCAGGACTTCCAGTGATAGATGGCTTTTCAATGCATGCTACATATTTGAGTAAAAAGACAAAAAAAAAAAAAAAAAAAAAGATCACTTATCCAATTTGCTCAAATATGCACAATTAGTACATTTTGCACAAAAAACTGTACCTATTCACGGCTGCATTACACAGGTCTTGCTTGCATCTTAAGTGCACAGTATGTGACAAATCATTCAGCTTCATTTGCAGCAAAGGACATGACTCCATCTACTCAGTCTGCTCCTTCCATTAAAACAACACCAGGATGTTTTGCTCCAGTGTTGACATCATGGGGTTTTATTCACAGGTCTACTCTCCCACCATCAAACCCGCAGTGGCTACAACCTACAACCTACCCTCCTGCAGAATGTGTGTGGGCTGCACAGCCTTCACTTTGTAGTGTCTCGCCCTCCAGCCTGGACTGGGAGCCTCGGCTATCTCCCGATCGCTGAGCCAGGTGACCGTCTCGAAGTTGTCCCCGTTGGCCAGAGCATCGACCTCCGCGCTGTGGACGCCCACTTGTTGGAACTGATGCAGACCGCCCGAGTGGTCGAAGTGGGCGTGGGTGGCGATGGCCAGCAGCGGGTTCTTCCTCTCCGGGTCTTTTCCGAGCAGCCCCTTGGCGTCGATGTAGTCGGGTAAGCTCCTCAAGCCCAGACCCGTGTCTATCACCACGTCCTGGTGGCTGCCGCGGAGCAACCAGATGTTGGCCCGGTTCTCTGACTGGTAGAACCGCTCCTGGATCCAGAACAGTCCGTCTCCGAGCGATTTGTGAGCGTACCAGTCGGTTGCAGACATCACAGGTCGGCGGGTGTAGCGCTGTCAGCAGTTTGAAAGGCGTTGCTAGCTTCGTAGCTAAGTGGCAATATGTTTTCATTGAGGCTAATGTGACGGTGTAGTACACGCCCCTGTAGAAAGAAGCGCATGCTCATTGGACAAATGTGTGGATGACGACATCACAAAGCTGGACTACAATTGCATGAAAATCAGCCACGCCTACTCATGCGTCACGTGAAGGCGGGGCGATTTACGCATTATACGTTGCTCACACGTTCCCAAACCGGTACGAGAAAAGCTTCAACAACCACTATTAAATTAGTTTTATTTGGACTTTTTTTGTGTGTTCAGGAGCACCGTGAATCGACGAATGTCAAACAAGACTACTCAACTGAGTTTGAACGGGAAGTAAACTGAAAGCGTGGAGACTCTAAACGCTGCCTTGATATACTGTAAATGTAGTGAAGCTTACGTCTCCACAGGAGCAGAACTGTGCCGTAGTGAGTATTACATACGTGTGTGACGTTTTTAAAGCAGTTTTAAAGGTCGGTATGAGCCGCAGTGGTATAAACAGTGTTTGTCAGCGACGCTGACTGCATGGCATGTGTTGCAGCCAAAGGAGAGACCTGCAGCTATGGCGGGCAGGGGTCGTGGAGTGGGTTCCTTTACCTTCAATATTGACGCCCTGGGCATCGGCAGAGGCAGCATGCCAGACGCCAGGGTGGGCCCCAGCCCTCTGTTTCCAGTAAGTATCACACACACACACATAAGAACGCAAGGAGCCCAGGAAAGTCTCATTGAAGTGCGCGAATTATCTGAAAGAGGGGATTCAAAGCTCTGTTTCTTGAAGTCGGCGTGACGTCATCTGGCACGTGATATTCCCATACCAAAGAGTCCACTTAAGACTAACCTAAAGTTGTAAAGCTTTTCGTTAAATGTAAATATTAAATATATGTATACAGCATGCTGCAGTTTATGATTTTCATTTACCCTTTATTTATCCAGGTTAGTCTCATTGAGCCTCGAGAACTCGTTTTCAAGAGAGACCTGTTTAGGGAGCAGATGGTGGGGGTTAGGGGCCTTGCTCAGGGGCACAGAGTGGGGCGATTGAGGGTGGAGGCAGGTGTGGGTGTTTCACCTTTTTCCACCCACATTTTTTTTACATTGTTGGTACCGGGACTTGAACCAGTGATCTTTCGATCACAGGCCCACCGTCTCTAACCTCTGCACCACCACTCCCCCAAATGATAAGATGATAAGATAATTGACTAAATAAAGAGTCAATTTGCATTAATCTAATTTAGGTAATTACACTTATTAAACTATTTAAGATAAACTTTTTTTATTATTAACCTTTATTTAACCAGGTAAATCCCATGGAGATCCCAGATCTCTTTTGCAGGGGAGGCCTGGGTCTGAAGGCAGCCTAACATGCATGTTTTTGATCTGTGGGAGGAAACCGGAGTACCCGGAGAAAACCCACGCAAGCACGAGAAGAACATGTAAACTCCACACAGAAGGACCCCCAGGTCCAACCGGGGATTGAACCCAGGATCTTCTTGCTGTAAGGCAACAGTGCTAACCACTGAGCCATTGTGCATGCTGCCCTATATAAATACAGTAACATGTAAAATGCTTCTATAATACTAGTTCTTGAAGAAGTCTTAATACTTATCTGCGAACATAGAAAAAAAATCTAGTATGGTCATATAAAATGCATTACCCACTCACCCCATCCCTGTTTTCAAGTTCAAGTCAAGTTTATTGTCACATCACATGTGGTACACAAGGCGGAACAAAATTATGTACTCAGGATCCCAGTTACATCCAACAATCTAAGAAATACGTTAAAACTAATAATGTAAAACAATATGGTTTTAACAGCAATCATTCAGCACTATGCATTTATAACAATTTGTTTAGTATATTTCAGGTTTATTTTGTACAGATCTCTATATAATCATTGCATATATACTTAACATAACAAAAAATACTGGTGATTATGTGCCGACCGGACGTGTGCATGCGTGCTATGTGACCAAATTGTGCCTACAGCAGTTTTCCATTTGTCCCTTCTTGGCCTTGCGCATAAAAAAAAAATATATATATATATATTCTGTTCTATTTCGTGTAAGCTACGCCCTTTAAAAGCTGTCGCTACTGGGTTTACCCACGTGCAGCGCGCCAAACAGCAACAGCTTTTAAAGGGCTACACTTACGCTCATAGAATCTGGGGTTACAATACATAACCAATGTTTTAATGCTTCTTCTTGTTCGACGTGCAGTCATTCACACAGCAACATCTCACTGTTTTGTCAACTTCCCCCCAGACCAATATGTCAGCCTCTTTGTAGAGGCAGCTGTGGCTGAGTGGTTAGAGCTGTCATCATCCAATGGGAGATTTGTGGGGTTGATTCCACCAGAAGTCACATGTTGAAGTGTCCCTGGGCAAGACAATGAACCCCTCATTGTCTCTGATGTGTACCATCAGTGTATGAATGTGATGAAGCTCTGATTTGTCTAGATTCAGATTAGCGTTGTACAACATACAGTATATAGAGTGCTGTATGAATGTGTGTGGAGATAAATGAGGGCACAGATTGTAGTGTAAAGCACTTGTGAGTATCTTGATAAGATAGAAAGGCGCTATATAAGTACAGTACATTTACCATTTGTACTGTATGTTCACGTAACTACCATGTACCGGTACCCGGATGTCCAACTTGGAGAACTGCGCTATTTGTTATTATGGTTGCATTTCAAGGGGAGTGGTGGCGCAGTGGTTAGACGGTGGGCTTGTGATCGGAAGATCGCCGGTTCAAACCCCGGTACCGACAA
>JARVGV010001587.1:22915689-22929498 GCA_031762435.1 Hypsolebias longignatus | reverse complement strand
GTGTGCAGTTCACATTTTTAACAAAACATTTGCAAGTAGGGTTTTTATGTTTTTTTTTTTTTTTTTTTTTTTTTTTTGTATTGCGTTGGCTTGAATTAAACAAGAGAGCCAATTCTAATAATATGCAAAGAAGAAACTAATACGAAAATATTTACGTTTAGTAACAAGTTTTATTTATTTATATTTGTGTTTAATTGAGTGAGAGTGCATTTGGAAGTTCAATGTTGTCCAGTTGTGAATGAATATAAATACAAAGTATGTTGCTTCCAATTTAAGCTGCTTTTCTATATATTGTACCAGGTGAAATACAATATACTGTATTTGGCGGATGTAGTTAGTCTTCCAGCAAAATAAACAAATAAATAAACAGGCAAAGGATCTTTGACTCTGAAGGTATACACGTTTCCCAATAATCAAAAGGTTGGTGGTTAGATATTTTTTGGCTGCCCTAAGTCTTCTTTGGCAAGACATTGAATCTGAAAACAGCCCTAATGTATCACTGGTGTAGAATCAAATGAATCAGTGTAAGATGGAACGTTTTAGAGGATAAACTGTGGCCTTTAGTTTTGCTTTACAGCTTTTAGTGGCTGATGAAACAAGAAGTCTACACAAATGCAACTGATTTACATTTAAAATGGAAAAAGCTTGATGAAATTTGGAGTAAAAAAAGGAACCAAAAATCCATTTAGAATTTTTTGTGTGTGTTTTTTGGATTGCTATCATGCTAGATCAGCAATACGTCAACCATTATTTTGTAGGCTTTTGCACCAAAGGTATGCTCAATATAAAGAGAGCACATCCTTGATCATACAGAAATGTTAAGGAGCAGAGATGGTCCCACAATAAATATGTTTTGTCACTCTCAAATGATGCCATACTGGAAAACATGCACTGCACCAGGAAAGTTAGTAGTTTTGTATCTTTTTGTTTGCACCTTTAGAAAAACAATTTTGTACCATTTCTGAGAAAAATGCACCATATGGTTGTTTCTGATGGGAACATTTTGCGTGCCTTGGAAACAACTCGTTATACATGCATCTGTCAGATGCGAAGCACCACCCACCAATACCAATATTCAGTGTGTGTGTGTGTGTGTGTGTGTGTGTGTGTGTGTGTGTGTGCGCGTGTGTGTGTGCTCATCAGTGCGTATTTGTCTTGCCCTCAGCTGTCTGGTTCAAGCTTTGAGAATGTGCATATTGGATGCAAATGGAGACTTTGGCAGCCCTCACATCCATCCATATATAAAATGTGGAAGGGTGTGTATGTGCACCTCTCTACATGAACTCTGACTCCCAGTTTTATCAATGTCAGAGGTCTGCGCCAGACACTCCACGCCGCCTTTAGCTGTGACAGACAGGTCCTTGGGGCCCCTCTGATCCCTGGGGTCAGGTTTGGCAAAATGCGTGATGCACACACAAAAAAAAAAAAAACTGCCCCGCCATTTATGAATCAGACCTGCGTGTCATCCACAAGACATCTGCTTTGTATCAAGCTCTTTGAAGGAAGTACAGCATCTCGGTTGTTAAATGCAAATCGGACCCCTTCTCTCTTTTGGCATATAATTTAGTTGGAGGTTGGAGTGCTGGATGCTTCCTACCATCCATCAAAAAAGATGAACGAAATAGTGGAAGGCAATTGTTTGGATTGAACTGAGATTTGGAGGCAAGATTATTTCCAGAAAACTGTCTGTAGGGAATCAAAGCTTTTATTTGAAAACTGAAAGCACAAGAAGAAATGAATTATTTGATCAAATTGTGCAGATATGTTCCCATCACAACGTGGGACCAGCTAGGTCTTAAGCTGCTGTGATAAATTTAAATATTTAATACGTTACTAAGAAATTTCCCAACCCCGGGGGAGAGAGCAGGGCAAGTAAGTGGATTTAATCAGCCCCAGTCCTTTTTGTCCAACACCACATTCACCTCTGTTCTCCTCATCCCCCCACCCACTGCCCATCGCTACCCAAATCCTTTTTTGATGGGTTTTCCAGCGCTCCCTCCACTGCTATTGCAGGCACATGTGTGGCTCATGTGCACACTCACACATGCCCTTGACTTAAGGTCCACACATATGCTGTCACACGTAATATTCGCCCTCTTCGTTTGACATCAGTAACATCATAGCTGCTTCTGACTGCGGTTGTCAAGCACCAGCTTCTACGGATGATACTGCCGTTCTACTGGTAAAGCTGACAAAAGGTCTTGATGAATGACTGAGTTAAAAACTTGTCAAAACTGAGTAAAACTCAGGACTGATATAACTGTGATGAAAGAATTGGAGTCAGATATTTGTAACGTCCCACTTTCCTAAAAGTTCTTTTTTTTTTTTTTTAAGTAAAAACCCCAAAACGCATGACTTCATTCACCGGAGCTGCTGATGCTGATTTTTAACCTTGTAATTAAGAACAAATACTCCTTGAAAGCTCCTCGGCGTTCCTGCTGTTGGTAAAGCTGCGTGGCGTACATTATGAATGGGACTGGTAAAACGCAGCGTGGATGGGAAAGACAGGACAGAGGAGCTCCAGTTTAGCATTTAAGTTGGTTCCACCCTACTTGTCATGCTGTCTTGTTTTGTTGTGTTAACCATGACAACTGTCTTAGTGGCTCCAATGGGCTTTTTAGGATCATTCTGGCTGAGAGAGCTGAGCGGGAGATGACTGGAGAGAGAGGAGAGGGAAAGCAATGAAGTGATGGAGAAACGTGACAAGAGAGAAGCTAAAGGCAAAGAGATGTATATATGATGTGTACCATAATGTGTTAAAGAAGAATGTTGACTTTTCTGCATTAAAAGAACTATACTATGAATAATTCCATGTTGACCAAGGCTGCGAACCAGTTTGGTTGAATGCTGTAAAACGCAGCAGATCTCCTCAACATCTGGTCACTTGTTACTGCCTGCACTTTTCATTAGTTTGAATGTTTTATTTTTGTCCACCTTAGCTTCTGACATCTGCTTTTTTTTTACTAGCAAACACTGGATGCTGTATATTAAGTTAGAAGTAGCAAAGCTGTGATAAAAGTGTAATAATGATATAGTACTCAAATGAACAGTAGGTTTCAAAAGGTCAAAGTTTCTTTATTTGTCATTCGCACCACATGTGGTACATGTGGTGGAATGAAATTGTGTACACAAGGTCCCAGTTACACCCAACAAAAGTATAAATTGTAAAGAAAACAGTAATAAGGTCTAAGATATGACCTAAGAAATATGCTAAACTAAGAATACGCTAGCACTAGTAGAACAAAAACAATACACCGAACAACAGCAGCATGAACACCACCTATAGGTGTTCACCACCTTTAACTTAAATGGTGGACGGTTCAAAGAATTACTTGAGGGGATTCAGTTGTAGTCTTTAAGAGAATTAAGACAGGAACAAAGTTTCACATTACAGCAAGGCAATGACCCTAAACACACCACTTGAGCAACATGCCAGTGGTTGAAGGAGAAACAGTTCAATGTCTTGGAATGGCCCAGTCAAAGCTCAATCTAGTTTTGAAGCTCTGGTATAATTCAAAGTTTCCTGTAAGCAAGTGGTGTCCATCCAGCTTGAAGGAGCTGGGAGAGCTTTGCCATGAAAAATAGACAAAAAAATCCAGTGCCAAACTTACAGAGACAAACCTGAAAAGACTGGCTACTGTAACTGCTGCAACAGGTGACTCAACACCATGATATTTAGAGAAGACCATTTTTCAGTTGTTTAAAACAATAGGCAACTTAAGCCTAGTCCTGCTGCATTAAAACAGTTTCTTCCTGTATGTTTCTGCTTCTTGCAGGAATGCCCCCAGTCTTCCTGCTAGCTGGGTTGATTCTGGCTCTGTCCATCCCTGGCACTACATCTGAGTCAGCCACGCTGCGCTTCCTGGGGCAAACGGACTTTGTTGTCAACGAGAGTAGCACAGCTGTGGTGCGACTTGTCGTGGAACGAGTGGGAGACCCAGTCAATGTGACAGCTTTGGTTCTGGTAGGTCCCATTTGTCAGATTGTTTCATCTTATTTAAATGAAACCACCCAACACAGATGCTTCATGCCATGCATGCCGTACAAGAAATATTGTTCTAGCATCTAGCTGTTGCCTTCCGGAGAAAATTAAAATTTGTAATGAGAACTATTATGCCGTTAATCATGGATGCCATGTTTTTTTAATTCACAATTTAAAAAAAATACTGTATGCTAATTGTTGATTTTTGTTTCTCCAGAGAAATGGTCATTTTAATGAAATTAATTTGTTTTGATTAGCTAGAGGG
Organism: Hypsolebias longignatus; assembly: GCA_031762435.1. Taxonomy (NCBI): domain Eukaryota; kingdom Metazoa; phylum Chordata; class Actinopteri; order Cyprinodontiformes; family Rivulidae; genus Hypsolebias; species Hypsolebias longignatus. The sequence goes on along the minus strand of JARVGV010001587.1, from coordinate 22,925,251 downwards.
AGTGGACACAGGAGATTTTGAAGCCATAAATGCTGCAGCATTCCTGTTGTCCAGTGAGTCCAGTAAAACCATTTTCATTGCTGTAAAAGATGATGACATCCCTGAAGAAGATGAGAAATTTACCTTCAACCTTAAGCTGCAGGTAACTACATTTTGTGTTTGATTAGTTCTTTTCTCTCTATTGTTTTTGCAGTTTAAAAACATGTTTTTATTTCTTAGATACATCTCCCTTTTAACTTCTATTTCCTTTCTCTGGAGTTGAGCTTTTTTTCTCCACAAAGTCACACCCCGCTTTCCTGATTCTGCTGATGAGTATGTTAAAGCGTAACCGCTGCTACTAAAATGTGTGGGCAGAAGGCACGAGCTGTAAAACTCTGGGTGGTTCTGAGCTGCAGGGTCTTTGATGTGTGAGCGCACTGCAGGATTTTTTTTTTGCATGACTGTCCTTGGTGGGGCCAGATATTGAAATATCTGTGACAGCCTTCAACAAAAACAACAACAACAACACAAAAAAAACAAAAAAACATTATGAAAATAAAGTAAACTTGACAGCCACAGCTTCAACTAATGGAAAATGAAGTGATTGGCACATATTCATGCAAACATAAATCTTTATCTTATCTTCACTTTGTTCATCTTAATTTTGTTGGATTTTTCTACCTGGATTATTGAACATGCATCAGGATCAATCATTGTGTTGACAGACTTGCTTAATGCAAAGTCTGTTATAATAACTTAAAATATTTATAATCAAGTGCATACATTTTTTCATGCATTTTAACTTGGTCACCACTAATTTGAAACAAATCGTGTTTGATATAAAATGCTATTTCATTATCGCCCACTGCCTAAAGGCAAAAGGTGGACAATAATATTTTTGTTCATGTGTTTGTTTGTCTGTCCAGTACCAAAGTATCTCAGGAACCACATACCAGGTTATAATAATCTTGTATTAAATCATTTTTGTTGTATATCTATAACATGTTAGAGTCCACCCAATACAAGATGTGTGCCACAGCAAATGACTAAAATTTTCAAAAATGGCTTAAACTTTGGCATGGTGGTAGCTGTGATTGACTGCAATCGATTTAAACAGAAAATGTTTGTGCACTAATAGACTGGGCATAATCTTTAATGGTTTAACACTTTGCCATCAACTACTGGACTTTTAGTGTGCTCTGTCCATCTCCAAGCAAACTATCTCAAAATGTCTAATGAAATTCAGGAAATAATCACTGGATGTACATTGACAACAGTTTAACTTTTGGAGCCAACTCAATTCTATTTGGCTAACACAGTGGTTAATTTGAGCCGAATCCTCCCGGAACAAGATCCAGGATCTCTCTCATTTTCACTGTGTGCATTCTGGCAACTGTTCGATCGGATCCGGCAGCTCATATCTCCGCCCATAAAAGTCCAAAGTCATTGCGCATTTTAATTTCCATTATTTATTAAAAATACAGTACAACGACAGGAGATGTTGTCTGTGGAGTGGATGTTACTGCGGCAGCATGCGCAACAGTTCGTGCACACGCTGCTGCAAGCAGAGACACTGACCGCATGTCCCGCAGGGATGATGCGTCTTCATCCACCTTCAACATGTCTCAGAAACCAAAGCAGCGCAAACGAACATTTTAACAGCACAAACCAGCACAAACATAGCTCTAACCACTCATTGTATTTACTGGAATTTTTGACGTGGGTGGGGTGTCAGCTTCACCTCGCTCGGCTGTGCACCCTGCAGACAGTTCACGTTTTACGCACAGGAGCGTCTCCAGACAGCGTGCACAACTGCCAATGTGTCAGAACTCCTACACATGTTTCAAAGATATTAAATTAAAAAGCTTACAGTAGAAAAAAAAAAAAACTAGTGAAATGTTTGATGTGTATTATTCACATTATCACCAGCGCTTCACCGGGGGGGTGGTGGGTAGACGAAGCTTTTCCTTAGTTTGTAGATTTCCCAGGAGAAACTGATAAGTCGGCCAGTTTCGAGGTAAGCCGGGGAGTCCAATTCATATAACCACAATTGTTGATTTATTCAGGCAGACCATTTTTCTTGTAAGCCTTGAGTCTGTACTGATACTTCTAACGTCCAAAATGGCCAGATTAGGGTGCATTCTGCTGCTCTGTGCTTACGAGCCTCTTCAAGATGTTTTGTTCATGCTGACGAGTCCCAAAGCCGCAAGTGGCCTGTGATTCAAATCACTTCCAACTTATGGTTTCGCTCACAAATCAGCTAATTTTGAGTCCTCAAAGCATGAACCAAACTTCACATAGGCAGCAGCCTGACAAGAGCCAAATTAGCTGCGGCCGTTTTTTTTCTATGTTGATAAACAAGGATCCAGACTATTCCAAAAACAGATAAGGTGCTATCATAAATCCAATTACATGTATATGCAATTTCAGCATCCTAATTTGATAGAAAAGTTAGACACGTCACCCCCAGAGATATATCCAGCTGCATGCGTCTCGTCCGAGCAGATGAGGATCCTCCAGGACCCTGTTGCTTTGTTGAAAATATTTTGTAATTTACATCGGAAGTCCAGTTGGTCAGATCCAAAACAATAGTTTTCATTTCAGAAGATGTGTAAAAATAGGAGCTGGTCCGATACAGAGAGAGAGCAAAAAAGCAGGAGGAGAACAGGGAGCCGGGAGAAACGTGTGTACCTCGTCAGAGAACTAGAAAGAAAATAAAAATACTCGAAAGTAGAAAAACTAATGCTGGCACTAAGATGACTTCTGGGGCACACTCATTGGATTTTATACCTGAATTATTGAGCATGAACTTTGGTGTTTTGAACCACTTTGACATGACTGTCTCAGAGGAGTTGACGAGGGAGAGGGCGGGCCCCGGAGGAGAGGTCAGGCCCCAGAAGCCATCTTAGCACCAGCAAACTTGTTTTTTCCACTTTGGAATATGGTGTTGGTGGAGAATCAGTTTTGTTTGGTGGTTCCTCAGATTGAAGAAGTCCATTGGATGGTGGACAAAACGTCTCAGCACAAAAAATAAATTGTCCAGATGACCTGACTGAAAATTGTTGGATTTTATACCTGGATTACTGAGCATGGACTCTGGAGTAATTGTTACTTTTTTGAAATGCATTGTGTTATGGATTTTAACAATTTAATGTTTTGAAAGTGTTTCAGTTAGTTTGTGCTGTAAACTCAAATAACTACGCGGCACAGGATGTCTCACACTGAGAGACAATCTCCATGGTTTCATTAAGCCTTTAGTTTAGCTGTCAGGTTTGATTGATGAGATTGGTGTGTGTATACGTTTTTTTTTTTTTTTTTTTTTTGGTGGGGGGGGATCTTATGTTTTCTACCCCGCTGTAAAAAAAAAAAAAAAAAAGTTATTATATATCACTTGTGAAGACATTCCCAGTTGTTTTAAATTTGATGACACAATAACAAGTGGTTAAAATCCAGCAGCAAAGGCTTGTATTGAGCCTGCTACCAAAGTGAAATACCTCTTAGCCTATGTTGACACTACAGCAGAGACAAAGCTCAAGCTGAATGTTAACCTATCGGTTTACCAAAAGGCTGTCCTAAAGATGGATGTGCACTCCAAAGCATGTCAGAGATTAAGTGAGACGTGAGAAATAAAGGGGTTGCTCTGGTCTCCTACACCATTTCTTTAAAGAAAATATGTTACAATAATACAATAAATAAATAAATGTTCTTAAGTTGTTTTACTTACAAAAAATATATACTTTGTGGTGTAGGTACATTAAAATATAAAAATAACAGTTACAGTAACAGATTGTGGTATACAGATTTTCTTTCATGATAAATGTATGTATCTGGCAGAATAATGTGTGTATATGAATGGCTCAGTCAGTGACTTGACTTTGTCAGAACATGTGGATTTTGTGTCTTTGAGTTGACATGACAAAGCTTCAGCATCCGAAGAAATCTCTGTTAAAACATAAAAATATATATGGTTAAAAACCAGTCTGAGTATAATGATGAGCTGAAGAAGTCCAAATACTTTCTCCATAGTTATTTTCTTCTGCTCATGCCTTAACAAATACAGTATATACAATCCCCTGTGGTTTGGCTGAGAATATTCATTCTGACCAATTTAAGTAATGTTTCTGTTTATCTCACAAGACTGACATGTATGACTGTATGTTTACTGTTTATCATTTGACAGGATATTTGTGGATTTCAAGAGAATTTGGAAAGTTTTTGTGGAAACATATTCAAGTTAAAACTCAGCCGCTGGAGACACCAACACAAGATTGTCCAAAAGATGTTAACAAAACCACTTTAAGCTTGCTTGTTCAAACCTGGTCAACTTTCATCAGACAAAATGTCTGTGTTTATGTTTTTAAACAGTGGGACATACCTAAAATCACACTATGGGCCTAATGACATCACTGTGTGAATTAAGGTACAACTGGTTCCTAAGTTTGCTGGGTTTTAGTGCCAAATGATGGAGCAAAGCACAAATTCTGAAAAGACACCCTACAGAGATAACCTGACAGAGCAGTGAGCCAAAAACCAGAACTTCCTGTCTTTGTGCCCTCTCACCAGGCCTATTCAGAGTGTTCACTAGAATGAAGTGTAGACAGTAGACAGAACAGACACGCTCGCCTTTCACATGAGCAGGAATATCAGCATTGAGTCTTGATGAGGAAGGATTAAGGACATACATGTAAATGCTGTGTAATACTGTGAACTTATTCCCAGAGTTCTTCTAATGGGGTGGTACTGGGAACACCGAACAAGGCAACAATTACCATCCTGTCCAATGACAACGCCTTTGGAATCATTGCCTTCAACTCAGTAAGAAACCCTACGTTTATAATGTCTATTCCTTTTGTTTACTGCATATAAAGAAAATATATAGAAATTGTTTAGATTGAACTGATTGTATTTTTGTCTGTCTTCATGTCAGACTGAGGAGATAGTTGTTGACGAGCCAAGAGGAAGGAATCTTTATGTGCCTTTAACCATAGTCAGAGAAAAGGGAACCTATGGGACCGTGACTGTGAACTTTGAGGTGAATAGAAAATGTTGTACATTCCGTCACAACTAAAAGTCTACTTTCAGCATGCAAGTGTGCCAAAGTTCCTTCTATTCCCATTCCTCCAGATTTCTGATGGTCCAAATCCTGCCACTGATGATCTCAGTCCAGACAGAGGGAACATCACTATCCCTGTAGGACAGGCTGCTGTGAACTTCAGCATCCTCATTAAAGATGACCAGGTAATGAATAAAATGGCATATGTTCTGTTTTAACTTTTCAGGTTTGTTTATAGCTGTACATCAATGTCTTAAAACATTTTCCGGATTGTCATGTGACTGTACAGAGTTAAAAAGATGTAATGTGTAATATTATTCCTTGACTTTATAATTGATTGACATTAGAGGTCAAAATTCAGCTGGCCTGACCTCAGCAATGCTTAAGCTTCATTGATTAGACCACACATGCTAGCTTTGTAATTTGGGAAATAAGCTTTTGGATTCATAAAACTGAATTTGACAGAGAAATATATCAGGTCAGGTAGATTTTCTTATCTTTTTGATTTTCCTGTGAACCAGATCCCGGAGAATGATGAGGTGTTTTCAGTAAAGCTGACTGGCGTGGCCGGTGGAGCCCTTCTCAGCCCCAATCGCAGCAGTGTCCAACTACGAATCCGTCCAAATGACAGCCCTCTGCGGTTTTCCCTTGCAGTCATGGCTGTGTCAGAGTCTGTGGGGGTCATTGCACTCAACCTGACCCGGGGCCAGTTGACAGAGGATGGGCCACTCATTGGTTCTCTTGACACTCAGGTTTGCCTTTTTCTTTTCAAATTCATTTAAATGTTCAACTTGACCCAAGCAACATGTCTGATGCAGAAACTTAAATGGATCATGTGGACTTTGTACTCTTTAGGTGTCTGTGGATTACACTGTAGTGAGCGGTGAAGGACTGGGCAGCGCAACTCTGTCTGTGGATTTTGTAGACATGCAGCCTGTCAGAAGCATCACATTCCTTCCATTTGTCTACAAAGCCAGACTTCTCTTTAACATCACTGATGATGTTATACCAGAAATTGCAGAATCCTTTCATGTAGTCCTCTTGGAGGAGACGATCAGAGGAGATGCTGTGTTGGTATCACCCAACGCAGTACTGGTAACCATTGAGCCCAATGATAAGCCTTATGGAGTCCTGTCCATTAGCAGCAGCACTCTAATTCAGCCAATCAGCATCAACGAAGATGTGACAAGGAGGTAGACTAATTATACATACATTACAAATTGTAATATCAAATGCATCAAAAAGAAAAGAAAAATTATTTACGTCTTTGATTGTTGCCCCTTCAGGTTTGATGGCATCGTTATTGTAAGAAATGGAGGAAGCTACGGTGCCGTGTCCACCAACTGGTCTATCAGCAGAAACTCCAGTGATCCCTCTCCAGTGTCGGCTGACTTAACACCTCAGGCTGGAATAGTAAAATTTGCTGCTGGTCAGGTGACTGCTGTGATTTCAATAAACATTGTGGCCGATGATAAACCGGAAGAAGCAGAGGCCTTTGTTTTTAAACTGCTGCCCAACACCGTAACTGGAAACGCAGAGGTCAACGAACCTATGCAGGTTAGTTAAGAAATTATATTCTCAGTGTTTTTTTGGGTTTGCAAGAAGAAAAATGGCTGCTCTTGTTAGGCAACACACCCTTTAGTGGCATGTGTGAAGCATGTGTGTGAGTTTGTGTCAGACCTAATATAAGCTGTATGTGCAAACTTGGCACTTTCTGCAAAAGTTGACCCCACGGTGCACAACTTTGCTCTGTGGGTGTTTCTTTAATGTGGCTAAAACCAAAACAAAGAGGAAACAGCAGGCGCACTTGGTGTGTGAGGACTGTGGGCTTTCTTGTTTTAAGCTGGCTGAAGTGATGACAGGCTTTTATCGCTTCCATCTCTGACCAAGCCTCTTGGTTATGTGTGAAAGTGGGCAGATCTGAGCCTTGTTTGCTTTCAAGGCAAAATACAGGCACACATCAGATCTCTGGGTTGTAAGGTTGTGTTTGCCATCTGACCAAATCAGTTTGTCTTTGTAGGGATTTTTCAACAAATAACTGATAATTATACAGCTAATTGTGTTAAACCTTAACACAAATTTATAAGTGAGCTTCATGTACGCTGTTTTGGTTGTAGACAGCCACGCGACAAATGTCGTTTCCAGGGAAATGAACGAAAGTGCCACAGTTTAACACTTATGGAAACTATGCTTGGAGTTACAGCAGAGTTAATTAGAGAGGTAGTGTTTCTAAAGATAGCTCACAGATCTGTTTTTTTTACTGCTTTTAGCCTAAACTTTTCTTTCCTTGCTCAGTTCATCGCCTCTCGTTTTTCCTTCTTTAAATAAAAATCAGTGTTAGCCAATCAAAAACAGGGAGTGCTGTTCTGGTTGTTGTCATAAAATAGAATTGATGATGACAAACTTTATTTCAGCAAGTGTGCCGTTAAGCCAGATGCTATTTCAAAACACAATGTTGTTGTGACACTATTATTTCTGCCAACAGTCTCTTTTTTTATGTGTTTGAGCTGTTTGCACCCCTTTTTTCACTCAGAAACAAGCACAGCATCTAAGTCCTGTACAGGTGTAGGCATGACTGTGCTCTCAAATGAGAACAACAACTGCTGCCACTTTACATGTGAGCATTTCCCCAGTGTGAGGTCCTCCTTCAGTGGTAACTTCACAGCATTGCGATAAACATTAGAAACGAGCTGATCTCTTATAAATTCATTTTCCATCAGTCTAAAACCACACTGTGCAACTAAAGCTCTCAGCTCTGCAATATACTGGCTTGTAGTTTCTCTTATACCTTTTGTGTTTGCACCGCAATACATTAACTTGGGGGAAAACGTCTTTCAAGTGCAGCCATGCCATCATCAAGTGTTGCACATTGTTCTGGTAATGTGTAGAACAAATGCTGTCCTTCTGGACCCAAGCAGTCTACCATACCATACCATACTATACCATACCATACTATACCATACCATACCATACCATACCATACCATACCATACCATACCATACCATACCATACCATACATTACATACCATACCATACCATATCATACCATACCACACCAAATTTATCTATAGAGCACTTTAAACACTCACAGGACCAAAGTTCTATACACATAAAACAATCATACCATCAGAATGATTAAAATGATTCACAGTTAACATCTCAGATGGTGTCAAAGGCCAAGGAGAAGAGATGGTTTTAAGAAGGGATTTTAAAACAGACAGGGAAGAGGTCTGTCTGATGTTCAAGGGATGCTCATTCCACAGTTTAGGAGCTGCCACAGCAAAAGCACGGTCTCTTCTGAGTTTATGCTTTGTCTTCGGCACACACAGGAGCAACTGATCACACAACCTGAGGGATCGAGAGGGTATGTATGGATGCAGCAACTCAGACAGATAGGGCAAGGCAAGTCCAATAAGAGCATTAAAAGCAAATAAAAGAATTTTAAAATGAATCCTGGAATGTACTGGCAGCCAGTGCAGGGAGGCTAAAACAGGAGAAATGTGGTCAAACTTTTGTGTGCCAGTAAAAAGTCATGCAGCAGCGTTCTGTACCCGCTGAAGCCGAGAGATACATGAGTAACTGATTCCTGTGTAGAGTGTGTTACAGTAGTCCAGCCGAGTGGTCAAAAAGGCGTGAACTACTGTTTCAAAATGCCGCTGAGAAAGAATCAGCTTTATTTTAACCAGCTGCCTCAGATGGAAAAAACTAGATTTAACAACTGCTGTGACGTGGTTTTCTAACTTTTGTCCAGTATTGACTTTGACCTTTAAAATTGAAGTTTGTAACAGTTGGCCTGATGTACTGGGCCAAGCAACCAACATCACCACTGGGAGTCTCAGTGGAGCTTCCAAAGACCATCACCTCAGTCTTTTCCTCATTGAACTTTAAGAAGTTCACAGCCATCCAGGCTTTGATGTCCTCCAGACATGAAAACAGAGGAGCCAGAGAGTCGGAGTCCTTTTTCTTTAGCGGGACATATATCTGTGTATCATCCACGTTACAATGAATAGAGATCCCATATTTTCTAAAAATAGAGCCAAGAGGGAGCAGATACAGGAAGGGGCCTGAGACTGAGCCCTGTGGAACTCTCCACAAGAGAGGAGCAGAGGAGGACACGTGGTCACCAAGGCAGACACAGAAAGCATGCTCTACTAAGTAAGACCTAAACCAGTCCAGTGCTGCACCGCTGACCCCCACCCCTTTGCTTCAAACGACAAAGTAAGATGTTCTGGTTCACGGTGTCAAACGCAGCTGATAAATCTAAAAGCAGGAGGACAGCACAGTCACCAGACTCCTTTGTTAAAAATATGTTGTTGAAACTTTTTAAAAGAGTGTCCTTTTCAGGGACACCACCAAGTCATTGGTTCAGGTATGTTGACGACACCTGGGTTCAAATTAAATCTCAGAAAGTCCAACATTTTACTGATCACATCAACTCTGTGGATAAAAATATCAAGTTCACATGAGAAGATGTAAAAAATGGCAGGTTGGCTTTCTTGGACTGTGAGGTATCAGTGTCTGATAGAGGA
>JARVGV010001587.1:22890375-22912146 GCA_031762435.1 Hypsolebias longignatus | reverse complement strand
CACACACACACACACACACACACACACACACACACACACACACACACACACACACACACACACTCACACACACACACCCCTGTGGAGTTTATAGATGCAGACACACAGTTGATTGGCATTGTTATTAAAAGCGGTTTAAACAGCAGGAGTTGCGCGTATGGTGTTTATGAATGTGCATCAGATAATACAAGGAATGCATTAAGAAGTTCAAGTTGACCCATTGTTACTACTGTTGCTGAATGTTGCTGTGTTTGAAACCCCTCCGCTGAGACAAAAGTCCAACAAACTGCCATGAAAGAGTCACTACAATTCCAACCTGATGTTTATTAGTTTTTCCATGCTTTTACTAAAGGCAGCTCAAGAATGGATAGATAAAATAAACTCTACTGTACATTTTCTCTTATATGTGCATGTGCCTAATGCTGCTTTTCTGGGTGTGCTTGTGATTGTGTGTTCTAGGAGTAATGTTGAGAATCAGATCTTGAAAGCTGGTTTTACCAGCAGAGAAATTGTTATCATGGAGAACGATGACCCAGGAGGAGTGTTTGAGTTCTCGCAGTTCTCCAGAGGTCCCTGGTTTATAAATGTGAGTTAAAGTCTAACACAGTAACAAAAAGACAGCACTGCATTCAGTCAAGTTTGCAGTGTTTAACAGGCATTTAGAGGACTGTTGTGCATTATGTAAAAATATGTGACTTTGCTGTATCCCTTTTTGGTTTGCAGTTAATTTAGTATAACTACAGCTGATATTTAATTTTTTGATTTTCAAATGTTTTTAACCTTTTGCTGTTTTTCCTAAAGTTTCACATTTGTACAAATACATTAAATACTGTATATTATTACAAAAAATATCTCTCAGTCTCAAATGGCTCTTACAGCTGTATTTTATGTTTGATTTATAAATAAAATTGGCTAAAATAAATCTATAATTTCTAAGGTTGAATAGTTTACGACCATTGAATTACTGTCCTTTTTTTCTGGTTTTGTGATATTTGTACATTTTAAATTAAGGAAGGTGAGACTGTGGAGCTGCATGTGGTCAGAGCTCAGGGACAACTTCTAAAGCAGCTGATACGATATGCTGTAGTGCCTTCAGGCAGTGCTGAATTCTACGGTGCTACGGGCATCATGGAGTTCAAACCCGGGGAGAGAGAGGTGGTAGTGGCACTGGTCGCGATAGCTGATGGGGTACCTGAGGTAAGAACGTGAGAAATAAATAAATAATTACATCTTTTTTGTAGTTGTCAAATTTTGTCAACACGGAAAAATTCTGTAAACTTTTTTCCTCAACCAATCAAAGTCCAGCAGTAGCATACAAACACAAATAATTACCTAATACATTTGATTTTAAGTATGTATGCACATGTTGGTGTTTGATGTGATTTGATGAAATCTGTTTGTGTATGTCCTGTTTGCAGCTGGACGAGACGTACTCTGTGGTACTCAGTAGCTACAGCACTCCACCCAGTCGCCTCGGCAACTATAGAGACGTGAACATCACTATACGGAAAAACGACGACCCCTTTGGGGTAATTGAATTCATCAAGTCAGGGCTAACAGTGACCATCAACGAGAGCAAAGGGGATGTAATGTATCAGGGTAAATGAAATACAGATTCTTTATTATGTCAAATAAACTCTATCAACACCATCTGTTCAATAATTGTTATGTGCCTGTTAAGAAAAACTGAGCTTCCTCTATTCTTGTGAATTGTGTTTTTATGAACTTGTAATACCAAAATACAAAATAGATACCTACTATCTTGAATACATCACATTTATTATTAACAAGACCCAACTACAACACTGTACTAATAAAACCATGAAAAGCTATTAGACAGAAAGGTGCATGTTTTTCCCTGAATTTCATCTATTCTCTGTTTCCTGCAGCTGTGTACCCCATAGTGAGGAACAGGGGTCACTTTGAAGAAGTGTCAGTGTCTTGGTTCATGGAGCCAGCCTTGTCCGGAGATGTTACCCCCCTCCGTGGCAACATTACATTCAAAGACGGAGAATACTTGAAAAACCTCACCGTGTTCTCTGTACCTGATGAGGTAAAACAGCAAGCTGAACTTGAATATGCATTCACTGATCCTAAATATGTTTTTTCTTATATGTTCTTTCTTGTTTTGTTGTTTTAGATTCCAGAAGACATTGAAAATTTCACCATCGTCCTGTCAAATGCAACGGGAGGAGCAAGACTGGGAAACATACTAAGTGCCATTTTATCTATTAATAAGAATGACGACCCTATTTACTTTTCAGGTAATAAATTAGTGAAGGATCACCTGATCAGCTGTAGTACGTTTTGAGTATCACAGCTACAATAGCTCACCTGTCTCTTCTTTGTGGCATCTCTTTCTCTTTTGCACCCTTCCACGCTCACCTCAGAGCCAGTCATTGTGCGTGTTCATGAAGGAGGTGTTGCCAACTTCACTGTCCTGAGGGCAGGCCGGGCTGACTTTGTGACTTCAGTGATGTATCGAATGGCTTACGCCAACGCGTCACCAGATGACATCGCTGTTCTGAGTAATGACACGTTGCTGGTTTATGGTGTGGGCGAATGGATGAAGAACATTTCTGTTGCTGTTGGAGATGATGACATACCCGAGACAGATGAAACATTTTACATTATTCTCTATAATGCCACTGGTGAGTGTGGGATTCCTTTTGAATTAAGGTGAAGGGCCCGGCATACTCTATCTGAAGCACAACAGTTGACTCGCGATCACGTGGTTATGGGATGTGCATTTTCATGCACACCTTTCGTAGTCCGTAACATGCAGGTACAGAGCAATTGGGGAACCCCTCCCTCTGCGGTATACATCCCTGCATGGGTTTCTTCCCGGCAGGGTCTCCACACTTCATGAAGAAAGTACCACACTTTTCAGAAGACACTCCTCCATGCACAATGTCTGCACCATCTCTATTCAGGAGTTTTGGTCCATTTGACTAATTTAGCCTGTTTGAAGAGTCATGCAGCTAAAAGTCCGAGTGCATTTCCACAATGACGAACACCCACAAAATTCTGACCAATCACACAATACTTGGTGCATACACCTGTGAGAAAAAAGTTCAGCTCAGGACTTGTGTCGAGAAGTGGCAGATGAAGCAACTCTGAGAACAAATTAGCATGATTTTTGTCACTTAACTACATCAATGAGAGCTGATTTCACTGCTTCAGGTGGAGTATGCAGGGCCCTTGAAGGAGATTAGAGCAGGTTTGTTCTCTGAGTCCAAGACAAAAGTAGATAAAGGTGTTTAATTTACTCATCCAGTAAAACTAGAATAAAAATCCATTCTTCTAAAGTGCTGAATCAAATTTGAGTTTGAGTGTTGGGCACTAAAAACATCCAGTATTTATTTAAATGGTTTCTCAAGTAAGACACTGATATTCATTCTGTGATGTCATACTTACCGGTACCTGTTTTGTTTTTCTGTGTTGCTAAAGGCATCTGTTACTCTACTTTACCTGCTGTGAACTGTGAGAAAGTTTAATAATGTCCACAGGCTGTTACTCCAAACTTGACTTGTTGAGCTTTCTGAACTTGTATTTGTATTTAATGTAGTTTTACTGGTTTGGGGATTCTCTGAAGGAAATAAAATACCCCAAAACCTCAAAGTCAAAAATCTGAGCAGGGTTATCTGACAATCATTATTTATGAATTTGCTGTTCTTGCAATTGTTATAATTTTTTTTATCCATCCATTTTCTACTGCTTATCTGTAATTGGGTCGCAGAGGCAACAGGTCCAAATGAGAAACTCAGACATCCCTCTCCCCAGCGACACTTTTTTGCTCTTTCTGAGGGATTCCGAGGTGTTCCCAGGCCAGAGAAGGTACACAATCCCTTCCGTGACTTCTGGGTCCAGTGGGACATGCCTGGAAAACCTCTAAAGAGATGCCCAACTGGCATCCATCTCACCTGATCTTGATGAACTTCCCCACAGGTGGTGGGCCCACATGTTGCTGGCTCCCTTGAGCTTTCTTTGAGGTTGGCCCGGTCAAGCCCCAAGAGCCAAAGCTCGACCACAAGGTGCTTGCCAGCGAGGGCAAGGTTTCCTAATGCGACTGTTCTTTTGCCATCAACAGTTATTTTCATCATCATCCTCTTCATAATTTATTTTATAAAAATGTTAATTAATTTTACTTTTTTATTGTTAGGTTCAATTAGGACCTCTAAATACCTTAAAGACAATGACAGTTTGCCATTAGCTCTAAGTCATTTTAGAAATGTGTAATGTCTCAGTCAGTGCTGTTCTCTTGGGATTCTGAAAACAGTTTTTTCCCATTAGTAGAATCCTTGAAAGCTTGGTTTTTCATTCTACTTAAATGTGACTGAGATGACACTAGCAATCATGGCTCATCTCAAATTAACAGAAACACCCTCTCCTCTGTTGTAAATGTTAAGACTGCCATATTTGGTAAAAAAAATAGTGACCCCCAAGATGCAGATCCGAACTCAAAGGCTCAAAGATAAAATAAAGAAATTAATTTAACAAAAACAAAAGCTGACGAGGCAGCAAAAATACTCACAAGAAGAAAAAAAACTCAGGAAAACTTGAAGGAATCAAACATGAATGACTTAAACAGCATAATGCACGGAAAGGAAGTAACATGACACTGAATTTAAAGAAACACTAATGACAAACAATGGCAATGTCTTTCCTGGGGAAAGATGATGAGGATCAGGTGAGAGTGGGAGTGCAGGAGTTAAGAACAAACTGGGGAGAACACACTGGAAGAAGCTACAAGAATCACAGAAAATGAAATAAATAACACAAAAGACAGATCATGACAAAAACAGGAACAACAAGGTTATTTACAATTGGCTATTATAGCACTACAGCCCAGCTTTCTTTTATAAAGTATTGTCTTACATACACTACAGTAAAGTGTTTGTCATATAGACTGTATTTGCATACTTTACTAAGTTGGGGGTACCATACTGTAGATGCCAGCACTATCTTAAATATAGAATCTGGCAAGTTGTACTTTTTGGAACGAGTCCTGCCTTTTCCCATACACACAATCATGGTGTCACATGATCTTGCTTTTAAGCATAAAATAACTAATTACAGCTAAATGTTTCAGAAATTTTTATATTTACAATACAACAGCAAGATGAAAACTAAGTGAATCAACATTTTTTGTTCTAGTGAAGGCAGTGTTCCTTTTGTTTACATGGAGGGGGCAGGACTTAAAACTTATACTAAAACTATAAGGAAGACTGGTCCAGTTCTGGCATCAACCTCTGGGTTCCTATCAGAGGTCTGGATCAATATACTACACTCTTTTGTTAACACCCAAGCTAAAATGTAATTATCAAACTTTCTAAGATTCTGTGAGTGTCACTCCAATAACCTCTGCCTGTTCAGTGACTGATGAGTAATGAATTGGTGTGTTCCTGGTTTATGTCAGGGTATTGTCCTTATCAAGACAGACTTAAAATCAATAACCACAATGTTTGAAGACAGCCACCACATACTGACGCTTGACATTCTTCCCATTGCCCACTTAAGTAGAAATAAACGTGTATAGTTGATGCAGCATGCCAATGGTGTGGCATGCTGCATCAACTAGTATGAAGTATTCGATTTCAGCTAAATGCCTCTCTCACAAGGTGCTAATTAATTTTTTATTCTTAGTTTTTTTTTTTGTTTGTTTTTTGTTTTTTTATCTACTCAAGCAAGTTTTTAGACTTCTTTTGCACCAACACTGAAATACTTTGTTGCCATGGTTATGGTATGCTATGTTGCTGAGGCAACCCCCCCTCTAGTGCATGAAATTGAGAATAACAATAACAGTATTGTCCATGCAGTTCATGTTAGTTTTATCTGTCAGTTTGTAAGATTTATATTATGTTGCTTTGTGTTCAGCTCTAACCTAAGTAATATATATATTTGTGCTCACAGGCGATGCTGTTGTGTATGGAGCAAACACAGCTACAGTGGTGATTGAGGCCAATGATGACGCCAATGGAATTTTCTCTTTGGAAAGTGTAGAAAAGTCTGTTGAAGAGGGAAAGACCAATGGTTTTTAGTAAGATATGTGTTTCTTTTTACAAAATATCATCATTTAAAAATTCATATTCCTATTGTTTACAAATAATTGATTCAAATTAAACTGTTTGGTCCTATCATTATACTCCAAGGTTTATTATTTTAATTTTTTACTCGTATCTAAATGCTTTTATTTTGTTCTGTCACAGTGTATTACGAGCAAGGGGCCATTTTGGTAATGTAACAGTCTTCTGGCAGCTGTTTGCCAATGACTCAGTAACTCCTCTTGAAGCAAGCCAAGAATTTACAAACACGTCAGGCTCCATCACCTTTGCTTTGGGGCAAGAAACCAAGCCCATCATCCTGGAGGCCATCTCTGATAAACTTCCAGAGTTTAATGAGTTTTTTGTCCTCAGACTGGTAAATATTTCAGGTGAATAAATGAAAGTAACTTCTAATTCTATCAGCTTTGTTTTATTGTTGTGAAAACTTTGTAACTCCAGTTTACCATTTCTTTAAGGTGGTTACCCAGGGGGTGGTGGACGACTGGCTGAGACATCTCTGAATGCCTCCGTTCTCATCCCATTCAATGATGACCCATTTGGTGTTTTTGCCATTGCTGCCACAAACCTAGACCAAGAGGTAGCTGAAGACGTCCTCTCCAAAGATGATATGACTGACGTCACATCGTTCACCATTGTCCGACAGCAGGGCACTTTTGGTGACGTGCGAGTTTCCTGGGAGATCTTGTCTGAACAATTCCCACAGGGTCTTCCTCTCATGGATGATCTGCTGCTTCTAGCTTCTTTTCCTAATGTGGTTGAGCTCAGGCCTTTTGCCAGGAGACCCCACTCAGCCACAGATGCTCGTTTTTTCTCTGGGCTTCCAGGAGCTTATGGGACCATCTCCCCTGAACATGCACCTGCTGCTATTGGTAACTTCACCTTCTCAGCTTGGCTGGTGCCCACAATGAACTCTGATGGCTTCATAATGTCCAAAGGAACCAGAAATGGGAGCTTGTATTATGGAGTGAAGGTCCACACCAATCAATCACATGTTACAGTGATGCTGTATTACACAGTTACTGGCTCAAATATTACCCAGTTAGCCAGGGCCACTGCTGAGAAGTTGGTGGAACATAATACGTGGCTACATGTCATCATAACATGCGACGATGGGATTGTTGAGTTTCTCTTGGATGGGGCTTCTATACCTGGGGGACTGAAAAGCATCAAAGGAGAAGGCATCAGTGATGGTGAGCTGCTTTATAAAATATTTAGTAGTTATTTCTTATTTTCTTTAGCTCAATTTTAAAAAGACCTTTTCATGTATGATTGTACCTGATGCAACTATTTGCTGAC
This sequence comes from Hypsolebias longignatus, assembly GCA_031762435.1. Classification (NCBI taxonomy): domain Eukaryota; kingdom Metazoa; phylum Chordata; class Actinopteri; order Cyprinodontiformes; family Rivulidae; genus Hypsolebias; species Hypsolebias longignatus. Next base: position 22,904,785 of record JARVGV010001587.1, on the reverse strand, counting down.
ACGCCTACTGGATTGATTGACAGGTCACATTGAGGATCTGACTCATGGAAAAAAAATTAATAAATAAACGAGAACTGCAAAAAAAAAAAAAGTATTGTATGACTTTATTCTCATAATATTACAACTTTATTCGACTTTATTCTCATGATTTTATGGCTTTTATTATTTTTTTCTTAGCGTGGTCCTAAAGCGCCGTCATGCTCCTGCTTGTCTGGCTAGCTATTTACATCATCATTATCATCTCATTAATCATTTTCTTTTGTAATGCAGAAGTAAGGCAATGTGTTTACATAACTATACATACACTGGTTACATGATGTTCCTACAAACCAGCATCTACATTTGGATTTCATAGTCTCAAATCGTTTAAAAAGACCAGGTCAGTGGGACCTTAAATGATCCCAAACAGTGACATAATTTTGGCTAAACTTCTTTCACTGAAGTTTTTTTTTTTTTTTGTATTGTGGTACTCTATAAAGTTTATTTTGAAAAGCATGAAGAGGTTGGGTGTTAAAAAAAAACAAAATGAGTAGAATATGTACAGTATGCTCACACCTGTATTAGTTTGGTTTGCTGTCTGCTTTGTGACACTGTTGCCACATCATCTGATTTTAACCAGACTAAACCCAGCCTCTTTTACAAAAATTAAATATTTATTATTTATTTATACAGAACCTTTGTTAAATACCGTCACACATGGCAAATATTTTGCAAAATAACCTCGTAGTGACAAATTACTTTAGAAATGCTCTTGTAAATGTGGCAGATTTTTACATTTCCATCACTGAGTCATTTTCAGGTACTTGTTGTTCAGACTTTGGATGGAAGAGTTGACTCTTTTCCTTGTTATATTTTCTTAATAACTTTAAAAACACTACTGTATTCCAGTAAAAAAAAAAAAAAGTCTAATAAATTTGAACATACGTATATGGTTTTAAAATACTTGTAGCTTGCTCAGTACCTGAGCCACAGCAGATGACAATTCTAAGTGCTCTACCTGAGAGTAATGTTAGGTTTGGATTTATTTTATTACTTTGACAAGTTTCTGTTTTCATCAGTTTTTAGAAAATTTGAATGTATTATATTATATATTTTGATTTAGTTTTACAATTTTATTTAAGGATAATTACTTGGCCTCACATGCACGTTTGTCCCAAAAGCAGACATATACATGTATTAAAAAAAATAACAAAAATGTGGTAATATGACTAATTAGTTAAATTTAAATTTGTGCAGGAGCTTTTTTCTAATGGTCTCTTAGTTTTCAGTTTCAATTTCATCATTTTAAGATGTTTTGCAGATGCTTAAATCTATCTAGATAAGCTTATGCTCAGCTTTTTCTCGTTTTGCCCACTATCACCTAAGTTGTAATGTTTACTGTAAATGCATGTGGACCTCCCCACTCATGCACCTTTCAGTTGCTACCTCATTGTTCTGCACTGCTGGGACTTTTCAATGCTTGAGTGGCTGCGAAGCCTCTGTATTGTTGGACATTATTACTGCTGAAAGGAATCAGTCGGCATCTTCTTCTAATTATTGCAGACAATAGGTGGTATTTGACCAAAAAAAAGTTCTAGGACAAAAAAGTCTGATGCCTCTTTGCTTCTTCCCTTCACATAACATACAGATAAAACATTCAGTCAGGTCATGTTATTGTTCCCATAGTAGACTATTCAGTTCACAGATGAACAACTTTCTGTTGATTCTGCTAGCTGACTGTTGCAAATTGGTTGAATGTGGCCCTTAACGTTCAAGTAGAGGAAGTAACTGACATGAGAGGTGTAAGTGTATTAATGAGTAATGAGAGTGAACTGGACCAAGGCATCTGATGGCCTTAATCAAGATTCTTCTTATGATCCCATTAGAATTAAACCAATGCAGCAAAATTACTTCCTCAGTTCATTTCTTCCATCAGTCTTATTTTAGGAGTTTGTCTTAAGAGAAGCCAACGTTCTGGAAAATCTGTTTAATTATTCAATATAAATATAGGTGTGATTTTTTTTAAATCAAATACCCCTAATGAATGGTTTCTGTTAATGTTAGAAAATAATGTGGAGTTTTTATTATTATTATTATTTTTTTTAATTGTTTCTGCTCCAGGTCCTGCTTCGGTGTTTATCGGGTCAGATGTTGGAGGTGAACAGCGCTTCACTGGCCTCCTCCAGGATGTCCGCCTGTACCACACGAAGCTTAACCACAGCCAGATTTATGAACTCCACGCTCAGCCCCCTAAAACGGACTTGCGAAACATCTCAGGTTACCTGCGGTACTGGCAGGATGAGAGGCAGAAGTCGTTTGTGGTGGAGGTCCGGGACGATGACGTGGAGGAGGGAGAGGAGGTATTCTATCTGCAGCTGGTGGCTGTGCAGGGGGGAGCTCGCCTTCCCTTTCCCAGACCTACTGCTGTTTTACGCATCATGAAGAGCGACAATGCCAACGGGCTTTTTGGGTTCACCGGTGCGTGCATACCTGATGTAAGTCCAGAGTATTTACTTTGTTGATAATCAGCTTTCAAACCATTAAAGGACATTTTCCACATGTTGTATAGCATGCAGTCTGAAGAATTCTGCCAAGAAGAACTAAATGATGAATAATTCAACAATATCACTAAATCACACTTGCTTTATTTTGGAAATTTTCATGGCAATTGATGAGAAAACATTTATTCCAATTATTTTTAAATCTTCTTCAGGCTGAATGGGAATTGTCAGTGTACAGTTATTTTGAGGTCTCTCAAACAAGCTTTACTTGGTTCATGTCTAAACTCGAACTGGGTCTTGTTGAGATTATTAAAGAGCACCTCAAGCCATCCCTTGTGATTCCTTACAGGTTTTTCTTGAGGGTTTCTCTGAAATGTAAACCTTTGCACATGAAAGAGGATCAGCTTATGTTTTCTATGCACGTTTGTCCACTATACTGACGAATCTTCTAGCCATGATGCAGAAAAATGTCCCTCACAGCCTGATGCTGCCTTCACCATGTTTGACAGAAGGGATGTAATAATGACACAATGTTCAGTTCTCAGCTCCTATTTTTGATTGTGTGGAGAATTTAGTTCAGTCGTCATTGACAAGAGAATGGCAGAGTTCACGCTAATGCAGTGGTTCCCGACCATGGTCCTTGAGGAACGCCTTCCTGCACGTTTTAGTCGTTTCCTGGTCCAACACACCTGATTCAGTGATTTTTCTTACTTCCTCAAGTTCTGCCAAAGCCCATTAAGCACCCATTCGTCCAAAGCAGGGAAACAACTAAAACATGCAGGATGGCGTTCCTCAAGGACCAGGGTTGGGAATCACTGCTTTTAATGCATTTGATAAGAGATGTTTGATGTTTTAATGTGAGGAATTACTTCCATCTGATCACTCACCCTTGAAGATCTGACAGATGAAGTTTTGTCCAGTTTCTACAAAGGAAAACTGGATCTCTTTGAAAGTGACTGTTTTTGGGTGCTTGCTGTAACCTAATCAATAAAAACAGCCAAAAATGGTGTTGCTTTGTTGTGTGAAAATGTGTGTTTAGGAAGACGAGCTTAAAACATAATCTTGACTATTTAAGAAAGTCTGAATATTACTGGCACTATGAGTAAGTAGTTTTCATTTGATTTACTTGTTTCAGTGTATTTTACTATAAAACAATCATGTTTTAGCTATCTTTAAATACATATTGATCTATATTGTCAAAGTTGTAGTATTGTCATCGATGTCATCCCTTTCTGTCAGCACAGTAAATATATGCATAGATAGAAACACATGTAATGTAAACCACCGGTTTGTCAGTCACTGTGCTGCTGCATATTTCATCAGTCTGCATGCTTGGCTGCAGGGTGAGCGTGCTATCCCTTTTTAGTTGCATTGGGTGAGTGGCTTCTGGTAGGGCGTCTCAGGTAAAGCAACAGCTGGTGATGCTGTGGAGGTCTGTCAGTCAGGGCATTCCTATGGAAGCGGATCTGGAGTTCCATCAGTGGAAATGGGAGAACTTGCTCCTTGTTTCTATCAGCACAGCAGATGGCATACCTTGAGACTGCATTCCATCAGAACAAGAACCATCCTTTGTTAAAGTTGATATTCGGCAATTATGACAGTTCAGTGTACTGTTTTCAATCACGCTGTTACTTCTTTGTCAACATAAAAGCTGGCTCACTTACTTAGAAGAAACTACAGCAAATTGACACATCTAAATAATGTCGAATGAATTCTCCTTTGGTTTATGGGACAAAGTATGTAACTTGTTTCAATTGTTCTGCATGTAGACTGCTGAAGAAGGCTCCACCATCTCCTGTGTGATTGAGCGCACACGAGGATCTCTGGATTATGTCTATGTAAACTACACTGTCACACAACTGGGCAGCTTAAAAAATGATAGTCCAGCTCGCCAGGATTTTGTTAATGCGACTGGAGCCGTGCTTTTCAAGCCTGGAGCACGCTTTGAGGTGAGCATAGTCCTACATGAGGTGTGAAAAGCCCCTCTACTGTACTGGTTTATCCAGGATGTGTTCGTATGTTTACTGTACATGTTAACTTTAGTTGTAAGTAAATTCCTGATGTCAACTTTAACAGCAGTCTTACGGTCATTCATCAGGTTTTGTTTCTTAATAAACAGCCCCTCCTAGAGGTTGCTTGAATGGAAAGTTGCATGTAAAGTATTAAACTTCAAACCTGGCTTCCTCTGGATAAAGATTTTTAATGGTAAACAAACTGATCTATAATCCAGAGCCAGCCTAAACAATTTCCTGAATATGGTCTGTTTCTAAAGATTGTAGCAAGGACTGGCAACATAATGCTTGCTGATCTGTCTTACAGGTTCTGAATCTGTTGGTGTTTGATGATGATGTCCCAGAGCTGGCAGAGTCTTTTCAGGTTGTCCTGGTCTCAGCAAAATCTGGTGATGGGAAGCCAGGCTCCACCCCCACCAGTGGTGCAAGCATCGATCCCAATAACTCTGTTAATACAATCAGAGTCACAGCAAGTGACCATCCTTACGGTACTCTTTATGAAAATGCATCACTGTTGTACTCAGTGGTATTTAATCTATGGCATACTAAAATATAGGTATTTTTTTCTATATTTGTGTGTTTGCTCCTTACGCTTTGCCTTTTCTCTTCCATCATACCATCATCATCTCAATATTTTATTTGATTCCCATCACTTAATACACATTTCTTCATGCAGGCCTGCTTCAGTTTCAGCCAAGTCCTCCACCAGATGGTTTGATCCCTCCAGTATTAGAACCGGTCCACATCACTGTTAATGAGGAGGCTGGACAGATCCATCTACCAGTGGCCCGGGCCCAAGGCCTTTTGGGAAGAGTTATGGTGGGATACAGGACAACGCCCTTCACAGCATCCAGCCCAGAAGACTACAAGGTTCACGTTTCATTCCCAGTTTTATCATTTCTAATGCTGATCATGTAGTGACAACTAATATTTTGAATGCTGTTAGGACTCGGAGGGCATGTTAGAGTTTTTACCTGGGGAGAGGTTAAAGTTCATCAACGTGACCATTGTGGACAATCCTGTCCCGGAGCTAGAAAAGATTTTTCGTGTGGAGCTCTTTAGTGCTGATGGTGGAGGTGAGAAGTTTAAACCATACTCTAACCTTGAGATCTTTATCTATAGAGTTTCCTGTTTTATTGTACAATTAAATGACCTTACACTCTGCATCACTGTTTTGTGTGTTTTTGTGTGCGGTGCCCATTTGCTTCCTCTCATCTACATGTGTGACTACCTTCCAACTCCTTCCTATTTGCCCTTCGACCTCTATTCCTCTGGTGTGATTCTTACCTGGTCTGACACCCCCGTGATCCTCATGTGGGGTCTGTCAGTATATCGTTTTCTGCATGGTGAAGAGGCTGGTAGTGGGGAGGGTGACTCTAACTTCCTCCAACCATCCTATCACCACCATGGTAAGTATTCCTTACCTTTACTCCTGAAATAACCTATTGTCTCTATTTATTTATTCCCAGTCTTAATTTTTTGATACACATTATTCTCATTTTAATGTGTGTGTGTGTGTGTATGTGTATGGGGGGGAGGGGGGTCAAAGAGATTGATGAGGGAAAAGCAAATAACTTTTCACAGAGTCAACCAGGCAAGTATGAACTGTCTGAAGTTCCACAGTATTCTTCAAAGTCTGGAGATCATTGTTAACTATCCACACACTTTGATTTAGCACCAATTTATGTCAAACTCTTCGTGTCTAAAGTTACTCTTACAAGGATGTGCGTTTATAATTAGTCATTACAGTCCAAGTTCTGTATTAATGAGTAAACATCATATTTTCCTTTTCTTTTAGTAGAAATACTGTAAAATGCAGCCCATGAGTGGTAATTATTGGTAACCTGGATTTGTAATTTTCTGTGCAGCCAGTTTGGGAGCTGCATCTCGCATCGTGGTCACCATCGCTGCCTCTGATGATGCCCATGGAGTGTTTGACTTCAATCCTCAAACTGTCTCTGTTAATGGAACTGAACCTGAGGATGGACGGGACTCTGTCATCCTGCAGGTCAGTGAAGTACACAATTTTTAGATCATGAGATGCCTCACGCACAACTGGGATGAAACATTTTCTTTTCTTTTTCTTTTTTCTCTTTCAAAGGTGGATCGTTCCTTTGGGGACCTTTCCAATGTTACAGTGTACTGGGAGGTTGATTCCAGGTCTGAGGGTGAGCTCCTCAGCAGATTTGGGAACATCAGCTTTGGTGTCGGGCAGACGTCAAAGAATTTGACCATTGGTGTTGCCCAAGATGCGATCCCCGAGTTGGACAAAAGATACACTGTTTCTCTGGTTAACGTTTCACACGGTCGCCTAGGCGTCAGAAAATCTGCTACTCTGACTATACTCGCCAGTGATGATCCTTATGGCGTTTTTGTGTTTACCAATGCAACAAGGTTTATTCGGCTTCCTGAAGCTGATGTCACTGTCTCCCTCACTGTCCTGAGACAGAAAGGCCTCATGGGTCAGGTGTGTCCAAATACATACACAGAATAAACAACAATAGATGCTTTACAAGTAGCAATTGTATCAGTTTCCATCATTTCTATCCATACAGGTACGAGTAACGTATGGGACACTAAATGAGACCAATCCACAACCTTACAGCACCCCTGGGGTGGGCCGTGCAACCGAGGGGAAGGATTTTGTTCCTCTGATGGATTCTGTTGTGTTTGTAGCCAATCAGACTGAGGCGAATATCACCCTTAGAGTGCTTGATGATGAGGATCCAGAACGAGACGAGTCGGTCTTTGTGAAATTGATCAGTGTTCATCTGATCAAAGGAGAGCAGGAGAGGCTAAGTATGTGACCAACACTCTCACTAAGTGGACAACTTCAGTTGAATGAAATTATTTGAGACATACAAAGCATGTAGTTGAACAGTACTGCATTTAACGTATAAAATATCTCCGTTCAGTTTTAAATTCGCCCTCTCTGGGCTCTACGGCTGACACCGTAGCCCAGGTGGTGGTGGAGGCCAGCGACGATGCTTACGGAATCCTTCAGCTGTCGGCTTCTGCTGTCAGTGTGGCCGAACATTACGTTGGCCCCATAATTAATGTCACACGTGTTGGGGGGATCTTTGCTGATGTATCTGTTAAGTTCAGAGCAGTGCCTGTGACCGCCACAGTTAGTAAGTCATGGACACAAAGCATGAATTGAAAAATAAAACCTCTGCTCCATGGTTGGTGTGTGAACAGGCAGGTCCTGATTTGGAGTGTGTGCATGTGTGTAACCGTGCAGGTGAAGACTATAGCGTTGCATCGACCGACGTGGTTCTTTTAGAGGGAGAGTCCAGTAAATCTGTGCCCATCTACGTTATTAATGATGTGGTGCCTGAGCTGGAGGAGACCTTTATTGTTGAGCTGCTCAACCAAACAACTGGGGGAGCTCTCCTGGGAGAGCTCACACGTGCCATCATCACCATACTGCCTTCTGATGACCCTTTTGGTGCCTTCGGTTAGTAGTCATCATTCAACATATTTTAGCTTATTGCTTTTAGCAGTTCCTCTTTGTTGATCTTTATTTTATACCTACCCAGTTTTCCAGGCTCTTCCAGTCACAGTAGAGGAGCCAGAATCCAACTCGGTTGAGATCCCACTTCCTGTTGTGCGCAAAGCTGGTACTATTGGCACAGTGGCAGTCCAATGGAGGGCGACTGTTAATGGTAAACTAGCAGAAGGGGACATCAGACCCACATCAGGAGAGGTTAAATTTGCTCCTGGAGAAACCATGAAGACACTTAAAGTAGAGATTTTAGCGGATGACATACCTGAAATTACAGAGGTGAGCACATGAATTGTCTAAATGGTAAATATTTTTTAGAAATGTTGATTTTTAACAGCATCATTTACTACACTTTGTTTTCTTTTCTAGATTATTAAAGTAGAGCTAACTGGTGCCAGTAATGGAGGAAACTTGGGAGCTGATACATCTGTTAACATAATAGTGCCTGCCAATGACAACCCTTATGGGACAGTTTACTTTGAACAGTCTCTTTTTCATGTTCAAGAGCCACTGGAGGGAGTGTACAAGGCTAATGTTACTGTCCGCCGGAGGTACTTTTGATATATCTTCAATAGTCATGTTATAAGCATATTTTGAACACCTTGCTCATTTTACTGCTCTTTCCTTTTCCATGCCCAGTGGGGGTCACTTTGGGCGATTGGACATCCAGTACAGCACATCTGAAATTGACGTTGTTGGCTTGACCCAGACCAATGGCCAGAACCTGTTGATGTACTTCAACCCTCCAAAGCCAGGTGTTCCAGCCAATACACCCCGTACAAAATTTAACATCACAGGTCAGGTAGATCCTGTGGCTGCCTGTGCTGCTGCATGTTTGAGAGAGCGTGCCTGCCAGGCCTTCACTCTGTCTTCAACTGCGACCCTGCCGTCCTGCTCATGGGTGACCTCAGGGGCTGAGCAGCTGGCCTCTGAAAGTCAGGCTTTTACCTATATTAAAAACTCTACTGCAGCTGCAGTGTTGTTTAGCTCCCAGGCTACAGCAGGGAGTGACTACACCCCCGTGACAGCTCAAAGTGCCTACATGGATGATGGATCAGGAGTTGCCAATGTTACAGTCTTAATTTTGACTGACACGTTCCCCGAAATGGATGAGAGCTTCATGGTACAGATATTAAAGGTAAAAACCCATTCATATGTATGGACTTTTTGTCACATGGTTACATGTTGTATAATAAGTACATTTCTCCTGTGTTATCCCAAGGTAGAGCTGGTAAATTTGACGGTGTCACAGAAGAACTTGCCCTCGATCGGTCAGCCAGCCAAAGCTGTAGTCACCATAGGAGTGAATGGAGATGCTTTTGGTATATTTTTGATTTACAGTCTCAGTCCTAATGCTACAAATAATGGACGGTTTCTGGAGGTTCGAGAAGGGCCTCCAGTTGTGGTGCCACTGGTTATAGAGAGACGAGGAGGGAATTTGGGCAGAGTCACTGTGGAGTGGAGATTTGTTGGAGGGAAAGCCACACCAGGCGCTGACTTCAACGGGACTGGAGGAACTCTAGTCTTCGATGGTATGTGCACATTTTGGAGTTAGCTCTTTTGTTGAAATGTCAGTAAGGGTCAGTAACAATTAGAGTTCTTGGAAAATGACCATGTGCACATAATCAATGTTTGTACCTTTTCCTCCTCTGTCCACAGGTGATCTTAAGAAGACCATTGAGATAGCGATCAATGATGATTCTGAACCAGAAGACAATGAGAGCCTCATGATTGGTCTTGTTAACACAGCCGGAGGAAGTCGAATTCTGCCCAGCTCGGACACTGTTACCATAGTGATACTGGCTAACGACAATGTGGCAGGGATAGTGGGATTCCATTCAGCCTCACGTTCTGTCATTGCCAGGGAAGGTGGGTACTGGAGGAGTATTTGCTGGAGCAGCAACATGTACACTATTCATGTCTATACATTTTGTCAGCTGCATGGAATACTTTCCAATAATGTCTAAATTTGTTCTCAGTATTTGATCATTTTATTTTATAAAGAATGACAAACATGTCACAGATCAAATTTTTTGTGTGTATAAACTGCCCTGTTTTGTTTGATCCCAGTGATTGGACTTGGTAAAAGCAATTTGGTTCAAATCTATTCCGTTTCTTGGTATATTGCAAAAAGTCACAATTTCAATCTGCAGACTTTCAGAAACAAAGCTCACACAAGATGAATTTCTGCAACACAATGCTCCCATCACTGGAGATGGGTTCTAATTATGTATGTGAAAGTCAGGATAAACATTTCTGCTGAGGGAGCGATGCTGCAACAGTTGGACCCTGCAGATGGCATTATCATAAATTATATATGCATGAGTTGAAGTCTCTGTAGTTGCCAATCTTGAATGGAATCTGCTAACATCAGTATTAAAGCAAAATATTTTATAAAGCAAAAAAGACAATTCTCAATCTTTAAAATCTTAACTTGAGAAATTGGTATTTACCACTTGTATTTTCTAATCAAAACACATTTCAAAATAGAAATTAAATCTTCAAATGGCTTTTGCCCTTGCATATTTGTAAAACGATAGCTTTATTTTCATATTACAGGTGAAAAGCTGTCCTTATTGGTGGTGAGAACAGCTCCTGGTCTGGGCAATGTCACAGTGAACTGGGCTGTACAAGGTCCTCTCGTACAGCGGACCTTCTCTCAAATCTCAGGGACGCTTTTCTTCACTGAGGTAAATCATGCAGTGTTTAGTGGTGTTGTAGAACTGTCAGTACTCGGGATGTATTTTTTCTTTGTATTTGGCACAAATCAACATGATTGCTGTAAGGGTAATTGCAGATGAAATTAGAGTTAAGTGCCTGTTTGTAACTTTGCATTTCCAGCAGCTGTATTATGGTTTTGCTGTTTGTTACAGGGACAGCTAAATAAAACTATCCTCCTGCAACTTCTGGATGATGCCACACCAGAGAACAAAGCTGAATACAGAGTTTTACTGTCAAACATACAAACATTTGGTAATTTATGAATACAGTATCTATCTTTTTAGCAGCTCTATTAACATACACATATATATATATATACTGTATATAAATAAACAATTAATTGATCCTATGTATAAAACTGTAAAATCAATTTAATTGTAACTGAATAATCCTTGCTTCCCTGCAGGTGTTGTAGAAACAGGCCATGCTGCCCTGAAAAGTAGTGAGGCAGTGCTCACGGTCGACACCAGTGATCAGCCCTACAGCCTGCTGACTATCGCCCCATCATCCCTGAGGTTAACCACTGAGGAACGGGACCACGTCATAAACATCTACATCAACAGGGGGGTTGGAGCCTCAGGTTTGTTTGTTCTTTTTCATTAATCAATATTCTCACATTGGTTTCAATTTTGTGATATTGGACTCAAATGTTTTGATTTAGGTGTGGTGAATATTACCTATGAGGTAATCAGAGGTTCCTTACAAAACCTGTCTGTGGTGGAGGGGGCTCTGGCTGATCCAGGACGAGACTTCATTGCTGGTGTTGGTTCTGTGATTCTTCAAGATGGACAGACCTCAGTTGGCATCCCAGTTACCATTCTGGAGGTTAAAAAAATAGTATTTCCTTTTCCTATTTTTATTTTTATAAATCATAATTAAATGTTCACTGCTATATTCTTTTATTGCACATGAACAATTTCTGCTGCCTACTGATGGCTAAAAAGAAAAACTGGATCATTTTGTAGTTTTCTAGTGTTAACTTGTTGGAACAAAAAGCAAAAATCATGATTTAACTAAGTTGATTGCATTTTGTGTTAAATGCAGTGCGATTGATGAGTGCGAAAAACTTTACCGATATCGCTGAAGAAGCTGAAACTTGAGATTTTCAAGCTGAAAGAAGCAGAACGCTAGCAAAAAGATGAAGGTTTTGACTTATTCTACAAGAGCCAAAAAATATGTTCATTCAAGAACAAAGTTTGTTTTCATCAGGATATTTTATACTTCACAAGAGACTCGTGCACAGAACTCCTCGGGAGAACTCATCGGTTCCTCCCTTTGCAGGACCGATTGCCTCCCATGTGGGTCACCACTCTTTAGTCTAAACACATTTGGCCTTTGCATGTCTATTCTTTTTATTGATTTATTTATACAAATTTTCTTTTCTGTGTAGAATATTTAGGCTCCTTCTTTTTAACAAAGTAGCTACTTGCATGGCTTATTACACATCTTTATAGACGTATTAAAGAGATTTTTGTACTTACTAATGGCCTCAGCCTACAGCTTCTCAAAACTATTCACTGCACAAACTTATTCAAAAGTCTAAACATTTAAATTTTAAATTTACATGCCCACTTCAGATTTTTGACCAGTCCAATAGAAGTTCACAGATACCACAGAGAAAAAAGTTGTGTCCAGAACAAGCTGCAAGAACTCCCAAATCAAGGCAGTGAGAAGAAAGACGGTCGTTATTTTCTCGCAGTCTGGAAAAGAGCAGGTTTTTCTCTCTTTTCGTGTGAAGTATGTAACAACCATGAAGGGAGGAAAAGCACTAACAAAAACTTAAAGTAGCAATTGACTGTAAGATAAAGTAACAAAAGGCTAACTAGAGAATATGATTGATATATGAATGGCTAAAATAATTCAACTTACAGTATACAGAAACAGTCTGAAATAAAACAACAAATAAACAACAACAAGAAAATAGTTTTGATGCTGAATCAGCATTCATACAATAAACTATATACTATATACTGTATAACACATATTAGTGATCATAGTGTTTGTTCTACAAGCTTACATACCTTTTAGCAGATTTATTTAAATTATGCATTTAAATCTTTTTTTTTTTTCCATCAGGATGACATTCCAGAGTTACAGGAGTTTTTCTTGGTCAACGTTACATCTGCAGTACTCATCACAACCCTCACCACATATCCCCAACTAGGTATGGAAAACTTTAGGGAGTATTTATTGAACAGGTATTGATGAATCTCATTCATGTTTCTACTAGTTATTTTTTCTGAAGTCTTGCACTGTTTTTGTTTGCATAATGTTTAGAAAGTTGTTTTCTTTGTTTCTTTCTGAAATCTTCCACTATTTTCTCTTGAGCAGAAGTTGTGTATTGCACTTTATCAGGTAAAATTCACTTTTAGCTGTGCTTCAAATCTTCTTTAATGCAAAGTAATCTTCTATAGTACAATCTGTTTTCAGCTCACTGTAAAAAAAAAAAAAATCTACAAACAAGCTTGTTGTTGCATTTCAGCTCCTAGTGTAAAATCTAAACCACAGTCCAGTTTATGAATGAGTAACTGTAGAAAGTGATGAGTTGACAAAGTACTACAAGTACACCAGCATTCAGAAGTTCCCAGAATACTATCAGATCACTGCTTAGAGACACTCCGTAAACACACAGCTGTCCTTTTTGGCAGCAATCATTATGTGGCTTGGACGGTGGGATTGGTGCTTTCTGTGATTGAGGAAGGCTGGGGATTTGGTGGCAACGAAAAGCTCTGTTTGGAGACAGAAAGCCAAACAAAACCCGTAACTGGCCTCCCTGCATCTCAGCCACAGAGTGTATGGGAGAACATTATTCAGGAGGTTATAAATCAGTATGCCCCAACACTTGGCTCCTTAGCCTCTCAAGCTTCTAAGATGTAGATGTAGATGTCTCCTCGTTGTAACCCTCCACTCACATGTGCCACGGCAGAAGTTAGCTCCTCTGCAGCAGCTTCTCTTCACATATCTTGCTCGTACTGCTTTTGCACTTTAGTTATAATAATGGGAAGCTGCTGGTTCATGCCACAACCCCCAAACAACTAAAAATTCAAGAGGCATCATGTTCTTTCTGCAGACACCCAGGGTTTGGTTGCAGAAGTCAGTATCGCTGCTAATGATGGCATCAGAGGGGTCATCGAATGGACAAGCACCATGTAAGTAAAACATGTTTAACTCTTTCGCATGATTTCTTTATGTTTTTAAGATGTTTTGTTCTAAATGTGCTCTGGTTGGCAGGTTTGAAGTGAATGAATCAATAGGAGCATTGACCCTTGTGGCCTACAGAAACAAGGGGACATACGGAAACGTCTCCCTCACGCTTTATGCTCAGAACCTGGAAGCTCAGCAGGGACTTGACTACAACATCAGTGACACGGTTGGCCATAATTAAACACTCAAGGATTTTCAAGTCAAGTCAAAGTCAACTTTATTGTCAAAACTGCACTATGTACAGGACATACACAAGATTGAAATTACATTACTGTACTCTCAGACCCCTGGTGCAACAATAACCATTTAAATATTAAAACATTTAGTAAACATTAGCATAAAATGAAATAATAAAAATGTGATACTGTCCTGAGTTTTGGTATAGTAAGTATAAAAATATAAAAAGTATATCTATAAAATAAAATGACAGTTCTGACATTGACAATTGTAGTAAAGTGACAAAGCAGCATATGAAGTTTATGTACACA
>JARVGV010001587.1:22831251-22843574 GCA_031762435.1 Hypsolebias longignatus | reverse complement strand
TCCGAGTTACGGCAGAATCGAGTTACGAACCGTTCTTAGGTCCGGAACCCGTTCGTAAGTCGGGGACTACCTGTAATTGGTTTGCAGTAGGTAAAGAAAATGTTTTTTCTTTTCGCTACCAGACTCTAATATGCTTTGCCTTTTTTAACGTCTGATCCCACTTCCTGTAATTATGTGTTTCTCCTGAACTGTCTCCTCAGGCAGTGAACTTCTGGCAAGTGCTGGTGATGAACGATGAGCACACGGAGCGACGGTACTTGCTCTACTTCCTCCTGGGCTGGGGGCTTCCTGCCCTGGTCATCATCGTCCTGGTCGTCGTGCTGCTCGGCGGCTTTGGCTGGAACATCCACGCTGTCTATGGCCTGGTGCAAGGAGACGTGTGAGTCAACAAGAGAAGCTTTAGAACCAGTGGCGGGAACATGACATTGCTCTATTTTTAACCAAACCCCCGTGGTTTGTGTTTTAACCTGCCCCGAGTCGTTTGTGGCGACAGTAGTTTCTTTTTCCACAACCGAGGGGAAATTCCTGTTCACATGAGAACAGAGCAAAAAAGTAAACACCTGAGCCGGTGACGTCACACGAGGAGGTGGTTTGTCCAATCAGAGCGAAGAAGGATGAACGTTTTGCGTGCGTTGTTTCGAGACAGAAATTTGAAACTCGACCTTAGGGCTGGCGATAAATTGCGGATTTATATTTAGTACGGCGAAAAGGTTTAGCGCAACAGATGAGATCACCTTTAAGTAAAAGCTGGCACAAAATGTCTTTAGACTGGTGGCTTTTTTAAAAAGTTTGTTTATTTTTTACATATTTAATTTGTGAAGAGGTGTGCACATATGAAAACTGAAGGAGTTTGGACCCTAAGATCACGTCTTAAATTAGCCAGCGGTCTTAGGCGTGGCTGTTATCCCTGGAGGTTGAAGGGAGTTTGCGTGTTTCCTGTGAGTTGGGGTGGAGGCAGCGAGCGCACTCATTAAGGACACAGAGGAGTGTTCAGTTTCATGGAGAGCTGTCCCTCCTCTCTGAGGGATTGAGACAGCGTTTGAATTTATTCAGCCTTCTCTGTTTCTCCTCCTTCACAGTAAAGAGGCTGCCTGTTGTTTTCTCTGCGCCCCAGCTGTCTCAGTTTCGCCCTGCCTGCGCACAAACAAGTGTTCAGGGCTCGCCTTACGTCACCGCCTGACTCTGGAGCAATTGTTTCTGGGAGTGTCAGCGAGTGGAGCCCGTTTCTTTTAGTAGTTCTTGCTGGATCCAAGTCGATAGTAGCGAATGATAAAAGAGAAGAGCACACACATTGTTTTTTTTGCCCTGTTCTATTCAGCGACCACATTTATTCATGTACAGTATTCACATGGAAGGGGAGAGCATGTAAACTCCACACAGAAAGGTGCCAGGCCAAGAGGCCGTCCTATGACCTTAGTAAGAAGTAAATTCTCTAACCACTTCTCTGCTGTCTGTGCTGCCATTACCCTGTCTTTAAATCTGTTTGTTTTGTTTTTCCTTATATTGACTGATTTTTTTAAAAATTATTATTAAACTGTTGTAACCAGAATACTGTTTTAATGTGATCAAGTGCTCCTGTTACAGCTCTGTAGATCTGAGCTCGCTTCATGTTTTCTGTCTGTTAAGAAGACAGTCTGTCACTACATGAAAATACATCTCTTATTTACCGTATTTTTCGGACTATAAGTTATTGTGAATGAGTTGAATAAAGTTTGACTTATCTGACGGTTTTCTTTTGCTTAATGCAACTTATAATCCAAAAAATATGGTATTTGGCCTTTCTTTATTTCATGCAAACAGAAACACACTGCTGCTGCCAGAGTCTTCACTGGAGTTAGTAGGAGAGATCATCTCTCCAGTTTTAGCTTCTCTCCTCTGGCCCCCTGTCAAATCCAGAATTGAATTCAAAATCTTACTTGTAACCTACAAAACCCTCAACAACCTAGCTCCATCTTATAGTCACAATCTTTTTGTTCCATGTTTTCCTAACAGAGCACGTCGCTCTCTGACTGCAGGCTTACTCGTGGTTCCTAGAGTTTCCAAAAGCAGAATGGGAGGAAGATCTTTCAGTTTTCAGGCTCCTCTCTTCTGGAACCAACTTCCAGTTTCTGTCCGTGAGGCTGACACATTGTTCAGTTTTAAGACTTTCCTTTTTTGATAAATCCTATAGTTAGGGTTGTTTTGTTATGCTGCTATAGGCTTAGACTACTAGAGGACAAATTGACCACATTTCCTTAAAATAAATTGTTACAATTGAATAGTTTTCATTTGATACTATTTCTGTATTAACATGTGATTCTTGAGCTGCCGTTGTGTATCTGTTCCTCTCAAACCCAGCCAGTCGAAGCAGATGGTCAGTTGTCCTGAGCCTGGTTCTGCTAAAGGTTTCTTCATCATGAGGGACTCAAAGCAGTCTGCTCCTCAGATAAATAATGTTAAATTATTATTTTTTATATATAAATGTTTCTGTTCAGTGTCCTGGGATGACTTCTGCTGTGACTTGGAGCTTTATAAATAACCTGAATTGAATTGACTAAATGAGAGGAAGTTAAACTGTCCAATTAAAAACTAACATTCCTTGAATTAAAGCTTTAGTCACAAATCCTGTGCAATCTGTTGTCGCTCAAAGTGATAGCAGGGATGACTCTCATCTACCACCACATTAAATTTTATCTCAGTGTTTCTAAAGATGAACTGAGTTGTATGTTTTTTTATGTGTGTGTTTTCTAAGGTGGATTAAATTGAAGCGGGTTGACCTTAAATGCAAGGATTACCCTCTGAGAGTTTTTTTTTTATATGTCCAGAAAAAGATGAACTGTTGAGACAACAAATAATTTAAATTATTTCACTTTGGCAGCATACATATAGTGTGCTTTGAATGTTAGTCGTTTTAATCAAATTCTAGTAATTAGGAACATGTTATATGGGCATTTTATAATCAGAAGGGATGTAAGTACAGTTTCATTTCCCATGTTGTTTATGCTCATTTGCATATTGAAGTCTGGTGTGTCAAACATGTGTTTGTCGTCAGAGCGAGTGTTCTTTAAGAACGTCCACAGCCTCTCACTGCCGTATGAAGCGTTGCTCCAAAAATCCACTCCTCCCTTGATTTTCCTCCCTCACAAGCTTCAGCATCAGTGAAGTGGGCCCCTGGGTTACAGCTTCTTTATCCTTTTTAGGAATCCCTCAAATTCCTCTTCCGAGTGAGACTTTCAGTCCGGTCGTCTCTCACCTCCTCACAAAACCACAGCAGCCCAAACGTCCAGACTCCAACGAGTTCATACTCGTGGTCCAGATGTGCTGGTGGGACGGGATGATGCTCGGAGTTATTTGGCATACCTTGTTGATGTTTTGGCTGGCTGAGCTCTAATTATTCACAGCGGTGGCTCCAACGTGCAGATGTCCTATCTGTGTTTGATGCTCCCACCCAACCGGGAATGAACTTGTTTTGTGAAAAAGACTCCGACGATTTCCTTTAGTTGCTTGGCAGCTTACTGCTTATTTGGGCATGTTGAGTTTCCCAGAGGGGGAAAGAAAACACATTTCACTTCGTTCTTATTTTGTAAACATGTCTGACTGAAGGAAATTGGGAAAGAATTCATGAAATGTCTCAGGAAAACAGCAAAAGCCAAAAACTGCAGACGAAAAAAAAAATTGTTTGGTCTCACCAATACAGAAAAAATGTTCACATAAGCATTTTATTTATTTATTTATTTATTTAATCTACAAGGGGGTAAAGCTCTGATTCTATGGTTTGGCAGATGTTTGTTACTGAAGAAAGGTCCAGCGAAGCATTGTTGATCTGAGCGATTATCCAGCAGTAGCTGAAGGGGAACCTGGAGGTTCAAAAGCGTTTTATGTGTTTTGCAGCTGCTGTTGAGCAAGAATCTTTTCAAGTCTTAGGACGGCTCAGAGGTCTCAGTGAGCAGATCCTGTTTGTGAAACCTGCAAAAAAACAAAGTCTTATACAGAGCAATGAAGGCTTGTAACAGAGTTCCAGTTCTCCAGAACGTTCTGCCAAACTGAGCACATGTTCTTTACTCAATGCGTTCCATTCTTCTTTTCATTTTCATTTTCATTTGACCTTTATTTATCCATTTTAGTCTCATTGAGCCACGAGAACTCATTTTCAAGAGAGACCTGTTAGGGAGCAGATGGTGGGGGTTAAGGGCCTTGCTCAGGGGCCCAGAGTGGTGCGAATGATGTTGTCGGTACCGGGGTTTGAACCGGCGAGCTTCCGATCACAAGCCCACCGTCTAACCACTGCGCCACCACTCCCCCTACCATTTAATTTTACATTAAGTGATCGCTCTCTCTGCCTCTCCGTCCCTTTTCTAGGTGCTTCATCCCAAACATCTATGCAGCTCTGTGCACAGCTGTCTTAGTGCCCCTCATCTGTCTGGTTGCAGTACTGGTTATATTCATCCACATCTACCAGGTCACTGAGCAGTGGAAGGCCTATGATGACCTTTACCGTGGACGGACCAACAGCACAGGTGAAATCCAGTAGTGTAAATAAAGTTGTGTATTGTCATGGGGTTTTATATGCAATCACAAAAACTGTCCCTTTTTGGTTTAAAACTAATAACCTGTGCCAGAAAAGCTCTCAGAATCTGAAGTGCATCCACCTCTGTTTCTTTCTGAGTTCCATACTTGTCTGCCCACCTTGGCTCATAAATATACTTGAAACTAAAACATTGACAGTCAGGTTTTTATTTGGCATTCATGAATGTCTTGGACTAAGTTTAACACTTTAGACATGTTCAGTGAAACAAGCCAAATCACTTCACGTAATAAAGGTCTACGATTTACTGTAAACAATCTAAAACTTGCATGTAGCTGTTCTTTATACAAGAAATAAGCACCACCGAGTTATGACATGTGAATTAACGCTGTTTATTCAGTGACTTTACCTTACACGAACATTCAAGCCAGCCCTCTTTAGCCCTGCATCATCTGGGCTGTAATCTCAGCCCATTTGTGATAATCAGCAGGACTAATAACCAGCTTTGCTCCACTGCGGACCTTCAACAACAAAGCAAAGCCTGAATTTATGTCATTCCTTGAGCTGGTGAGCAGTTCACTCTGTGTGTGGCCACCGGAGCAGTGTAGGAACCCAAAACAGGTGATTTGCTGAACTGCACGTAGGTGTGCACTCAAACAGATGCATGCCTTTGTTTCTCCAGAGCAGGCTGAGGCCAAAGGCTGGTCTGCAGTTAGACTGGTTGTGAAAAGCAAAGCTAAAACAGCAACAAGGAAAAGCCTTCAAAGACGTCACCAAAAAACAACTGCAGGGAGAGGAGAGGGCAGCATGCCGTGCACAAAGCAGCAGACTGTCTAGACTGAACATTTCGTGCAGTGTAGAGTTCAGAAAATATTTACTGTAAACCAAAACCCCAAACACGATGACTCTGACATTCTTATTAAAGTTTACCGAGGAGTTTGGTGAACCCAGAAGCATTAGCTGCACCTTAACAGTGTTTAATCTGGGAACACAGTGATGCTAGAACTCTGACTACATAGGAACATGCATGAGCCCGTATGAGGCATGCACATTACGAATCCATATGGATGCATTTATTAATAAAAGTTGTCATTTTGACGCTGATTATTGAAATTGCATTTTTAAATTCCTTACTACGGCAAACAACCGAGGAGATAAAATGGGTGTAATCTGTGCACTGGTGCACGGCTGTGAGAAACCCACATGTAAATCTCCCAGGCCTGTGTGAAATATTGCAGAACTCTTGATGTCAGTGAAATCATGGGAGCGTGCCACTGGTTGCCCGGAGCTCACTGTTCCCCACTTGCAGGAATGTGCCTGCATAAAACAGATAAATTGAAAATAGGCCACTGTGCCCAATCCAATCCAAGTAAGGAAAAAAAAAAAAAAATCTTAACTAAAGTCACCAAATCAAAATCTCATCAGCAAACTTGCCCCAGCCCAAATCAACTTATAATCTGTTTACGATACCTGGTGTTTTTTTGTTTTTTTTCTATACACGCTTTTTACTATGCTCACTAAACGCACTTTGATCAGCAGAGAAATTAACAGCTGAAATCAAACTTTCGATGGATGAACTCTTATTGCTAAATGTTTTATTGTTTGTGCTGTTGGAGCTGTTTTGTGTGTAAGTCAAAAACAAAACAACAAAAACTGATTGTTGCTGTATTTCATGTATTCTGGGTTAATCAATGAACCATAAATAACATATAAAAGACATTAATTCAATGCATTTATTTTGCATTTTTAGAAACAATATTTTACTTTGTTAATTATAATCTTCCTTGAAGGACTGCATATTACCATCATGCTTAAATGACGTCATGCATGATTTTATGCAACACTGTGGCATCTTGCAATATACAAAGTATATTAGCAGTCAGAAAATGTATCGGGGATGACTCTTGGCTACTACCACACCAAATAGCTGTAAATCTGTAGATTATGCTGAGCCAGTTGTTTGGTTTTCTCAGGTTGCTTAGCTATGGCCGCCATCTTGAAGGGGGTTGGCTCCAAATGTTCATCCTGTATACTTGCTGATTACTTTTGGAGAATTTATTTAAAATCCATCCATTATTTTATGAGATATTTTGCTAACTCTGCAGACAAATTAACTCTCATACAGACACAAGCAAAAACATAATCACCTCTCATTTTTGGCAGTTGCCAAAAAAAAATTGTTGCGATGAGCAAAATGGACTTGAAAAAATTTGAGTCTGAAAATTGCATCGATATTTAGATTTTTTTTTTTTTAATCTGTGTATAGCTCCACCAGACAGATAGTCTCAGACAGTGTCCCACATGCAAACCCCCACTCGTACCGCGGCTACACAAACGTGCTCTGCTCCTTTTCATGTCATCAAGTCAGTCAGTCAGCATTTTGCAGTCAGTCTGCACTTGGCTTTGGGAACCTGTTTTTACTGTCCACAGACTGGAATGCGCTTACATGGTTGGAAAAAACATCAAACCAGTGAAGGGAGGAGGAGATAGATCTGTAAGATGGACGATAAAAAAAAAAAAAAAACGGGAACGAGACAGGAAGAGCTTGAAGTTCAAAAAGAAAACTGATTAAACACATTTACTGACTGGGAGAATGTATCAGGGCAGCAACAACTCCAAAGCTTTAGAGAACAAGGAGGAGGAACGCTTATAGGAATAAGTCAGAAATAAGAAGAGAAAGAAAGCAGTGCGCAGGAAGTATGATTGTGCTGACTCAGAGGAAAGTCGCTGTGGGATAAGGGGCAGACTTTTGAGCAGAGTGGAAATGACGGAGTGATGGAAGTTGCACCTAAGTGAGGGCCTTTTGTGCAAACCTGGGCCCTGTGCCCTGTGTTTCCCTCCTACTTGTGAAGTGAACTACCTTGCGTCCTGCAGAACACCTAGCAGCTGGCTGCAGCTGACTCACTGTGACTGTAAACAGGCTTCTCCCTTACGATTTAAAGTGCAAATCAACATCCATGTCATTGCCTTAAAAAAACATCATCACCTCTCACAAAGTAAACACGCACGTAAAAAGACCTTTAGTACTTGCTTCCATGCTTGTGAAATGACTTGATTGGAAACCACAAGAAGTGTCTCTCACACACTTATAGGTTAATAGATAACCTGCCCAATAGATGAAACGAGTTGTCAATTTGCAGTACATGCGTCACATCCTTAAAATAGAGGTGAGGTCAGCAGGCCCCGTGTGACTGTGGAAAACATTTTCACAACACGGTCATTACTCAGCCTCTAATCACATATTAGATAATACAACTCCAACTCTAAAAAAATACAAAATTGGTTTAAACTAAATAATCATTGAATTTAGATAAAACTTACATGATATTTAGTAAAAAATAAATAAAATAAAATAAAAAAAAAAATAGAAAGAAAGAAAGAAAGAAAGATAAAAAAAAAAAGGAAACTGTTGATGTTCCATTTAAGATTGATGGTGTTGAGATCTGTTGTGTTAATGAGGTAAAGTTTTTGGGTGTTATCATTGATGAAAAATTGATGTGAAAACATCACATAAATTATGTAAGAATAAAAATAGCTAAATCAATTGCAGTATTATACAAAGTCAGGAACTTGCTAAATGATAAAGCTCTGTATTTCTTGCATAATACAATTATTGTTCCACACTTAATTTATTGTATTGATTTTTGGGGGAAAGCATGTAAAACATTTACAGAGCCTATTTTTTTTTTTTTTTTTGCTACAGAAAAGAGCTGTAAGAATAATCACTAGAAAACATTACTGTCACCCATCAAGCACATTATTTTATCAACTGTAATTATTCAAGTTCCATGACTTAGTGGACTATAATATTTTATTAGTTATGTATAGAGCTCATAAAAATGAACTACCTGTGAATATCAAAAATATATTTTGTTAAATGACAAAGCTATTATAATCTCAAGGGAATAGAAATACAGTACATGTATTTGTTAAACCAAAATATAGAACAAGTTTAAAGGGTCGGTCAACCTCAATCCAGGGCATTGGATTGTGGAATGGTTTGGAAACTGAAGTAAAAAATGCAAAAACAATTATTACATTTAAGAAAATTATACTGGACTACAGTATTGCAAAAATATATATGAAATACTGTTATGTATATTGTATTGTAGTTTGATAATTATGGTGATTTTTTTTTTTAAATTTACTTACAGATGATTGTTGTTTGATTTGACTGATTGTAAGAGGGGGCAGATATAATACGTTTTTTTTTTCTTCTTCTTCTTCTGCTACCCTTCATTTTATTTATATGTTGTATAACTTAGTTTGTAGTATTGTTTTTTGTTGTACTTTAAAATGAATAAATCTGAATTAAAAAAATTAAAAAAAAAAGTCTAAAATGTAAAATCAGAGTGCAATGGTTTGCAAATCTTAAAAATGCATTTTATTCACAATTTTAAAAAATTTAAACGTTAAATGTTTAAATATATAATTTGTGCAATTTTAAAGAAAATTGATGTCAGTAATACATTTTTTTAAAATACAAGACCGGGCCATATTCAGTTCTGTGTAGTGTCTCTTTTATAAACAGGTCTGTCAACATCTATATTATCTGTTTTTAAATCTGCAGTGCTCATTCCCTCTCATTTTGCCAGCTTTTGTCACATATGTTGTTCAAAAATGTACATACACTTTTCTGCATTTATGCTGCATTCCAGATTTGTAAGCTGCCCATGCAATAAGCATTAATGCACGTCCATACCATCAGAGAGGCAGGTTTTTGAAATGTGTGCTGATAACAGGCTGGATAGTCCTTTTCACAAAGTAGTACAAAGTTCTGTAGGTTTTCAAAAAAATAATTTATAAATTTAAAAAAAAAATCTGACTTTTCATAAAATATCTGAGGTTTGCTAAAGAGGATGGACTCAAACCAACACGTTTGTTTTCATCATCATTACAGCAGAACCATTGTAATATAAATAAATGTATGCCGCACATTTACTTTCTTTACTTCCTAGTACAGTAATTGTTTAAATCTTGACATGTTCTGTCAAACATAATGTGTTGTTGTTTTGTGCTCCAGAGGTACCGCTGGTCCTTTACCTGTTTTTGCTCATCTCCCTGGTCTGGCTGTGGGCTGGACTCCACATGGGCTTTAAGCACCTGTGGATGCTCATCCTCTACGTCATCTTTAACTGCTTGCTGGTGAGTCCACTGACTTATTTCTAAATTTTATTAATTGTTTTCACGCCTACTTGTTTCCCCGTTGACTCACTTATAATAGCCACATTTTTTTAAATATAAATTTTGACTTTTTTTTTTTGCACAGTGCTTATAAATTGTAGCAATGAAATTAAAACTCCCAAAGAGGATTTATGAAGTGATCAATTAAAAGGAAATGTTTTTATATGTACCATCCAGCTTGAAATGTGTAGACTATCTTCTTTGTGTGTATGTGTGTGTGTGCGTGTGCTGTGTGGATGTTTGGCTGACTTGGAGTACGTCAGGGGTCGGATCATCATCCCACTTTGATCCACTGCTTCAAAGAGCAGGGAATGTCTCATGGAACATGTGGAGGAGGGTTGTTGTGCCATGTCTCCCTCTTCCTCTCCACTTTCCATCTTTGTTTTTGCTTTTTTATCTTTTATTATTTATTTATATATTTATTTGGTACTTTAGCGTCTCTCTACCTACCTTTTTTTTTCAAGTAACAGGAAACATTAAAACAAAATGTTGCAATGGTTATCACTCAGTTAGTTCCTCACATCATGAAAACCCTACAGGTAACATTCATTTCAAATCAAATCCAATTTGCCAAACGTTTTCTTAGACAAAGTCTTCAGGAAAATACGAAACTAAACATTTTAAGAAGTCTACAACCCATTTAAAACAAAACGCAAATGGAAAAAACACGTAAAACATTTGAAAACACAAAAAGCAACAAATGCATAACAATAAAAGTAGCAAGATGCTGTAGACAATAACAAGACTAATGTGTTCTTTAAATCCGCTTCATGCTGAGTTTCTATAAATACAGCCTCAAATGCACCTCTCTCAAATTATCTAATTAATACGCAGCAAGTTCCTTCATCAAATTCTGATTTTATTTATTAATTCATTTTTTAACCTAGTCACACTCTTGATTCACATCATGTGATCAGTGCATGAACGGACCTTTTGAATTTACAATACATACTCAATTAAATAAATATTAAACTTCCACTTTCATTCTTGATACAATCTGTCCAAATATTGTAAGCTTTGGATCCCGGAGGGCCATGTCTTCAAGTTCAAGTTCAAGTTTCTTTATTGTCATTCACATCACATATGTTGCATGAGGTGGAACAAAATTGTATACTCAGGGTCCCAGTCACACCCCAAAACAGCAAAATATAAGGTATAAAAAAGTGAGGATCTAAGATATATATGAAGATACACACTAAATAATATGCTAGATCTAAGATAAACGCTAAACACTAATAATGTCAAATAATATGGTATATTAAACTGCAGCCTGAACATGAGTCTGTAGTGAGCAGAGGGGTATGAATGAATACAGGAGCATGAGATAGTCAGCAGCATGGGTTGCATTGAGCTACCTATTTTATCAATTTATAAAAAGTTTATCAGAATTCAACGTTCTGCTTGTTTTACAGCTTAAACAAAATAAAATGTTTGTTCAGACCACTTCTGCTGACCTCTGACCTCTGACTTGTATCTGAGCCAGAAATTCAGTGACTAAACTCTAAACGTCTGGTTTATAAAGGCACATATAGGTTTATTTAGAAGCTTTTACAGTTAATCAACATGAAGCGCATTTAACAAACATTTAGCTGGTTAAGTTTGCATTTCAGTCTTTGTACCCTGCTGAATATTGTCCAAGAGTCCGTTTGGTTCCCACATTCTTTGGCACAATGGACCCTTTTCTTCTGCAGTGTATGAATGTTTGCAGTTGCTTCTCTCGTGGTCTGTGAGACAGCATCCGTCTGTAAGGTGCACCCTAACATGTCTGTGGTAACCCCTGGTGATATGTGGCATCCGCATGCTAAACACAACAGAGTTGCACCAAAATAAACTCCTGCTGGCGCAGTGACTAATGAAGGGAGGTGATGTCAGCGCCAACAGTCAGTGTCGCACTTAGCATTTGCCTGTCAGCTCCACCTCTTTAACATCATGAGGTCAGTTTGATCCGACCAGTCATTTAAAGGGCCTGCTCATTTGTTGGGGTGGCCAGTGTTATATATTCAATCTGCCTGTCAACAGTTCAGTAATCAAATTACACTGTTAGAGTTCACTCATCTCAATAGTTTTTTTTTGTTTTACCTGACTGAGATTAACATGTTTTGTTTTTACTCTAACTACATATCTTGATCTTTGCAGCCCCTAAGCCATCCAAATTACTACCTCCACTCTGTATGTCTGTAGTACCACTCGAGCACACCACAAATCAGGGTCAATGGGGACGTAATACAACATTTAAAGAGTCATTACAGCCTCACTGAGTCTCTTCTATTGCATTTTCTTTGCCCTGTGCTTCAGACAGAGCATATTCTAACAAAAGTTATCCCACAACTTCTCAATTTCAACGTAAAAGACAAAGAAAAGATAGTCTTGCTACAACAGAAGCATTGCAATTGATTTTCAATTGAAGAGCCAACACTGCAATTTTAAAGCTCTTATTAAAACATTAGACTCTGGAGTCTGCAGCAGGGTTAGGAATAGGAACAAATAAAAGAGCCCCAAAGCTAAGGTTGTTGATTAGAGGTAAACCAAAGAAAGGACATCTGTTGAAATTTCATTTCATTTCATTTATCCTTTATTTATCCAGGTTAGTCTCATTGAGCCATGAGAACTCATTTTCAAGAGAGACCTGTTAGGG
>JARVGV010001587.1:22763094-22773120 GCA_031762435.1 Hypsolebias longignatus | reverse complement strand
TATATGTATGTATGTATGTATGTATGTATATACTGTATACTAAATTATATGCTAAAATATCTAAGATATATGCTAAACAGTAATAATGTAAAATAATATGGTATACTGAACAGCAGCCCGAACATGAGTGAGTAATGGGTATGAATACAGCTGCATAAAGGCAAGAGATCAGCAGCATGGATAATCAGCAGCACAGACAAGTCACATATCATTATGTGTGGTAAATTCTGTAATTGTGTTAAAATGTGTGAAATATTACAGACCTCCTATTTTACTCATATTTTGTAAAACTAACAAAATTTTGTTTCAAGTTCATCTTTTTTTTTTAAACTGCAGCTGTAAAGAGACCGGAAGTAGCTTTATTTTGAAATTTCAGCGGCGTGGCACTGGTTAACTTCCGCTTCCTCCGGGAAGTGCAGTACAACTGAAGAAACATAAACAGTAAGTAATTCCCACTGATACATGCATTTTTAAAATATACTGTAGTAATTACAGCTTTCTCGGCGCTGTAGAAAAAAATTGCGTATTTTATAAAAAAAATAATAATTTTGGCCTGTTTTTTAATATTGACTCTGCGTAACGTATGCTAATGCTAATTGTACTTATTTACTAGCTGATCTGCCTTCAGTAATTTAAACACTCGCTTTTTGAGTTTGGTAAATAACCTGTACAGAGTGGATTTAATGGTACAAAAACAAAAATCATTAGAAAACTTTCTACTCGTAAGGTCAGACTTTATTCAAATCAACAGTGGGTTGAATGGGAGTGATGTAGAAAAAGACAGTCGCTCATTGACTGATTTTAATTATTTCAGTGTCACATCTTTTCCTTTAAACATCTTTTTTGTCCTGCTAAAAAGATGTCTAATAAAGAAGTGAAAGCCACACTGAAAAGTGCCAAGGAGGCCATCAAAAACAAGGAATTCAAGGAAGCATTGAAGCACTGCAAGGTAAAGTAAGGAGTCAGCCTGATGTGTACTTGTTATTCTGGTAGTTAATTCTTCACTCTAATGTGATTTCAGGCTGCTCTGAAACTTGACAAGAACAATTACAATGCATGGGTTTTCATTGGCCTGGCAGCCAGTGAGCTGGAGCAACCAGATCAATCCCAGGCAGCCTATAAAAAAGCAGTGGAGCTGGAGCCAGAGCAGCTGCTGGCCTGGCAGGTATGGGTCTGGTCTTTGTAGGATCCTAAAATCACCCTTGAATGTCTTATGCTGAAAGTAGCTATGTTGTTGGTTAAAAAAATGTAGCCGAATAGTAATAGGATCAATAAAATTTGCAACTTAAGAAAATGTCTTCTTGAAGGCAAGACTGTATTATTGTGTTTACCTGTAAAAATAAAGATAAATTATTTGCAGGGCAATCTTTAGTACTACTGATACATTTTTAATACAGTACGTATCTTCTGCTTAGTACTTGCTTCACGTCAGTAGTTTACTTTTTTTTTTGCAGGGCTTAGCAAATCTTTATGAAAAGACGGACCAGTGGGATTTTAAAGTTGAGCTGCCTACTGCCTACCAGAAACTAGTTGAGCTGTATGCAAGGTGAGATCTTATTTATCAGGCTACATTAAACTTTCCACAGACTGCTAATGTGTGTGACTGTTTTATAAGGTATGAAAGGCGTTTTGTAATTCCAGCTGTTTTCATTATCAATGATTTGCTGTTTTTTATTTTTTTATTTTTATTTTTTTACGTTTTTCCACAGGTCCGATAAAAGCAAATGTTATGAAGTGGTCAAAAAGCTGTCAGACATTTATCAGTCTGACAGGGAATATTTGAAGGTTTGTAAGTTTAAAACCAAACATGCAATAATAAAATATAAGCGGACGAAAGCTTTTTCTCATGTATTTTGTTTGCATGTGTTTGTGCACAGTTGGCAAAGGTTTGGCTGCAGCTTGTTCAGCTGAAGGAGGAAGAGGGCGTGGATAAAAAAGAATTAGTGCTGCTATTGAAAAAAATGATTGAGCTTCTTTCAGAGTGCATTAATGAGGAGGAGCAAGACAATGAAACTCAGCAACATGTAAGAGTTCCTCAAAAGTAGTCAATACTGTACTTTATGTTTATTTTATGTTCAATGCGTACAAATCCTTTATTTTTAATCTAATTTACTGTAAACGTTAGAAATTATAGCAAAATAAAAGAGTTATTTTGTGGAATTTCCTTTTTGGGTTTTCCTACTGACAAAGAGCATATTGCTATTTTTGATTTCTGTTGTGATCCTCAGTTAATCACAGCTTTTGAGAAAGCCATGATTCTCATTGTACCTGTACCTGGAGAGGAGCACAAGAAGCTCTCATCTGATTATGTTAACTATCTCTCTAAAGTAAGTGTATCTTCATTGCCAATCTTATTTCATCATCCTGTAAATTTAAAGAGCTTATCTTGCCACATTCAACAAAATAGACACCTCATTATTTTTTGTTGCAAGTTCTATGTAAATGACTTGTTTGTTATGATGTGCTCCTACTGCAGCTGCCACACGAAGAAGCCAAAATGAAAGAAGCATGCCAGTCCATGATGTCACTCTACCCAAATCAAACTTATCCTCTTGAGGTTCTTTGCCATCACTACCTCAAAACAAGTAAGACTCTGTTAAATTGCCAAAAAAAAAAAAAAAAAAAAAATACACATTAGACAATGCTTCATATATCAAGGTGGAATAACATATTCAATCAATCACACCCTACCTTTTGAATTTGTGTTCCCATCATTCATGCTTTTTCACAACATAGAAAAACTACCGTAATTAGCCCCAGCTAACCCCAAAAAACTTGAATACAGTATTTATACTCTGAGGCAAAACAAGCATGATAACAAATGTGATCAACCAAATACAGTATTGTACAACAATGCAAACATAGACATTTAAATAAGAGTTTATAAAACCTACATTCTGGGTTAAGTAGGACTATCTAACATATTTAGCAAAAGACCATGTTTCAGTCTTAAAGATTAAACAAATGTGGGAGTTTAGGTGTCTGTATGAAAGAAATGCTCTGCAATCATTGTACATATTATAAAAGAAATAATGGCAGAGCAGATGTTGTCATCACAGATAAAATTTCTACACTGCTTTGTGACTTTCTCTTTGTGTCTTCTAACACTTCCATTGTCATATTCATTGTCACATTCACAGCGTTCTCATTTCTAACCTGCCCAACCTGGAAAAGAACCATGAATACAAACTAGTTAGCATATTTCTTTTTAGAAATGGTGGCATACTGTGAAAATTAATTTTTTTGAATACTAAACTTATACATGCAGGAAACATTTTTATGAAATACCCTTTCACTTGTATTCAATTATATATTTTCCTTTGAAGATAACATGGATGACGATGCAGTAAGCTGTTTTACCCGTCTTTTGGAAGTGGCTCCCAACAGTGGGCTTGGTCGCTTGGGTCAGGGTACCAAAGCCCTTCTGGAAGGGAAGTATAAAGAAGCCGTTGACAACCTGGAGCAAGGCTAGTTTTCACAGTAACAAGTCATACAGTCTGCTGCTTGTGCAAAACACATCTAAACACAATGCAATGACTTAATGTCATCTGTGATTGTTCATATTTGTTGTTGATGTTAATCTGTTCTAAATTTTAGGGCTAAAGAAAAGGAGCTTATCAACAGGATGGTACAATCTGGCTGAGGCTCAGACTAAATTACACAGATACTCTGATTGTGCTACATCCTGCTCACAAGGTGTGTTTTACTGGATTTAATTTACTCTGATCAACAGATTATGTAAAAACTCTGTCCAAATTATAGGAGTGTAATTGTGCTGCAAAACTGTCAAGGACAATGGCTTTTTTGTTCTTGTAAACATCAAGATGCAGGGTCTCCTCACTAATTATTAAAATATTACTTTACCTGTCAGGCGTCAAAGCGAATCCCTCTTCAAGGAGAATATTTTCAGTTGAATGTAAAAAGACTTCAACAACATCAAAGTTTATGAAGGGACACATGTCTTTACAGACAGTTGCAGTGTTTGCCTCAAACATTTGTTTGTGTTAGGACTGGATGTTTGTACACCTGAAGACATAAAGCTGAAGGACAAACTGCTGAGACTGAAGCTGGAGGCTTTAGTGAGAAGCGGAGGAGAGAAAGCTGCTGATGAGGCTATTAAGACTTTTTCACAGGTAATTGATAAATGTTCTGTTTTTATCCTCACCAAAAACAGTGTGAGATTTTTTTTATGTAGTTTTTTTGCAAATGGCATCTCATTTAAATAATTTTATTAAAACTTGAAGAACCCATCAGCTTGATCCACTTTTCTTAAAACATGCCAAAATAATTCTGTATGTCTTTGTCCACTGAATTAATAAACGAGAGCACTTGAAATAATATTGCCACTAACTGTTGGTTTTGTATTTAATATTTTGATGTAAACACAGAAATACTTCTGTTGATTTGCAGTGTTGCTCAACATCATTGAATTAAATTAATTTTTGTGCTTTTTGTTCCTTGTTTTAGATTCCTGACGCCGATAAAGACCCTGTACTATTAGTCTTTAAAGGACATTCGTTTCTTAACAAAGGACAGATTGATCAAACCCTCAAGGTTGAAATCCTTTAATACTGCATTCATTTGTTTTTATATGTGAAACACATCAGTCAGATGTTTTAAATGACCGTGTGAGGTCAGTTTGGATCAGTCAAAGATATTGTGGTGCTAATTAAATTAAATAAAAAAAATAAAAAAAGAAACTGTCCAGATGACCTGATTGAGAATTATCAGATTTGACACCTGGATTATTGAGCATGAACATTCTTGTTCTTAATTAAATTGTGTTTTTAATAGCTGTTGTCAGAGCTTGAGGCCTCAAATTCAAACCTGGCCCAGGGATCAGCACTAAGAGGACGGCTGCATTTAGCTGAAGGTCAGCTACAGCTGGCAGAGCAGAGGTAGAAACAAAACCAAAATCATATTTTCTGTGCCCTTTTTGTGACATTTTGCTCTCTTGAACTAAACAGTCTTAATTGTTCAGCAAAAACTTCGAAACATTTTTCCCCTTTTGTACTTTTGTTGTTTAGTTTCCTAAAAGCTGTTAGTCAAAGCCCAGACAGCGGAGAATATTATTTCCTTCTTGGAAAACTCTACTGGGACATGGAGACGGAGACCCGGAAAGATCGAAGCAAAGCACACACGCACCTATTAAAGGTTATTTACATAGTTATTAAGGTTTTGTTTCATTATTGATTGTATCTACAGTGTCTGTTTTGATGTGAAAAGCATCCCCTTAAGCTTTGAAGTGTTCATACAGGTAGTTCATTGTATAAAAATCTTGTACTCAAGGAAACCTCAGTTTCTTTGGTCTTAAAGCAAGGTGCTCTGTAAGTTTGGGCTTCTTTTGATCATTTCAGGCTGCAAAGTTGGATCCAAACCTGGGCTGTGCTTTTCGCTACCTGGGGCATTATTACCGCGAGGTGGCAAATGATAACGGTCGTGCACAAGGCTGCTACAAGAAGGCTTTTCAGCTGAACAGTGATGATGCTGAATCTGGAGCTGCTGCTGTAGATCTCAGTATGGGACAGGGGGATATGGTGAGAAGAAAACACAATTTTCAGAAAATTTGTGTTGTTCTTTGCTTTTTGGTTGTGCAAAGCCTCCCTTTGTTTCTTTGTGTTTTCATTTTTGTACCTGCTCTCATTTTCTCTTAACACCACAGGACAACGCTTTAGCGATACTTCTGTCAGTGATAGAGAAAGCTACTCCAGGCTCTGCTAAGTGGGCCTGGATGAGACGAGGCCTGTACTACCTGAAGGTTGGAGAACATCAAAAGGCCATAGCTGAGTAAGAATTTTAAATACATTTACCAATTAAATTGATGACATTTGTTTCCATTTGTAAGTGAGAGGTTATTGTTGGTCCTCTATATATTTGTTATAGTTTGCAGGCAGCTTTGAGAGCAGACCCTGAGGACTGGGTGTGCTGGGAATGTTTAGGTGAGGCTTACTTAAACCGGCGGAGCTTCACAGCAGCTCTGAAGGCATTTGGTAAGGCCCATCAACTTCAGCCCAGCTCCATCTACAGCGTCTACCAGGCTGCTGCTATCAAACAGACTCTGGGCAAGTTCAAAGAGGCAGTGGCAGAGTACCTCCAAATCACAACAAAGCAGGATTACGTTCCTGCTCTTAAAGGTAGATGTTTGTCTAAAGCAGCTTTGAAATGCACCACATTTAATAACTTGATTGACACACACCTATTAGACTGTTCATGCGTTCAAACTTGGATTTCTATTTCATCCCTCCTGACTGCCAGAGGGCGGTGCTGAAAGCACTGAATGTTCCCTTTGCTCATGCGCTATTCGAGTAATAATATAAATAAAAAGTCATAGGTGTGACATGGATGATCAATCAAATGATATATAGCCTGTTGTCATCTGCGGCTCTGCTCCTTTTTCTTCTCGCGCACGGTTCAGTCCAGGGCTTCAGCCCTTTGGATCTTTCCACAGCTGCCGGAGGCTCGACTGCTCGCTGGCCGGAGCAGCATGTTCACCCTCCAAGGGGCCGCGACGGTTTAGTCTTTGTTCAAGGTATTTCTCCTGTTCGTTGAGAACTACGGCGGCTTTTCGCCCCTCTTCCAACTTACAGCGTTTGATTACTGTGTTTGTGATTCAGCACTGGTGAGTAGTCTTCTTTCTTAATTTTACCTTGGCTAGCGGCGGCGTCCGCTTTGTGGAGATAGCTACCGTGTGTTTAAGATTCAACACGTCACGTCTTACTTCTGTTTGCCTTGGTTAGCGGTTCTGTCCACTTTCTGAGGTGACTACCATGTGTGAGATTCAACACGTGAGTAGTCTTTACTCTTGCCTTGATTAGCGGCGCTGTCTGCTTTTAGGCTTTCTTCTGTTTGCCTTGGTTAGCGGCTCCATCCACTTGTGAGGCACCAGGTTGGGAGCTGCCCTTGGTTCTCGACGCTCTGTGCTGCCCTCTGTTCAAACCTCTAATGCAGACGGACCTCCAGTGTTTTTTTCATGTAAGACGGCTTTTGCTGGCTATGGACTCAGCGAGAGGTTCGGCAAGCTAGACTCTCTCTCAGCTCCTCGTGCCTCAGGTGGGGCCCTGAGGGCTCTCATGTTACTTTATGGCCAAACACTGCATTTGTACCAACTAACTGTAACCAACCGTTGAGGCTGGCACATTTTTAGCCTACAACTGGCGAGGGGGTCTGGATTATTGTGCCCAGTGAGAGCGCTGGAGGCATACGTTGCCGCTACTGTCTTTACACGAAGTTCAGACCAGCTGTCTGTGTCTTACGAAGGCCCTAGGTTAGGCTATCCTCTTTCCAAACAGCACCTCTCCCACTGGATCATGGATGTCATCTGCCACGCCTACACCGTGGGGCACAGCCCCCTGCCGGTCAGCGTGAAGGCACATTCTGCCAGGAGCATGTCCACTGCCTGGGCTGCCCTGAGAGGGGTTCCGATGGAAGCAGTATGTGCTGCCGCATCAGGGGCTTCCCCAAGCACGTTCACCAGGCCTCATCCCCTGGGTCAGGGTCTTCTGCAAGGGTCCTCTGGGCCTCCTCAGTGAGGTATGTGCTCAGGATTCCTTGTGACATCGTTGATATTCATCATTCAGTGCTTTCAGCACCGCCCTCTGGCAGTCAGGAGGGATGAAATAGAACGGAAGTTACATTATGTATCTTTGGTTCTATGAATACCGGATGACCGCCATATCTTCTCTATCACTCAGAATCCTTGCTTTCCACAAGAAGATTATGTAGGAGCAGAGCCGCGGATGACGCCAGGCTGTTTAGCCTCTGATTGATCATCCATGGCACACCTGTGACTTTTTTTGATATTATTACTCAAACAGCGCATGTGCTAATGGAACATTTAGTGCTTTCAGCACCGCCCTCTGGCAGTCATCCGGGATTTATAGAACCGTAGTTGCATAACTTTCAGTTTATTCTGGCTCGTATGCTCTGTTGTTTAGGACTGGGGGAGTGTCAGTTGTCGCTGGCAAAAAGTTTAATGGAGGACTGCAGAGATGGAGGAGCAGTTGACCTCATTCAGCTCGCCATACAAAACCTCTTCAGGCAAATAATGTTTCTGTCTTAACTTAGGGACGTTCATTTGAATAAATTGTTTTACATGATTCTTGTTACTGGATGCTACTTAACACAACACTTGTTCACATTTCTGTGCTCAACAGAGCTGCGAAGCTGAGACCAGACCTGTCTTGCTTATGGAAACTCCTGGGAGATGCTTGCACTGCTGTTGCCACTGTTTCACCGAACAGGGCTGAAGTTTTGGTGCCAGCCTTGTTGGCTGGATTAGATCCCAACACACAAGATCAAATACTTAACCAGGCTGAAATGCTCAAAGTTGGTGAGAGGTACGACCAGGATTATTTTCATGTTGTCATGTTCTCGTACACCACTTCTATACAGATGACAACAGTGAATGTGCATGGTTGTGTCACAGGTGCTACGCTCACGCTTTGAAGTTGAAGCCTGAGGTTGCCAGTCTTTGGCATGATTTAGGCCTCAACTATTACCATCAGGCCAACAGCCTACCCTGTCTTACAGAGAAAGAACAGGACTCCCAAGCTCTGAACTTAGAGAAAGCTCAGCAGGTAGTTCAAAGAATCAGACACAACAGTTTTCCTGATTGTTGGCTGGAATAGAGATTATATTGTGTTTATTTTTTTGACCAGTGTTTAAAAAAGGCTATTAAGATGGACAGTGAGAACCACAGCTACTGGAATGCCTTGGGAGTGATATCCATGAACAAAGGTAACGATATATATTAAAGAATAGCACTAGTATATGTTCAGAACAAAAAAATAAAAGATTTTGTCACAGATTCACCTTGTCCTTTGGCATATGTCCAGTTTACAGCAGCAAAAGCAAAACTGTGTAAGATCATTAGGACATGGGGATAATATATCACTTAAAAATTTTATCA
This sequence comes from Hypsolebias longignatus, assembly GCA_031762435.1. Classification (NCBI taxonomy): domain Eukaryota; kingdom Metazoa; phylum Chordata; class Actinopteri; order Cyprinodontiformes; family Rivulidae; genus Hypsolebias; species Hypsolebias longignatus. The sequence continues at coordinate 22,764,212 of JARVGV010001587.1, read as the reverse complement.
GGCTATGACGTTATTGTTTTTTTTTTTTTTTTTTTTTTTTGGGTTAAAATAGTAGATTAAGTTGTTTTTCTTGATCTTTGTCATAGAAATACAATTATTATCTCTTGTCTCATCAGGTCTGGAGAACTTTGCTCTGGCTCAGCATTGCTTCATCAAGTCCATACAAGTTGAGCCAAATGTATGTTTTGCACATTTGTACAGCAGAATAATAGTATTTTAAGAAAGTATTCTAAGGTTTTTTTATATATCTACACAGAATGTAGTTGCATGGACAAACCTTGGAAGCCTGTATTTGAAGAAGGACAATATAGAGGTGTGTATAATCACATTCTTTATGTGGTTACTCTTTTAATGACAGTTGTTTCATATTTTCCACAAACTAAATGTGTGGATTTCTTCTCTTAGCTTGCACACGAGGCTTTCAAAGTTGCTCAGTCCTTGGAGCCACTGTATGTCAACTGTTGGATTGGACAGGTACTTTGTAAGGACATCAGAAGGCAATGTTATACCAGACACTTTACTGCTGTTATAAGGAAATATCCACATACAGCATTAGACCTGTCATGATAACAAATTTTGATGGCTGATTAACTGTCTCAAAAATGATTGTGATAAATTATAATATTGTTTGAAAATTGACAATAATCAGTCATTATTTTCAAATTTAAAAAGAAATGTTTAATTTGTTTTGCATATACAGTAGTCCCTTTTTACAACCACCAGATGACTGTATAAGACTGTTTGAACCGAAGGATGGATAGTGAGGGAGTGAGCAGCATGTCTCTTTAAGAAAAATGGGAGTGAGACCCCCTGATGTGACATGGGCTGTCTCCGGTTCTCAAAATGGCGGACACTCTGTGTGGTTTGATCTCTTCATCATAGCATTTTTCACACAAAGCTTTTAATAAAATATCAGTAAACAAGTTCTCAGCTTCTTTTTGCAGAGAAAAACAACTTTTTACATGTGGGCATAGGTTTACTGTGAATTTTAGAGCTTCAACAAGACGGAGGGTTTTTTTTTTTCCTCGAGGTCAGTAGCTCGTAGCTTAGCTTCTCAGCTTAGCTGCTTTTAACGATCCAAAAACGCAATTTTGGACGGTTAAAATGGATTTTAAAGA
>JARVGV010001587.1:22728179-22738508 GCA_031762435.1 Hypsolebias longignatus | reverse complement strand
AAATATGGGAAAAAATCCATAAATATGTTGCTTCGCCCTATAAGTCGCAGGGCATGAAAATCAGTAAAAAAAACTGCGACTTATACGCCGGAAAATACGGTAGTAAAAATGTTCATCTGAGGAACAAGCAGATTACAATGTATCTTCATTTTGTCGCGGTTTCCTCAGCAAGCACAGTTGATTGAGCGCTGTTGGTGACAGTGAGAAGGAATGACTTCCTTTTGAATGGGAATAAATCTCCAACAGGACCAGGCTTAGGATCAGTGTCCATGTGCCTCGACTATAGACTCTCTGAGGACAGAGCCTGAGAGAACAAATACAACACAAGGTTGGTCCAGGTGTAGTATATGGGAACAAAACAACAAAGAAAACAGATTAATGACAGCAAGTATTGCAATTACAAACATGGAGCATGAAGATAATAAAGTCAGTTTGTCCAGCAGCAGTTAGCAGCATAGCTAAGGGATAGCTCAGGAAACCCAAGCCAACCCTAACTATCATCACAAAAGACTCAAGCTCTTCAAATCAGACAGAGGGTCTGCCTCATGGACAGAAACTGGAAGCTCTGCCTCCATTTCTATGTTTAGAAACTCTAGGAACCACAAGTAAGCCTGCAGTCTGGGAGCAAAGTTATCTGTTTGGAGAATATGGAACAATAGGCTCTTTATTCTAAGATGGAGCTTGGTTGTCGAAAGCTTTGTTTAAAAATCTATTTTGAATTTGACAGCGAGCCAATGGAGAGATGCTAAAACTGGAGAAATCCATTTTCTCCCTGTAACTCCAGCAGCAGCATTTTGGATCAGCAGAAGCCTTTTTGAGATGTTTTCAGACACCCTGAAAATAACAGAAAATTGCAGTAGTACAGCCTCAAAATTATTAATGCATTATTAATGCATAGACTAGATTTCTGCATCCTTTTGGGACAAAATGTTTCTAATTTTAGTGAAATTGCGCAGGTGGGGGGAAAAAAAGAAAAGAAAAAAAAAAATCTCAAGTATATTTGTTTGTCAAGTATTTAAAAAAATGCAAAATGGCAGAAATAAATCCTTTTTTCACATCATTCCTGTGGATAAAAGGAAAGATAACGAAGGGTTTAAAACCTTTTACTACTTCTATTTTCACCAGAACAGCTGTTTTTGCTGGAAAATACACACCCATTCAGCTCTTACATTTTTAAGAAACAAACCTCAATCAATCCCTGTCAACTGATCTTAAATCTCTGAATATATTTCTCTGGAGATGCTGAGTTTTTAACTGAGTGTTGAACAAACTTGAAATTTACAAAACAGCTGTTTAAAACCAATCCAAGATAATTTAATCCCTACCACTGATGAAAGGAAAGGTTGTTTGCCTAAATATGTATTTAATGTTGTTTGCAGAATGAAATTAATAATAATAAAAAAATCAAGTAAAAAAAAAAAAAAAAGTCCAATCCAAACAACTTTCTAGCTATTTGTAACTTTCTAGCTTTAATTTTTCATCTTTGCAGTCTGATGCCTTGAGGCACCGTGACAATTAAAAACAATGATCACTTTTTTTTTTAATCAAAGGAGGACTGCAGCTATTATCCAAAAAGGTACCACAGGTCATCACCAGTGTAAAAACAATTAATCATATCATGCTGATCCAGTGTGACAAACACTGAGTCTAACGTAATAAAACTACACACAACTGCACGCAGTTAAAAAGAATATGTAAAGCTTTTAAGGTGATTGTTGTGCTGTGTGCACGTACATGCAGCAGTCAAGAGCTGGGATCTTTGTAACAAATTCTACAGACTCAACAGTTTTCTGTACTGAACTCACTGAACAGCTTGTGGCAGCTGACAGGCCTTCCTTGGCTCACATGCCCACATCTCCATCTACTTATCTAAACCTGGGAGATGTCTGGTTTTGAAGTATTTAGTTGTATAGAATGAGATATGTGAAGAATTTTATAATGGGCGGCTCAAGTCTTATTTAGTGCAATGATGAAAGAGGAAATAAAACAAGGAGATTGAGTGCCAAAGTCAGTGCTGGTGTAAATTATTCCACGCTGCTGAGGGTTGATCATTCTGTTACAGTAAGAAGGCCAAGGCAACATTTATCGACAGCATCTGTATCACTCCTCATCTTCACCCCTAGAGAGATGACATCACACCTGTAAACACATGTATATGAATGTTGATTCAACAGTGACATTATTTTAATGTTTTTATATGCCAATCCAACAACTGCTTCCTTGTGCTAATTTAGGCATTTCATATTTCAAAATGTTCAGCTCATTCATGAGTGCAACACTGGTTCTAACTTTACTGACGTCACACAGGTAAATCCTTTAAATGGTTTTAGTTTTTGTAACTTTTATCATTTTCAGGATATTTAACTTTTTTTTATTTTTATTTTTACAAATAATTTCTCCATAAAATATGTTTGTTTCTTAAAATTATCCAAAAAAAAAAACGTTGTTCTTTTGAAATCTGCTTCAGCTAGGATGCTTGCTTGTCTTATAGTATTTTTGTTTTTATTAGCCTTTGGCTGCTTTTAGCTTTTAACTAGCTTTTTGCTATTTTTTAGCTTTTAGTTAGATTTTGCTACTTTTCATTTTTAGTTAACTTTTTTTGCTCCTTTTATTCTAGAAAATAAGATTTTAGCTATAGAATTATACTTTTAGTCTTTATAGGCTACTGCTTTATTTAAGTTTTAGTCCTTTGCTAATTTAGAATTAGGGTTATTTTTATCAAGCTCCTTTTTAGCACGTTGCAACTTTTGGGATTTTGCTTCTTTTTAGCATTTAGCTAGTGTTCTGCTTCTTTTAGCTCTAACAACCCAGTTTCAGCTTCTTCAGCAGTCATGTCAGTGTTCACACTGAATTGTCAGAAACAGCAGTTTCTTTTGATAATAGCTACAAAAAAAAAAAAAAAACAGTTCTGACCTTTCTTGTGTCCATTTATGTGATTAATTTATTAATTCTTCCTGTCTGAATGTGTGTGCAGGTATCCTTGTTCATTGGGGGAGGAGGGAGATAAAATGAGTTATTAGGCACATCAGAGCAGCGCAGCAACAAAATAAAATGAGCAGAGTGTGTTTACTGGTGCCTTCTTGCTGCTGCACGTGGGTTGATAACGTTTGCTGAGGCCTGACCTAATTGCTGGGGAGCATCATATTCATATGTCATCTGCATTAACATAACACCTCTGACCTGTTCAACCTTGAAGGGGTCACACTTTGGGCCAGATGGATTTGTGTTACGATCAGTGAGTCTAAAGGTAAATCTCCCTGCGCACGTGCACAGTGTCAACCTGCAAAGCAATCAGCTCGAACAGGGGTCCACAGCTGAATCATGGACATCTCCACGAGGCACGGGGGACCTGTGTTATGAAATCAGGTCATCCAGTTGCGCGCTTTGGCCGCTGGGCGGCGCAGTGAGCCCTTCGTCCTTCATTAGAATCAATCGAGCAATTAATGTGCAAGTTTGTAGTTAGAGGCCGAGAGGAGAGACGAGGCAACCGAGCGCAGTGGTTTTCTTTTAGGAGTTTTTTATTTTATTAAATTTTTTACATTAAATTTATTTGTTTTCCATCAGAAGTGGCCATATGAGCTCCAACTTCACGGCTGAAGTGAGCGCAAACTTTCCCAGCAGTGGCGTCAGGGTTCCGGATCAGCCGCGCTCCTCTTGCCTCTGCGCGCGTCTCCTTCTTCTTGGCAGTAGCTAAATTGCCCATCAGCGGGAGCGCACGCACAGTCTGCACCACATCGCACCGCGCGCGCTCAGGCTGGCCGGCTGCTGCACAGGCACCATGGAGCAAAAATCCCCCAAAGCCGAGGGCTCCGCCAGGAGACACGAGTCCTGCCAGCGCCGGATGTGGAAGAACATCCAGGAGAAGACCAAACCGTGGCTCAGTCCCAAACTGGGCTCGGAGCGCCGCGGCGCCGCCGGGGGCGCGGAGGGCACCAGGAAGGAGTCCGGGCTGTGGATGTTCAAGAGGAAAAAGAAACAGCTGGACCGGGTGTTTTCATCGTCGCAGCCCAACTTGAGCTTCGAGGGGGACAAGTGCGCGGGAGGAGGCGAGGCGGCCGCGGGAGGGATGAGCTCCGACATGGGGGCGTCGGGCAGCAAACCGGAGCTGGCGGCCCACGGAAGCCCCAAACTCCTCGCGTCCCAGCTGGTGATCCACCAGCAGAAGAGCTCCTCTCTCGGCTCGGCGTGCTTCGAGAGGCTGGTGGTGGACCCCACCGCCGTGATGCTGATGGGAGAGGAGGAGCGGCTGCGCAAAGACGAGAGCGATTCTGTGAGTAAATGCTTGAATAAATAAATAAATAAATAAATAAATAAATAAATAAATAAATAAATAAATAAATAAATAAATAAATAAATAAGGCAGGATGCTGCGTGAATGTGGGGTCTGACTGTGAGGCGGGCTGGGTGGAAGCCATCTGGAGAAATGGGACGTTTGACAGTGATGCTGGTGCTGCAGCTCCTTCCTCTGCTCCTCCTGTCATGTGATGCGCTCATTGATGTTTCTCTCCACTCGTTTCTTTACGCCACACTGCAGCGTGCACGACTCTTATGTGCTGGGCACACGAGCCAGAGGAGAGCTGCATGCATCAGCAACAAACCTGGTCAAACCTCTGCTGTCTGGAATGATGTCACCACCCATGTTTTCACATTTTCATGTATTTGCCTGGATGAAGGAATAACTCACAAAAATGCACCATTTGTAGTTAAGCAACAGCATATCCTTGTCTTTGTCACACATACAGCTAATGGGTGTAGTAACACTGGAGATAAAGATGAGTTTATCTTTTTAAACGTTCAAGTGGCAACAGTTTTTATTTTTGCAAAGCCTCTTGCCTTTAAGTGCTCCTGACCTGCTTTTGAGCATCATCCAGACTGCTGCCTCAAAGTGACTTAGCACATCTCTGAGCAGACGCTGGCAAAAGGTCCCTCCAGTTAATCTCAAGGCAGAGTGCATTCAATTGGAGAGATTGTTCAGAATCAGTTTAATTGCTTTAGGACTGTGCAGTTACACAACATGCAGGAATCTCAGGGTGTAGGTCGTTCTTTGAGGGTTTTGATGGCGAGTTGTGCACGGCTTTTAAACAACAGAGCGGTTTAAAACTGTTGTTTCATCATCCTTTGTTGAGAAGTAGTGGAGTTACAGTTTTGGTCAATCCTTGAAAGTGATAAGAGTGAGATATGCTCAGAGTGTGTGTTAGGAAGGACTCTCAGTTACTACCACATCAAATTTTAACTTAATTTTTCTTAAACTGACAGAGTTTTTGCTATTTTTGTGCTGGGTGACGTTGATTAGCTGCCATCTCGAGTTGGAGTAATTAATCAGTTGTAGATGCATTTTGTAATCCTTTACTCAAAGTCTCATTTAGTGGTTCTTGGTGGTTTAGACAAACACACACACGCACTGAGACAGTCAAAAACAATGTTCCATAATACAAAACAAAAATGATGACGGTTAAACATGACGAGTGATGAGATGAAATGAAGGTGAAGACTTTTCCTTTTGCCTTTAATGACAACAAGCAACTCGTGAGGTCAGGTAAGATATAATGAAGGACAGGAAGTTTATTTTTTTAATGAATTTAGATTTATTTTATTGTAAATTAAGTAAATATGTTAAGTTTAAATGAAGGGATCTCTGTGAAGTGTGTGAAAGAGGATACTCTATACCAATGAAGAACTTGCATGCTGAATACAATACTACACGATTCTATATAACTTTTTTAAATATGAAAACAATAGTAAACAGGCATAGCTCATGAGACAAATAAAAAATTGAATAAAAAAAATCTTAAATATCACTTTAAATTTAGTTGAACAAAATGATGGACAAGTTCTGGAAGTAATTTCATTATCGAGTCATTGAAAAATATAATCACACGTTCGTTTTCAGTACAAAGTAGAATTTTGTCTGTATGCATGCAACAATAACACACCATTAAACAATGCATTTAAAACTAAAATTAACCTTTTTGTAAATACAGTAGGTATGATTTTACTTAACAGGAGTGCTGTGTAAATCGCATTTCAGACTGCACATTTGTGATGTTATGAGAATTATAAAATCTTTATCTTCGTTAGACAGCGTTGCACAAAGTGAGCTTAGTTCAGACTTCTTGTATCGTCCTTAACTTCCACTAAACTTGCAAAATAACTCGTTCCTTTGCTCTTCAGCAATTTCTTATTTTCAACCTCATAATCTTTGTGAAATCATCTTCTGACAAAATATATGTTCATGTTGTGCTTTTACATCATTTGTTGCACTACACACTTTTGAGTTCTACCTGTTTTCTATATTGTATACATTTTGCACTGGCAATTAACAAAATGTAGCATAACTAACACTGGATCTTGACATTTCATTTCTGCCTCCAAGGGAGTCCTCAGTAGATTCACACGTTGAATGTTTGTAGTCCTTAATTTGAATTTAATATTCATGATATAGGCCAGGAAGGATTCCAGCCTCTATAATTCATGCTGTAACTCTGAAGCTCTGTGCTTTGCTTCTAGTTTTGCAGTCATGTCTTACAGGTTTTCCTTTTCTTTCTTTTTTCTTCTGGGCAGCTGTTACAACACTTGGAAGTCTAGGAGGCACAGGGTGTAACACAAACTGCATACTAAAAGTAAAGCTAATGACTCAAAAACAGCTCAGTTTGGCATTACAATACTGTAATTTATTCTTCTAATCATTTTGGGCATTAATGAACAGAAGGGAAGCCATAAACTTCAGGGTCTCCAAGGCCAAAACAACAAATAAGAATGCCCCTTCTGGCTAAAAAGCAAAGTCGCCTCTTATCTAACAAAACAAAAAGTACAATACGCTCCCTGGCTGGCCACAAAACAGGAGACAAGTTTGTTAAAATCAAATGGCAGAGAACCCCGACCAAATGTCCCATCCAAGCAAAAGTTCTTAAATAGAACCATTCGCAGAAGATCACAAATATCTTCTCAGAGTTGCTGAAACTCTTTGTACAAAGTCAACCACACAACATTGCCAAGTGGAAATGCCCAAGGATAAAGAGATGAGATCATTGAAGCTGTTATGCAGTCCACTGATGAGGAGGAAGTGGTTCCAGGTGTGCAGCATGGTGAGACAGCTGCAAACAAGCAAAGCAGGAGACTGGGTGTCCTGTAGTAAGAGAACCCCTAGAAATCAGTGGACATAACAGCAACTTTTAAAACATTTATCTGTCTAACCCGAGTTGTTTGTTGAGTCTACAAGGCTCAGTACCAAAGTGTGGTGATGCTTCTGACACATTTGTACTGTTAGTTTGCTCAGCGTGTGAATAACTGAAGACTCAAGAGAATAAAGGTAAGGAATAACTATATTTATTAACAAGATTTGCAATATTTACTAGGGATGCACAATATTGGATTTTTGGCCAATATCCGATACGCCAATATGTTAAAACTTATTTGGCCGATAACCGATACCGATATTTGATATACCTTCCTTTGTCAGAATTTAACCCCCTTATTTAGGTTTATTTGCTACAAAAATTGTGCAACAGCTGTAAGAGCTGGTGACATATATTCAGTAACAGCCACATGATATGCATAGCACTTTAACTTACAAAGTACTGTATATTAAATGAAAAGTATTAAATGTTATTTATTAGCATTAGTCCCCTGCGATGCTGTCTCACTTGTAGAGGCTTGTTCTCAGTTCCTAGCTGCAGTGTTGGATCCTCTGCACTCCTGTGCATGAAGGACAGCCTTTTCAAGTTCAAAGTTTTTGTCTATCCATTGTGCTGTAAGACTAATCATGCTAATGGGGCCAACATGGTAAAACTCACCCAAGTGCTATTGACTATTAGCTTCTCAGTGACAGAAATGACAGCTTGTAACTTGGGTAAGGCTACATCAGAAAACTATCTTAGACTGGGGACGATGTATCTAGGCTCAACATAGTCCAAAAATCTTCGGAATCCGACATCCTCACCAATGAAAAAAAAAACCTTCCACACTGCCGTCATTTTGAATTTTCCTCTCTACCATGAGATCAGGAAGGCACGGTGACGTCATCACGTTGTGCTGCCACTACAGGCATCCTTGTCACTGGGTTGTCATACAAAAACAGCATCTTTTTATATGAGTTATTTTGATGGAATGGCCCATGTCCGATATTGAACTTTAATGCTAATATTGGCCGATACCAATACCATGCCAATAATATTGTGCAACCCTAATATTTACAGAACTGGACTTGGTAGGAAACAGGTAAATATCTGTGGAAGCAAAATGAAGACGGTGTTTTCTGTAAGGCAGAGTTGGTGTAAGAGAGTGGCAGGTTGGATCAGGGTGAAGAGGTAAGCGAGAGATCTTTCCAGTTGCATGTCCCTATGAAAAGGATTGGTTATAAGGTGAAGGTCCAAGGCTAACTCAGGCTGAATTAAGATTGTAAGTCTCAGACTTGAACACATGAAACAGATTCTCATTTGCAAGAAGCACAAGGAAAGCAGAATTAATTCAGATCTTTAATTGCACTATACCGTGGCCGCTCACTGGATACCATAAAGTAGACAAAGTGTCAGTGTCCTCCTCTGGCAGCGTTGGTTCTTAAATACAGCAAGGTGGCTCATTAGAGGAATGAGCTCCAGCTGAGGAGAAGAAAACTCCTCCCTGACACTAAAGAGCTGCACAAAGCTGATGGGAATAAAAACAATACTGGAATGCCTTGGATTGTGCAAATCACAAGTTGTAAAAGAAGCGCAATTACTTTGAAATTCAGTGTAGATGAGTGTGTTATTTTATTTTTATGACTTAGTAGTCTGACTTATGAACGAGTTAAATGCTGATTGCATATTTTGAGTAAAAATGCACTGCATTTGTAGAAACTGTATGCCAAAGATTCTCAAATCTTTTATTTAAATGTACAAATCCGATTTTTAGATAAGGTCAAAGGTCTCAAAAACTGGCAGTAATAAATAACCATTTTCATTAACTTTGCTTATAACAAAAAATAATAAATCTGTTTGCCTATTTGTTCGCTTGTTGATTTGACAGTAACGTTTAATGTGTACTGTGATTTTATATGAACATCCAAACCAAATTTGATCAACTTCGTTACTTGTCACACTTAAAACCATCTTTGTTTTCACGTCATATTAAATCAACTGAACTTAAAGGCAACAAGACACAGTAGCATCAAAATAAGTGAGGTCACAGATGCTCTGGCTGTTAAACTACAAGGAAACAAGTGCTAAAAATGTCTCTAACCTTCAGTACGCTGCTTGAACCTCGGCCCATATGTTCACATGTCAAGTGGTTGTGATATGAGCTTTTTTTTTAAAAAAAAATTTAATTTTTATTTTTTTTTAACCACATTCATTGGTCAGGACAAAATAAATACACATTTCTCTGTCCACTCATTTTTGAAAATTAGATTTTCTAAGTCCACCTCACTTTTTTTTTTTTTTTACACATTTAGAGAACACACTGGAGATATAACACTTTCTTCTATGCTTCCTTTTTTCCTGATAATGACATCAACAAAGGCCAAAGCTCAACCTCTAATAGTTACCCAGCAGCAGGAAGTCGGACTCAGACCGCTTGTGGTTTGAAGAGCTGCAAGATTTATGGCCCTCACTGCAGCCTTCACTGTCCATTTACTGACAGAAGTTCAATGTTTTGCAGCTAATTGTCTCTGTTTCACTCATGCTCCAACTATAACGCAGGCTGACTCTCACCCTCCATCATCACATGCACTCACTCTCTTTCTCAGTGTGCACTCTTAAAGGAGCCCACCAAGTTACACTACCACAGCAGTAAACACACTTTCATTGCATTATACCATTGCATTTCAGTGCAACACAACACAACATGTGGACTGTGTACTCAAATACTGTACTTAAGTAAAAGTACAAATAACCAGACAAAAATATACGCTAGTTAAAAGTAGAAGTACCACGTTAACATTTTTACTTGAGTAAAAGTAAGTTAGTACTTGCTTTTTAAGTACTTAAACTATTAAAAGTAAAATTACTTTTTGAATGTATTACCTAGTGCAATGGTCTACAATATACAGTAGTTAAGTATTCCTATCATATGTTTATTTTCTGCAATACATTAATAATGTTGATCCATTTTAATGAACAAAGCTGCAGATAATACATGTTTTTATTCACCTCAGACTGAAGAAATCTTTCGGAGGAAAGATGACATGTTTCTACAATTTTATTTTATTTTTTATTTTTGACTGTCCAGAAGACCACCTACCTTGTGGTCTACCTGGATTATTGAGCATGCTTCAGGATATTTTTTATTTATTTATTTATTTATTTATTTATTTATTTATTTATTTATTTATTTATTTATTTATTTATTTATTTA
>JARVGV010001587.1:22586276-22597055 GCA_031762435.1 Hypsolebias longignatus | reverse complement strand
AAAAACGAAGTCCAGATGACATGATTCAACCTTTTTTGTTGTTATATACCTGGATGACTGAGAAAACAAACTTTGATATGTCAGATGGTTGCATCGATTAATCCAATGTTCAGGTCTTCAAACTCATGTACTTTGTTGCCATGATGGAGCCTTAGGTCTCTGTAATGGCTTCACTGATTCTCCTGAATGAGAAAAAAGTTTGCTGGAAAACTGCAGTGCATGTACAGTATGCTTGTAGTTGGCATCCACAAAATCCACAGAAACAAAGCTTATTGTGTCGGTGGATCCAATGTAGAGGGCATGGAAATGAGTCTTCTATAAAGCTTACTGATGCAAATATATCACTTGTTTGTAAGATAATTATGGCAAAACAAAGTTTATCTGATTTATGAACAGGGTGTCCTTCTTTGTTCCTGACTCTAGATTATTTTTCTGTGCTTTAAAACAAACTTCCTACATGGAAAGCGGGGTTACTTTTACAAGTCTCCCATTTTCCACAGTGTGTCGGGAGGTGGTATTATTGTAGAGTCACACAGCAAGACCAGGTGTGCAGATCAACCTTATCTAATAGCTGTAGGGTGTGTATGTGTGTTTGTGTGCATATTAGGTTCCATTATAGAAACAGGTTGCCTGACTCCATATGTGCCCAGTGTGCCGGGAAGCTGGGAAAACAAGGTTCTCCGTGGCCCTCAGTGTTATTGCTACCTCCCGCCTCCCCAAGCCCTGTTTGAAGACAGGAAATAGAAGTCAGACCGTAGTCCGAAGGGCATGTGGCAATAGTTTATACACCAAGGACCCCTGACCTATCCTCTCCACCCCCAGCCACTCTCTCACACCACTCCCATGGCCCCAAATACTCTCCCTTGAGTCTGGGCTCAAAAATAAAATGTCCTGACCCAGCCCTGCTCGGCCCAGCCTAACCAAGCCCAGCACAATAGACACGGCGCTCTGAGATTTGTTTGAGCCAGCAATGAAAAACAGATGGGAGTCTAAGGAAAAGAACGAGAGAAGCAGGAGAGCAGGAGGAGGAAAGAAAGGGAGTCTTGTAAAATATTTTCGAAGAAAAATAACCCAGAGAGGTTGTCTAATTATATCTATTTGTCTTGTGTGGTTTTGCTGGGGAGGCCATGTGGTCTCCGTGACTGCTCCACGGTTCATTTTCCACATTATCTGATCTTGGATGGAGAGTAAAAAGAAGCGGGGGGGTTTGGGGTGGGGGTGGGGGGCAGTTTGGGGTCTCATTGGGAGGGTTGTGGTGAGGTGGCTGGACTCTGTGAGCAAAATGCAGTAAAGGTCTTTGAGATCCTGAGGGTTTCATGTTTTTGATTGGTTCACTGTCCTCAAAGTCGTATATGGCAGGAATTACTCAGGACTTTACGGCTCTCATCTAACAGCATCCATCCATCTTCATCAATAACATGCAATGTTGTTAATTTACACAGGTTTTAATGATTTATTTCTTCTCTGCTTAAACGTGTTTGAGGTACTTTTACAGTACAACATCATTCAACCTTTATTTATACAGGTTAGCCTCACTGTGTCATGAGGACTCATTTACAAGACTCATTTACAGTATCAGCACTGGATGGTCAACGTTTCCAAACATGCCAAGTCTTACATTGAAAATCCATCATATTACATTCAAAATATCCTAAAACATTCTTCCTTTTGTTTCCCAAGCATGCCCACCTACCACATCTACCAACAGACAGTCTGCGTGTTGATGTCCTCAGTCAGCCTGTGGCTTTTGATCGCCTCATTGTGTCCAGCTCTGTCCTGTCCCTGCCTGCCTGTCACTCAACAGGCAGCTTGTTGACTGTTGCATGACTTCTTGGATCCTTCGCTTTATTTCTACAAGAGAAGTGGAGTTCATAGACATTAGATGAACAGTCTAGTTTTATGGTTTCTTGCCCCTTTTAAAGTTCACAGCCATCAAAAGTTGAAAAGAAAGATTCGTTCATGGTGGTTGACTGAGCTAATATGGATAATAATGATGTCATGGCTGGTGACATCATCACAGCGAGCCAGCCAGCAGAACAAAAGAGGACTCTGCCCGGTTCCTATAGCTGCCTTGGCAGGAGCAGAAAGAAAGAGGGAAAGCCCAAAGATTGATGTATCCATTCGACTCTCGGTGTAATTCTGCCTCTTTATTCACATATTTAAATTTTCCTGCGAGCATTTCTAAGGAGAAAAACATTTTGATTTGTTCTGCCAACTTTATATCTTTATAGCCTGGAATAGCCTCTATAGCTTGGTATGAAAGCGCTCCGTCACTTTGTGCAGGATATCCGGTGATTTGGCTCCTCTCTCCAAATCAAAGCTATTTAAAGTGCATTGTTCTCGCAAAGATGCCTGTGCCCAGCCTCTGTCTTCTCTCTCCTCTTTCTCTCCCTTCTTGTCTCTTCTTCTGTCCATCTGCATCTCCTCCTCCCTCGTCCTTGCTTTCTTCTTTGCTTGCATACATCTCTATCTGTCTCCTTGCAGGACTCAGAGAAAAGGGGCTTCATGAACAAGCTTTATGCCATTCAGGACGTGTGTATCAGCGTGCAGAATGCACTGGATGAAGTGGCCTCCTATGGCGAGAGGATAAAGAAGTGAGTCGTAAGCCGGCTCCTCGGCACCTAGCCCGCTTCCCTTTGCTTTGCTTCACATGTCCCAGGAGTTTTATTTTCCCTGCGTTGCCAGGCTGGTTCTGTATCCTTTCTGCCAGCCTAACTGAGTGTAACTCAGTGCTACTCTCAGGAAATCCTGCCAGTGTGACAACTAACCCTGAGACACAAACACAAAGGCCGTCTGTCTTAATGTTCATCAGATCTCACTCAGCTTTGCATAACTTTTTTAGTAAATGTTCATGCTTATCACCACATATCTACTGTACACATACACATAACACCATGCACTTTTGAATCAAGAGGCAGACTTTTAACATTTGGAAATATCTAAGGAGCATAATTTGCCTGGAATTCAGCAAAACCTAGATTCATGCACAGACTGTTTGTGAGTGTCCAATCCTGGTCATCAAGGGTCACGATCCTGCATGCTTTATTTGTTTCCCTGCTCCCACACACCTGATTTATTGACTAAATGTTCTCGTCATGTTCTGCAGAAACCTGCTGAAACCCGTTATATCAGGTGTGTTGGAGCAGAGAAACATCTAAAACATGCATGGATGTGGCCCTTGAAGACCAGGACTAAACATTCCTGCATTAAATAGTATAGATTTCAACCAAACAAGGTTAAAATGTAAAATATAGATGTTGCTTTTTAAATTTTTTTTTTTTTTTAAATCAAATGTAGTTGGAATAGCATTTTACCCTGTCTGCTAATTTCAACCACTTCCCCTCTGTTTGCAGCACCTTTAACTGGACTGTGCCTTTCTTAAGCTGGCTTGCGATTGTGGCTCTCGGAGTGGCCACCATCATCATTTATTTCATACCTCTACGGCTCATTGTGCTGCTCTGGGGTGAGCTAATTTCATTTTGTGATTAGAAACTGCACCAGTACCAAAATTAACATGTTAGATCCTGATGCAGTTTCTGTTTTAGCCCCATGTTTTGTTAATTTTTGTGTTGGAGAATCAGAGCAAAGTGTAATTGCTGAGTCCAAAATATAGTTGAGTATTCATCAAGAAGTTCAATTACTTTGTATGTGTCAATATCAGTTATCAATTACCATCTTTTCCCTAAATACTTCTGCTATTATTTCTTTCTACAGGGATAAATAAGTTCACCAAGAAGCTGCGAGACCCTTACACCATTGATAACAACGAGCTGCTGGACTTTCTGTCAAGAGTACCCTCAGACGTACAAGTGGTGAGTGAACTTTCTCTTTTGACGAAGTATGAGTCCGGTCAAGGTTTGGACTAGTGTTGGACCTCCTTTAATTATCATCTTGGTCCATTTTTCATCTCGCAGCCACTTTTCTGCATTGTTGTACATTTCTTTTACTTGTAGGATGAATGGAGTGTCCTTTGTTTTAGCCACGCAGACATCTAATCTAATTATTTCAAAATGGTTTATGTGTTTTTCCTATTAATAGCTTCCTAGACTAATTCAATTTCCTCTTACATAGCTGGAGCTGTGTTATAAGATAACAAGGTTAAGTGAGTTTAGTGCCGAGCTTATAACTAGGTTGATTGACTCCATACACATACTCTCACGTATAATTACAGTTAGCTGGTACTTTTCAGCAACGCTGGTAATTGGAGCAGAGCATAAATCAACAGTTTACTGACCCCTTGCAGTTTTGGCTGTCACGTAAAGTGTGCGGTCAGATTCACGTTTTGGTTTGAGACTTCAGATACTTTCTCAGGTAAAATGCACACTTGGTGTGTGTGTGTGTCTTCTAACCATAACATGCTGTGCTAGGTGAGACAAAGTGGAGTTTAAACAGCAATTAAGTGGCAGCTTGTGAAAGTTGTGGTGTTATCCAGCCCTGCCTGTGTCCACTGTGGCTTGTAAGCCCCGCTGAGCTAAGTTCAACACGTACACTCACACACAGATGGTGGCTATGGCTAAGTGACCCGGGGCCTCTGATATGACCAGTCCCCTGCCACATGAGTGCTGACACACTTCCTCTTTGATTGCCTGTTGCCCACAACGTCTTTCATCTTTACAGGGTCATAATCCTTGCTCCCTGTAACACCTCCCTGCGCTCCCCCTTTTGGCCCCAGCACAGTTTTGTAGTTTACAGGGGCCTGCTGCAGCAGCAGGCGCAGGGCAAGCTATCAACTTAAATGAGCCCAAGCTGTCCCCTCTGGTGAAGTGCAGCCACCTTACACACCTGGAGCCTGTGGGTGTGTATAGCTGGTGAAGGGCCCCAAGCCTGGCAGGTACGAGGCCTTTATGAGGCTCCTAATGAGGGTCTGCTGGCTAGGAAAGGTGGGGGCAGATGCTCTGGTCTAGTGCCTGTGACTTTGGAGTACTGTACAGTAATACTATAGGTGCTACTGTACATTATCACTGCAGGTGGTGGAATGGTAACTGTTACAAGGTTTTGCTGAGATTTACAGAGACATGAGACGTGTTGAGATGAGTGGGCAGCAGAGTGAAGAAAATGGAAATTGAAAAACACAAGGTGACTTCAAGACAGAGTCGATTAATTGTTATGTCTCAGTGGAGTACAATTTTTATAAATAAGAAACAAGGAGGTTCAAACACAGATAATACATAACTTTTTTGCTGAATGCACAGGTTAGGTTTCTGAGAATGCTCACTACTCTGCGGCCAGTGGCTAAAAACAGACCAGAACGTTCTGCTCAGTGGGTGCACCTGGCCTCTGCCTCCGGTGGTGGTGTTCACCTCACTGCCTGCCCCCAACCTCACTGGGTCAAAGACATCAGTGTGTATTAAAGCCCTTGAGGCTTTTGGATGATGCAGAGAAGTGCTGGGATCCAATTGGAGCATCCCCTCCCAGACACGTGTCTGTAGCACCCGCTGCCATCAGTGCACAGGTCCACTACGCCTGACACCAAGAATGACTAATGAAGTGCTATTTCGAGGCCCCAGTGTGACCTCACACACATATATAATCACACCCACAAGTTTACTCCCAGCAGTCGTGCATGTTAAGGTGGGGTGGGGGTGTTTCAGTGCGCTGTTCCGCATCATTTGGAGGTGCTTCGGTGCAACCAGGACTGATGAGGTTCTAATGGCTTTATTTACAAAGAGCAGCTACATCGAGCCACAGGGCATCATAACTGAAATAGTTTTAAAGAGCCCCCCAAAAGTGGGTTTAATTTTTATACAGTGTAGTTTTATTTTTGTTTATTGCATGCAATTACAGGAAAGGAACTTTAGCGACACTTGTTTTTGTCAGAGGTACAGTTAACAGAAGGTGCTTTGATTCAGCAATGGAAGCTCTTCAAAACAGCCAATAGCAGCACTGCCAAACATCTTTTAAAAACTCAAACCCTAGTGGTGTGTTGGAATCTGGTATTCTATCGTACCAACTAAACAATTTACTTAAATCACTATCTCCTCCTGTGAGCAGCTATTTTAAAGCTTGGCATGGTGTGTAGGATTTGTGTGTGTAAAAGATTAACACTCTCCCTTTCTGGTTAATGGTTTAATGTCTGTTTTTTAAAATTTTTTACAGTGTAAATCTTTACGGTCCCTATCAGAGAGTGCTTCGTTTCTTCCTAAACAAGACCAAACTGAAAGTACAAAGTATTCCCTACCTGGCGTTTGGGATGTGCCGCCACACTAGCATGTTTTATGACACCATTAGGAATGGGAGCTGGGGAGAGCATGAGTAGGGCCAATGCAATTAGCATGCCAAGTGGCCCTTTATGATAGCTGTAAAGGAGCTGGATGGAATCCCCAATACAAAAATAAGCATGAATTCCAATTTAGAGCCTAATGAGCAGCAGGGAGTTGAGTTAATATTTTTAAGCAACATTTATGTTTGCGGCTAAAACCTCCGCGGACATGCAGGAAGCAAAGGCAGCGTAGTTAAGGGTTGAAACATTGCCAGATACCATCAGTCACATCCACCAGAAGTGTCTCTCATCTTCACTGTGCCAATTTTGAAACAACTTTAAGCATTTTACAAAAAAAAAAAAAAAAAAGAGACAATTAGTCACTGTTCGGTTTGTGTCTTGTCACAGCTAATAGGCAAAACTTTCTCTCGTTGCCGCAGTTCCTGCTTTTCGCCCCCTTATGTCGCCATAGCGTTTCTCTCAAAACAACAATAGATTCGAGTGCAGGCTCCGCCGATCTCTAGACGTTTGAAGTGTGCACATTGTCGTTTCCCTGCAAACATTTAATAACCCTCATGCTCCATTAGGTGTCACCTAAGATGAAAACCAGTGGGGTGTTTGTGCTCTTTGCAACTAAAATCGAGAATAGCATAGTGTCATTAAAATTACACTTCTTTTACTTTTTAAAATTTGTTTATTTACTCGCCTATCTGCAGTTTATCCCCCCCCCCCCCCCCCTTGTCTATCTGCCCACACTGGCATCATCAAAACCCTGTCAAAAGGTTCAGCGTGTAAGGGGAAAAGGGAGAATGAAAGGCGGTGTGCTAGGGAGAGAGGAGCAGGTCCCGGGATGCTTTATGGGTAGCACCGTTAAACGAAGCACGACGAGCGGTACACAACACCCCTTCAGCAGAGCGCACTTCAAAGCCTCTTTTGCACTTGTACTGTCAATATTTGGGAGAGGAGAGGAGCGAGGGTGGAGGATCTTTTGAGCAGCGTTGGGTCTTAGCACACCTCTTCTCCTGTCTATTTCCCCTTTAAGCTCCTCACTTGTGTTCCTAAATTGGTTATGTGCTTGCTGCATTACCTTTCTTTATACGTTCACCCTGTTCCGATGTCTTTTCTTTTGCTAACGCCCCACTTTCTCCTTGCCTCCCCTGCCTCCCCCCGTTTTTGACTTTAACTAGCTCTTGCTGTTTGGGCGTCTGTATGTGTCTGCATGCATGTGTGTGTGTGTGTGTGTTGTTAGGGTAGGTGAACAGGGAGCCAAGGGTGTAGCATCAGGCAAGCCTGTCACCTGTAAGGTGGGATTGAACCTGTGACAAATATGAGCCCCATTTCTCCTGGCTGGCAGCTCTTCACAGAAAAAAAAAACTTGTTTTATTGAAATGTGTTTTTTTGTTTTCCTGCACCATTTCTTTTTGTTGATCCCTTCGCTACTCTACATGAGGAAAAAAAAATCTTACTTTCTACTGACAAGCAAACTTTTCTTTGTTTGTATGCATTCACAAAGAGTTTTGTTTTTGGACAGGACTGTCGCCGTACAGAATTAATCTGCTGCATGGCTTCTTTTTCCTTGCTGCTGTAGCATTTGGCCGTATAAATGGGACCAATAACGTCAAGTGATCCAGCACAGTACCTGCCCTACTTTTGGATCCATACTGGCTTGTTTAAAGCAAACAGAACAGTGGCAAAAAGCTGTACATGAAGAAGAAAAAAAAAAGAGTAACAGTGACTTTTTTCTCTTCTACTTCCCTTAAATATAAGTGAAATCAGCAAATACATCATTACACTTCATGCAGATGTCTTGTGGTTTCTTTGAAATGATTACATTAATCGATCAGTCATTCTTTCAGTTATTCCAAGAGTGCAGCACTGCGTCATTGATCACAACCAGACCTACATTAAAGTTTTACTATCCTCCTATTATTATTTTCTCTATTGTGTGGTTTAGTTGGCAGTGCAATAAAATACAATAATCCACTCCCCATGTCTCCTGTTTTCATCCACCTTGAATGCCTCAGACCATTTTCTAGTTTTGCTCATTTGTCACTGCATCAAACAAGTTACATTTTTTTCCTGTGGGATGCTGTGGACAGCAGTAAGGAGCATCCACATTCAAATTAGTGCCTTCTAGTAAGGCACAGAGAGCAATAAATACAAACCTAACCGCTCCTAATAAGCACATTAATAGGACATTGTTGACCACCATTGTGAAACAGTGGAACGGGAATGCCCCAGAGGAATGTTGTATGTGTTTTTTTTCTTTTGTTCATTCATGGGCACAACATGTTATGTTTTTCAGGAGAAACACACACACACACACACAGAGATCTGCCTTTTTGCATCTAGGATTTGTGCCTTCCAGGCAGAGGACCGGAAGGCTTCATTGAAGCGACAGTACAAGTCAGTACAAGATGCATGATAAAGGCTTGTTCGCAGCCAGTACTGAGACGCTGCCGTTCCCGTCCACAGTAGACAGACTCACCACGAGACACAACAGAGAAACCATATTGATGTCAGTTTGCCGTCTGCCTGAGGAATCAGAGCGAGTGTCAGTCAGTCAGACAAGCCAAGTAGCCTATAGTGCATCAATGTACGGAATATTTCTTAGACAGTACTGGCTCTTTGGTGCTGCGCGCCTTAAGTCTAGTCTTTTTTTATTTTTTTTTTCTATTAGTATTCTGATTCAGTGGCTAGTGCTTGTCAGTGTCTTGAACGTATCTAAGCCAGCAACTGTATTTATGTGTGCGTGTGTTCAATTGAAAGGGAATGGCTGCCAGTGACAGTTTTTTGGTCGTTCAGCTGCTGTGGTGCTGTTGCGTTTAAGTGTCCATCACTTTCTGTTAAGAACATTTGGCTTTTTCTTTATAGAACTGCTCACCATCTGTGCACATCTGCAAAGATTAGCATCAAGTTGTGGGAATTCCTTCCTGTTGGGTAATGGGTGTAACTTTCCAAGTCCCAATACAGAACATTATGTAAAAAAGAGCAGTATGCTTCTAAAATGTTCTTTTTAGAGTTATTACTGAAACAGTAGTGATTAAAAACAAATCACCTGATCAGACATGTCTTGTCTCTTCAATTCAATTCAATTCAGTTTATTTATATAGCGCCAAATCACAACAGAAGTCATCTCAGGGCACTGATCAGAAACATTCATCTACAAAATAAGTCATCAGAAACTTTCACATTTAAAAATAATAATTTAACATTTGATTTATAACATTAAATTAAATTTATTACATTTAATTTAATGATAATTTAACATTACTGATCTATGACGGTATGGAAGAAATAGTTTAAATATTTTAGGAAATTAATTTGCTTTTTGCTGATAATAGGACTTCCTTCTGTTTTTGCTGGTTGCACAACCCTATGGTGCAAGAACACAACTAGAATGTCTTTCCTATTTTCAGCATCCTTCAACTCAGCTCCGTGGACAATATGTATATTCATATTGTTTAACATGTCACCCCAAGAAAAACAAAAACAAACAAACAAAATAAATAAATAAATAATAAACTCAAAGCCTCATACTGTCATTAGTTTCAGGTTTATGTTCATTTTTTAGCAGAGTTGAAGATGGATGACTGGAAAGCCTGTTGTTTTGTTTTTTTAAATAGCTCATCAGGCAAAGATTGTGAAAAAAAGAAAGATTAAGAAATTGTACAAAGAATAGCAAAAAAATAAAATAACTTTTCTGAATATTGAAAGGGTTACGATGCACTTTTTTCCCTGCTGCCTGCTTGACTCTTGTTTTTTAGCCATCTTGTGATACTAAAATGACTGTTGTCTCTCCAATGTCTCCCATGAGCCTTTGCCCTGGTATTTGTTTGTGTGATCCCTTCCCTTAGGCCCCTGTTACACATCTGTGGCAGTAAGTGTGTATTAAAAATGTTCTTTTGCATCTGTGAGTGAACATGAGTATAGTGAAGCTTTGAACAGTGCAACTGTGTGTGTGTGTGTGTTGTAATCAGTGTGTAATCCCTTCCCTGAGGCCGCTGTTCCACACAGCTGGACCGGAGCCTCCGGAGGGTCTCTGTGCTTTTCAAGCATCCTTTGCTCTTTCCACCTGACCGGGTGGTTATTGTGTGTCTGTGTGTGTTTTAACAGGTGCAGTACAGAGAGCTGAAACTGGATCCCAATCCCAGTCCAAATAAAAGGAAGAAAAACAACCCGGGGTAGATCACTGCGTCCACCCACGGACTCCGTTCTTCTTCTCTATTCTCCTACTGGCCTAACGTTGGACACTGAGGAGCAGAGTGGCTCAACTCAACCTTTCATCTTTTTTTAGCCATCATTTTTGTCTACTAAATTTCATTTTGGACTTTTTTTGTGACGGTGACAGGTTTCCAAGTGTCATTTTTGTATGAGACAAGACACAAGAAGTTGTCTCAACAATCACAGTGTATACAGTGTGTACAGTGTGTATAGGATGACTTATATCAGGCTTGCAAACTGCTCGTCTCACTTTTCTCTTTCGCTCTAAGCTAAGATAAACACATTTTTCTAAAAAAGCTAAGTCTGGTCCTCTGGACATTCAAAACATTTTTTTTTTTTTTTTTTTTTGAATGTCC
>JARVGV010001587.1:22529738-22545396 GCA_031762435.1 Hypsolebias longignatus | reverse complement strand
CACATCATTGCATTCAGTTTTATTCACAGTTTGTTTAGACGAAATGTTTCTAAAATTTTTTCGTTTTTTTTTTTTTTTTTTTTTTTTTGAATGTCCAGTGGACCAGACAACTTTTTTTAAAAAAGGTTGTAAACCTAAAATCAATATTGATCTTTTACAAACATGCATCCAAACTAGTCAAGGTATAAAACGTTGCTGTTACGGTATTTGTTCATGACAGTATCCAAGATGCACACAGTATTATTAAGCTGCAAGCAGGAGGATAACCTCAGTTTAATTGCAGATTCCCTTCTGCTAACATCTCTCAGCGCTGTGCAACCAGTCGGTGAGTTAAACGGTCATCTCAACAGTCGGTCAATCAGCCGCCCTGTCAGCTCAGTGCAGCTTGGACACGTGCCCTCGCAGCAGCTCATCTGCTGGAGCGGATGAAACCCATTCGCCATCTCTCAAACAACCTCAACACCCTCACACAAAAAACCTTAATGTGTCAGAAATGAAAGATAAAAGAAGTCATGTTGTCTTCTCACATTATAACCTGCTGTTAACTTTTCACAGGTCCAACACCAAACATTTGACATTGTGTGCTCGGTTTGCAAGTTCTTTATTTTCTGAAACTAGAATCATATTTAAGATATTTAAACTTATTGCTCTCATAATTTCTATTTTTAAATAAAGTTATCTTAAGTTGAACATACACATTATTTGCGAGTCGTGCAGCTTTCTTAATGTGACCGGTTTAGTTTAGAATATTCTTTGAGATGAATAAGTGTGGTGGCTTTATAAATGCTTCAGTGCGAGATAAATTGATTAAGAGTGTCAAGTTCATTGAAATGTATGTACAATATCATGAATTCAACCATGAAAGTGAGGAAACAAGATTTGCTTTTAGTGTCTGTTCTCAATTTATCACAGGCTTTGTCATTTTGGTTTTATTCTTTCTTTTAGGGTCAAATCATTTTTACATGCCCTTTGGCATTTCTTTATCTCATCCGTACAGACTGCGTTCCTTGTTTCATTCGGTTCCGCTCGCGTCTGTGTCAAAATTAACTCGAGCAGTAAAAAAAAAAAAAAATGTTAGGGAAAGTACGGAGAGAGCAGGGATGGAGGGAATCTGGTCAGTGCATGAACCAGTATAGCCTTCACATGAACCTGCTCCCTGGTGACTCCTGCTTCTCCCCAGGCCAACTACCTGCTGGTGGAGCAGCAGATGTCTGATACGGAGTGTATGGAGGGAGGGTGTGTGTGTGAGATTGCATCAAGAGATGGATTTAGTATGCAAGGATAGATCAAGAAAAGTGTGTGTGAGTAGGTGAGGGCTAAGGGAAGCCGCAAGGGCGTGATCTAAGATCCAAGTCTATCTGTTGACTCTCTGTGCAAACTACTGTGTGTTTTTGAGTGTGTGTATGTGAGAGGAGGAGCGTAACCTCCCTTTGCACCCCTCCTGTCAGCCAGCACACACCGATAAGATCAGACCCGGTCATAACCCGTCACATGCCAACTCCTCAAGCTCTGGCTGACCTCCACTTGCCTGTCTCCAGATCCACCCCACCACTACCACCAATTCACACCTCACCTCCACACACTCCTCCTCCCTCCAGGTGTTCCTTTTGTTCCTTTTCACTCGCACTTCTCATCATCTCTTAGCATTCACCTGTTCTGCTTAATACTGCGCTGCCTGTTCTTAACTATGTGGGTGGAAATTTGACAAAGGAGGCGTAGCAAATGGCTGGTTGAATACTTCTGTTATTTTAGACTCTCTGAAGCAGACAAAGATGTGATGAAACAAAGACTGAAGAACACACAGTGGCATATGTGGCTTTTTTTTTTTTAATCCATACGTTTTCTTCAAGGAAAACAGTTTTGTTGGAAGTGTCAAGAATTTAAGAGTTGCTTTGTGAACACAGTGAAAGAAGAGAGCCCCTATCAGGTCAAAAATACATTCACTTGATGCATTGCACTCGTTTGTTTAGCTTCAGGCTCTTTTAAGAAAGCACAATGTAAACTAACAAAGGTATTGACAGAAAGCTGAGTGTAACTGACCTGCTGGTCCTTGGACCAGTGCAGCTGTGTAAGGTGGGTCTAGTCTCGCAGTGAGCACCACTGGGACTCCGAGCTAAAGTTCCCAGAGCCAGCAGGTAAGAACGCACCTGTCAAAAGTCACACACAAGGTTAGACATCGTCTTTGCACTTCAAGTGGAAGTAGGCGTCCCTGCAGAACTGGGTGGGCGAGAGAACCAGATGTTCTGCTGCAACATTATATGATGGACAAACCACAGCACCAGTCTATTCATAGCACTGAGCTTAACAGTGTCTTTTGCCTATACAGGCACTGATATCAGTGTCATTGAACCAAAGATATTCAAACTTTCATGTCCTCAAAAGCAAAATGTTTTTTTCAAGAGCAATACATGTCAACTTCAAACTTTATTTTAAATAATAAATAAATAAAGAGAGGAAATCAGATTTGTTACCCTACAACTTAACAGGGACTAAACAAATAATAATAGTGACACAAGCAAAGTGTAAGTAGTTTTCCCTGCTGTGAAATTATACTCCTAATTCCTATAAAAGCTGATTTGGTTGCATTAATTAATCTGAAATAATTAAAGTGTTTGAATAATTCTAAATATCAAGTGTAGGCCACCAAACAACCAAAAAGAATCAATTGTTCAATTAAAAATGGAAAATAAATAATACACACCATTTTTTTGAGAGAAAGTGGTTCATCGCTTATGGTGAAGTCATTTCTACAGCAGAGATTCCTGAATATGGCATCTGCCATGACCAACCTAAGCCTGGACGAGTGAACACAAGCAACCAGCTCCACCAAAATAGCTGGAGATAAATCTAGAAGAGAAACCAAAGAGGGAATCAGTAACAAAACAACAATAAAAATACAACTACTGTATATACTACAGTTGCTTACGCAGCACTTGTTTTAACTATAAATTTCTTTTTCTTTTTTTTTTCTTTTTTTTTTTTTTTTAGAAAAACAAAGATACTTTGATTAAACTACTGTATATGATCAATTCTATTCCAACCAGTAACATCAAAGTTCATGCTCAATAATCCAGGTAGAAAACCCAACAAAGTTCAGTCAATTCATCTGGGAGGTTTCTTTTTTTTGTTGTTGTTGAGATGTTTCGTCCTTCAGCCAAAGGACTTCATCAGTCCGAGGAGCCACAACAAACTCAGTCCCACAAGCAGAATACAACCAGTTTGCTGGTGATAAGATAGTTGCTGGGACCCCATCGACTCCTTTGAGGCAGCCAGATGATGCCTCAGACTGCCTTGATAAAGTTCTTTGGATCAAGGACGAAACGTCTCAAAAAAAAAAAAAAAAAAAAAGAAAGAAACCGTCCAAATGACCTGACTGAACTTTGTTAGATTTTCTACCTGGATTATTGAGCATGAACTTTGATGTTTTGAACCACTTTGGCTATGGCTGCCTCAAAGAAGTTGACGGGGGAGAGGACGGGCCCCAGAAACCATCTTATCACCAGCAAACTGGTTGGTCCACTATGTGAGTATTCTGCTTGTGGGACTGAGTTTGTTGTGTCTCCTTGGACTGATGAAGTCCTTTGGATGAAGGACAAAACATCTCAACAAAAAATAAATATATAAACTGTCCAGATGACACAAGCAGTAACATGTAAACTTCAAATAAATCAAATTCTGTTGTTTCGTTTTTAGTGCATACCCTGGCTGACGACTGCAAAATGCTCCGACAGGTCTTTGAGACCTTTTTCCACCAGGCACTGATTCAGTCTGAAGTGTTGCTGACACCAGAACTCCACCAGCACAGACAGCAGGCACAGCAGAGTGTCTGCCAAATACATCTTCTGCTTCTCCTCCCGCTTAGCAAAAGCCTTCCGTGAAGAAAAACATCAGATCATAAAAATCACAAAAAACTCTATGCGTGATATGAATGTGGACCACTTTATTTGCTTAAGAAAAGCAAAGCATTCACCGCAGTGGCAGCCTGTACTATGAGCTGAGTGAGCTGCTTCACAGCACGAGACAACAACGTGGAGCGCTCCCACACAGTCCAGAAGGTTCCATATAGCAAGGAACCAGAAGTCGGAGTGGATGGGACCCGTGTTGGCTGCAGCGGCGCAAAGTCTCTGACAGAGTAAACGTTAAGGATGCGTACAGTTACATTCCAGCCATTTAAATTTATATCTTTGCAAAACAAAGACTGCAAATGAGTTAATTGAAAAATGATACCTGCTGGAGACAGAGTGGAGTTCTCCCTGAAAGAGCTTGAGGCAAAAAGCAAGGATGTCAGAATGGAACTGGACTAGTGTTGGTAAAGAGGGACCAGGTAGAGGGTGGCAGGTGACGCTGCTGGACAGGCAGTACCTTGGTGATCAAACACGGGAAGAAGTATACATACCAGTATATTTTCACTTACAAGATGCCAGGCTGCTCTTTAACTCCACAATGTTTAAAACAAATTACTTTCAACTGAAACACAGTAAATACCAGTGACACTTTGTTTCTTTCAAGAAATCTCACATAACATGAAGATTACCTGATGGCTGTCTCTAGAAAAGGCCACAAGCCAGTCTTACACTGAGGACACTGCAGCAGTTGAACGTAATATTTCTTCACTGAGCTGGGAGCAGACCATGGAGGGTTGATGAGCAGCAGGTTTACCATAACGTCATGGAAACTTCTCAGGAAAATGGCTGTTGCATTACCCTGCACAATGTACGCACAACAATTAAAGTTCAGGTACTTGGTTCTATTATGACTGATCCAGTGGTTATAAGCATATGTGGCTGTAGTGCTACTTGACTGTTCCAATACAAGCTGCAGCTATAGACGTTCAAAAAAATATTGTGGAACAACGATCTATCTGCACAGCTACAGACAAATCTGCCTTTGCTACACGAGCCCCCTCAGGCTCGTGTAGCAAAAGCAGCAGGTGAGAATTTCTGGAGTCTGGTAATTCTAGTCCTACCTGCTGTGCGTATTCTAAGAGGGAGATCAGGTGCGTCGCTGGTGGCAACAGACCGGGGAATGCATCGCTTCTGATTGAGTCCAAGGCTTCATTGAAGAGGCCGCACTCTATCATGCTGCTAACGTTGCTCAAGTCTGTGACTATTGCCTGGAGGAATTGCAGAACAATGGTAAAATGAAAAAGTATATGGAAAGGAGGAAGAAAAACAGCACTCAAACAGACAGAAGAGCAGAAGAGAGAGAGAGGGCAGAAGGGTAATGGAAATGAGTAGTGAATGGGCATCAAAAGTTCCTGAGGGTCATTTCTGACCGTCGTTTATTGGCAAATAGCATATGGACTCCGAAAGTCCTGAATGAAAATACAAGAGCACTTCTAATAGCAATCTGACAGACATCCACTTGGGTAAAGTATGGACAGGACAGTGGAGAGTATTGTTAATAGGTCTGCCAATCAAAGCTCTCAGAGGCGGTTAAATCAGTGACCTGGTTTTGATGCGCCCTCGCTCTTGATGTCACTTTCCATTGAAATGTATGACATAAAGGAAATTGAATGACCTGATCTGCTTGATGAAACACAGAGTTATCTTGTAGATGTATGTATAGTGGTGAACGTGGCTGGGAGTAGATATGTACGCACCTGTGATGGGGGATCATCAGGGTCATTGTAACCTAGAAATTCGAGGAAGCGCAGTCTTGGCCACTCCTACGACAGAAAAAAATAAAAATAAAAAAATAATGATGAAAAGAATTAAACAGGAAAGAAGATAGGTAAAGTAAAATAAAAACCAGCTAAGTATCCGCTAAACGACGTTCAAAACGATTTTGAAAACACACCTCCTTCTTGACAACAAAGCTCTTCAGCTCTGCCTCCAAGTTACAAAAGTTTTCATCATGAAAACTTGTTTTTTTCTTTGCCAGCTCATCACCTGCTATGTTCAAATTCATATCCTTATGATGGCTCTGTCAAAACAGAAAAAGGTATCAATTAAAAACAGTTACCATAATTATATAACTAAATTAAGACAAAATTACAACATTAAAAAAAATAAATAATGTTTGTTTTCAGATTGAGCCACACCAAGCAAAAATAAAATCTTTAAATTTTATATGCAATAGACATGTGCTGCTATCTCCACGTAATTACAACTTAAATATCAAAGTTCATGCTCAATAATCCAGGTAAATTATCCAACAAAGCTCAGTCAAGTTGTGGACCTTGGTTGTCGCTCCTTGGACTGATGAAGTCCTTTGGATGAAAGATGAAACATGTTAAAAAAAATAATTAAAAAGAAATAAATAAAAAGAAACTGTCCGGATGACCTGACTGAATCTTATCACCAGCAAACTGGTTGGTCCACTATGTGAGTGTGCTGCTAATGGGACTGAGTTTGTTTGTGGCTCCTTGGACTGATGAAGTCCTTTGGATGAAGGATGAAACGTCTCACTGAAGTTTGATAATCCGTTAGTTTTATTCTTAACATGAATTCAACTTACCCCAAAAAGATGTTGGACTATGTGGCTCACTGGGTAACAAGGTGCATTGTGGTAATTAGAGTTCCCTGTGACAGGTTTTGCCATTACATGAGTGATGGAGGTGTAAGTGGGGGGAGGACAGTTGTATACTTCTGCTCTGCCAGCTTTTAGCAACCTGGGTAAGAATAAAAAAATGAATAAATTTGTGATTTAATTGCATGCAAATCTCTTGAGTGAGAAGTTATATTTCAGTAGTAGCTCACCGTTTGAACATGGCTCTCCTGGTGGGCTCTTGAACCATGAGGAGAACTCTCCAGCCTTGGAAAGCTCCTGTTATTCTCCCTTTGGACACGTTCTCTCTCCACTTCCTGACGGGGTAGAAAGCAGCTGAGGAACTTGTGAAAATGGCCACTTCATATGATCCTTCTGCCAGCCAGGAGCCATTCTTAACGCTGTCCAGCACGTAGTTTGGAGTCACAACCCACTTTCCTGGGAACAGAGAAGCACCAGAGAGCACTGAACTCAATAAAAGTTAACATGTGGCTTCTTTTTTAAGACATTTACCCTAAGGACAAAGATTTTAAAGACTGACCTGCAGCACAAGCTGCCAAAAACTTCTCACTGGACAAAACCTGTGGGACTATGAGGTGGGTGCTGGTGTGCTTGTATACCTGTAAAATAATATTTTTATCATGTTATTAACATATAACATAAGGGAAAGTTTGAAAATGCTGCAATAAAATAGTATAAAGAAATCATGTTCAATGGAGAAAAGCTTATTGCGAACAAAACATCCAAACTTATTTATAAATGCATAACATTAATATAACAAAAACAAAATGACAAAAATGTTTCAAACTTCACTCACTCAAATGTAGATTTCCAATTTTACATGTAGCAAAACTATCTTTACTATGTGGGAAATAATTCTGCCAGTTAGATGTCTTTCTAGTAGTAGCCAGTTAAACCTGTTCAACCCTCTGCAGTAAAGCAGTTACATATCATAACTAAGCTTTAAACAAACACACAAAAAAAAAAATAAATAGCCAGAGGCAAACTTCTTGAACACCTAATAGCTGCACAAATAAAACTTTTATACTGCAGTATTGACTTAGTTTAGATTTACAAATGATTTTTTTGAGATACAGAGAACTGTCACACTGAATAAAGATAGATCAAATTTGTCTCATTGGTTACATACTGGTTTAAATATAAGCTTAAAGTTATAATAAAAACTGACAGAAAACAGGCTGATGTGAGAACTAAAAGGAAAGTCAAAGTCAAAAGTTTAAAAATTCCTTTTTTTCTACCAACAATTATTGCAGACCTGCATTTGATTGAATAATTTAAGCTATCTGAAACTAAGTTCTGCACAGACCGTTGAAAGTGTAAAGAACATTTTTCAAATGAAGATACATTCGTGCAGAAAAACAGACTGAATGACACGTTACCACCTGGTTTCCAGTCCATCTCCCATTCTTTCCTGTATCTCTACTCACTGAGCCACCAATGTATTTGCCACGCAGCTTGTAGATGCCCTTAATCAACAATTTCTTCTTGTCGCGGTTTTTGATTCCTGAGATCTGGAAAATATGTCTGTCGCTCTCCATCCTGTCAAAAAAAAAAAGTGAGTCAGAGACATGTTTAGATCAAATTCGAGGTTATACATTATGTCGTTCACACAACTCTCTGGAAGTTAGGATGCAGATTTTCTTGTTTGACTACATGATGTTCGCTATGCATTTGTGTAGCTGGAAAAACGTGCAGTTTGTACGACAGACAAATAACAAAATTATGTCTGTCAGCCACCAAACCAGTTTAAGGGCACCTTATTTAGAATATTCGTGAAGTAGAACTGAAAAAAAAAAAAAAAAAGGAAAACCATTCATTTAAAAAATATTTTTGTTTGTTTATGAGAGTAAAGGGGGCTTTCTGAAACGTATGTCCCAAAACTCCTTCATTTTTTCAGGGGGCTTGTAAACCCAAAGTCAAAGGTTCCAATAAAAAGAAAACATCATTAGCACAGGGGTCAGAAGTTTATATATGTACGGTCAAATGAGGTAAAAAGATGCAGGTCACAGTAAAAAAATTCTGGAGTTGTTTGTTTAAGTTCCTCAACACATGTCTTTTAAGACTAACTATGATGTTTATTACAACATCTGATTTGATGTTACAGTATTTGACATTTTATACTTGTGCTGGTTTTGGTTGTATTCATGTTTCACACACTAAAAATTAATCTGAACATGTAGTACATTGCATCACACATAATCACTTGTCAAGGAAACTGTTAAATATGGTGTTTAGATCCATTTTTATCAGCTCATCTCAATCATGTGGGTGTGGAACAGACTTTTTGTTTGCTTTTGTATGTCACACTACATTTATCCTGGAGAACTGTATTAGTTGGTGTCTAAAGCACATAAAAGACAACGTTCCAAATTTGGGACAACTACTGATATTTATCCCTATCCCCAAAGTAAACTCTTTCTGCCATACTATTAAATCAATGTCCAATGTGTGAAACACAATTACGTAACTGTGTTGAACTGCTGCTACTTTTTTTGCAGCTTTAAAATGTGAAAGTCACCTTCCTTTGCAAACGTTTGAAATATTTTCCACTATAAACTATAAAAGTAAAAGCCAGCTGAATGATCAGGTACCTTTCATTCCACCAACCGACGAAGAAGAATCCTCCCACGTTACATTCAGCGCGCCAAAAACCTTTGACACAAACCTAGACCAGTATTTGAATCACCACGTGTTCGCTCCCTCAGACATCTTCACCTTTGCTAACAAGTGTAGTCAATGGCGCTGCTTTTTAATGTAAATAAAAGATGCATTTCCGTTTGACGCGCCAGTTTGTGCCAAACCGTAAACACAGCTTTATGATATCCGTACCTGTAATGAAGAGGAGGGCAGTTGTTCGTACATTACTATATTTGGTTGTGACTTAAAAGCATTTATGCGTGTCCAATTACAAAAACGCAAGGTTTAATAAAAATATCCATAAGAAGATTATTAAAGTTTTACTAAGTAGGAGTGAAATTGGTGTTTTATTTGGTCACAGGCGACGCATTCTTCCCTAACTAATTTGCCATTTGGTACGTTCCATCAACCCGGAAATTGATCAAACTACTTCCGGGTTGTCGTTATGGACGCTTTCAGTCCGCGAAGCTAATAAAAATAGCAACGCACTTACGCCGACTGAATAATAAGCATATTCTTTCTATTTATTATTTGCTAAATATTCCATATTTTTACCAGAAAGTCTGCGTTTGAAACGACTCAGCTGCTTGTTGCTCCGTTTTCCATCATGTTATAACAGCGACGTAGTCTTCAAGTGAACAGTAAATTTTTTAAAAATAATAGTGGTAGCATACAGTGGATGTCTTTTTTCTCGTTTTCGCTTGGACGTATAAATCGCTGTCACCGATGAACGCAGAGTGGCTGCAAACGATGTTAGCTTCATTTCCCCTGACTGTCACGGATTAACTCGGAATATATTAACAAGGAGCCTATAAAAAGGTAAACACACTCGTCATGCAAAGCAACTAGATTTTATTTCGACATGCCCTAAATGTACAGCAAAGTTGCCTAAATTTGTGTGATGATTAAATATCAAACAAATTCACATTCTTTAGCAACTTCAGCAAGTCTGTGCTCCACCCACCAATGTCTGTGTTTATAAAATGACATGAACATTAGATTTTTCTTGATTTTAGGCACATTAAGAATCTGTTGGAATCCTGGCAGAAACCAATGCTGACATGTCCCTGTTATTGATTTTCTACATCTGCCTCATAATCTGTCTGTTTTAGCAACTTTTGACATCTTTGCTTTAACTTGTTTGAAAAAATAAAATAAAAAAACTAATAATAATAATCTGTACTTCTCTCTTATGATTGTCTATTGTTGATTGTCCAAGGAAAATCTATTGCTGTACAGTACTGTTGCTGTTGTCATCATCCGTAGTTTGTAGCCAGGTCTCTCTTGTAAATGAGTCCTCGAGGCTCAGTGAGATTAACTTGCCTGAATAAAGGTTGAATGAACATTAAAAAGACAGGTAAGAAAAGAACAGCTCTCCTTTGAGAGTGCCACAGCAATACAGTACTTGTTTACAGATTCATCCAAATGTTGCATGTACATGAGCATTGTCTCAAAGTGTTTAGATTGATGTCACTCCAGAAACAAACATCTGACTGACACTCTCATCCTCTTGGTATTAAGGAGAGTTCGCATGGCATCACAGTATGACTGCATCTTTTAAAGCTAGATTTTTGTAGGATGATCACAAATCAGGGGTACAGTTTCAATAAAATAAAATACTTGGGCAAACAATTAACAGTCCATCATATGTTTTAAAAGTAATTGTAATTTTGATATGCTTTGTGTTTAGGCTGATGATTAGACAAAGTAAAGTTATAGTTTGAGTTCTCTGAACTTAAACAGTATGTTTAGCACCTAGCTGTCTTTGTATAGATGAACTCATTGATTAAATTATCACAAACCTGATTTGCACAGCCTGTCAGCACTTGGTTGCATAAATTGAGTCAAATTCTACGACTCAGCCTTCTCAGTAGCACTTGTCACGCCTGTCAGCATACAGTTTATTTAAGGGTCAGACTAGAAATACGGTAGCTGAGTAGCTTTTTATCGCAACAATATAAAATATTTTCAAACAAAAATCAAGTGAAATGGTCATCCAAATAAGCATTTGTCAAGCTGAAAATGTAGTTTAGATTTTCAGAGGCGAGGATTTTCTGCCCTCTTTTATTTCAAACGTTATGTTTCACAACACATCTTTGGCTGCAGGTTTTATCAGCTATAATAGAGTTTTAGTTTTAAGAATAAGTTCCCACTTCACAGAGATTTGCTTCAAATTTGATGCATGTAATTTTTTTAAATGCAGCCCTGCTGGGTTGTATGGGTAATCTCAGAATTAAAATTAGAAAGCCTTTATTATCATTGCATACAAAATCTGTATCTAGTCTTATTAGTGTACAAAAAAATAAAAAAACAACACAGTAACAGGAAATATAAGCAACGCTATGTGAAAATAAATCTAAATCTAAAAAGAGGAAAGCATACTTAGTTACGATGCACAGTCAGTGTTAAAAGTGATTGCACATTAGATTAGGAATTATTGTACATGGTGTTAACAGACAAGTAATTATTATATAATTATTTACAAATTATTAGCATTGGGCTCTTAGATGCTTTCTTTTTTTATTTGAACAAAACATGTTTTGCTATCCTGGCGTTTTTATGTTTAATAATATGAAATAGAATAAATATGTGTAAGGTACTTCTTAATTTTAATATATTTTATATTTTATATTTATTCATAGTTTACAGTTTGCATATTATAATTTGCATGGGATTTACTTTGGTGACATGGGTTTTAAAATGCTCATGATTACCGGTACTTCACAAAACAGCAATAACTTATAATGTTGTGTTTGGGTGTATTATTCATTCACTCGGTGCAGATGTGAGCATCTGCAACTGATCCAAAATTGCTGAACGGTTTGACTCATTATACAGTACAGTCAACAGGTTTCTTTGCAGCAAAGAAAAACTTGCTCAAGTCAGCTGAATTGAATTTATTGTGTAAAATGTTTTAGCAGAATTGTCTTATTATGTAAAACATATCTGATTCATTCTTAGAACTTACATCAGAATTGCTCTAAAGATGTAAATCTCTCAGAAGCAATATAATGAAGCAAGGCAACTGTGTTGTACAGCAATAGTGAAGCCATGCCCTCCCCTGGGGTACATGTGAGTACTGTAGAGTTTTCAGCACTGTTGTGATCTCAGGAAATGCACCTATTTAATTTATGATATTTCCTTAACAGAGCTGTTAAGGTACTCCATTTAAAATAATGTTGACTTTAACTTGACATGTTCTAAGTGGTTTTAAAGCTGCAGCCTGGGGGAAATGCTGCTAAATATTTCAGGACAAACTCATTACTGTAAATGGGCCTCTGTGTTAGCCTAGCTGGAGAAGACAGGCAGCAGCAAGAGAGATAGGAGTGTGATGTGTGCATGTTTCTCTGAGGCTGCGTTTCTTCCCGTACTCTAATGGTGGAGCAGTCTTAGGCATGCAGCATTTCTGTGCCTGGCCCAGTTGTCCCTGTTGCGATTCTTTGAAACACGCGGGGGCTCATCTAACATCTGCTTTCTAAAGAGCTAATGACAAGACAGTGGAGACTGGATGATTTAAAGTATTGCACTAATGAGGCCCTGTGTGATTCCTGGTGAATCCTAACCCACATGCACTTACATGTACACACTCATGCTTTAAGATATGTTGGCAGACCAGGAGACAGCCAATCAAATCCTTTGACCAGCTGTTCATGTGTCCTCTGACCTTTAACCCCTAAATATTACGATGATGTTATGGACACTATCTACACACAAAAAAAGATGAACTCTAGATAACTATAATGTTGAGTTCATAATCTAGGGACTAAAAATCTTCCTCCCATTCAAGCACTGACTGCATTTAGACCCCTCCTCAGACTGTGGTGCAGAGGGAGCATGATGACGACGGTAAGCAGAAAAAGGGAAAAGAAGAGAGGCAGAAATAATAAAGGACAAGCCTAACTGGTGAGGCTGTCAGCGGAGGAAAATAATATTTGTCCAGCTGGACAGGCCTCCCTTTGTGCAGGCTAAATGAATGTTGAGCTTCGTGTCTACCCTGTCAGGGAGGCTGGCGTAGACTGTATGCTGCAGCGAAAGGAGCAGAGCTGCGTGCAGGGAGGTGTTTGGAGTTTGACAGGGATTATTAAAATCCGAGCAGATGATGAGGAAGGGGCGAGAGGCGGAGTGTGAGAAAGCCAAATTGACACAGACACTCTCCATTACCTTCCACTTGACTCACGCTGATGACAATGTTGATATGAGACCCAGCAGCGTGGCGCCAACATGGGATTGGTTGTTAGCATGTGCGTTGAGGTGGGAGGGGAGGACCTCAGCTCTAGGAAAGACCAAAGATGATGAATTGTTTGTTTAAAGTCTTAACCGAAGAGCATCTCACCTCATTGTTTATTTATTTTGTGTTATTATTTTTTTCCCCCTGCGTTAACAATTGTCATTATGTAGAAATAGAAATGGTTTGAGACTGAGCCAATGCATTCTGATGAAGGGCGCTCTCCTACAAATAATTTTATGAAATGAAGGGCGTGAACTGGAAGAAACAGCTTTGTAGATGATGAGTGGCTTTTGTTTCAGGTGTTCCAAGTAAATTGATTTGTGCCTTCTAATAAAAGTCACGTTTGAGGAAATATTACAGGATCTTAGACCCCATGGCTGCGCTGAGTGTGTGTGTTCCTTGACAGACAGTTGTAATAAAACAGTCCTGATCATACAGATGATTGATTTCCGTACCTTATTAATGCAGTTCTGGCACCTGTGATGCTTTTTTTAAAAAACATTTTTTTACATAATTTATTTTGACAATCGGATGCACGTGGAAGATACTTTTTACTGCTCACAGCCAACTCTCTCTGTTTTGCAGGGCAACATGGAATGGCCTGAGGATTTTCCTGAGGACCATACCTTTGTGGAGCTTCTGGTTCCAGGGGTTTCCAGTGATCTGGACTTTGAACAGTTTATGAAAGACACAGAAGAGAAACTCAATCAAAATGCCAGGAGGTTAGTCTGGAAGGAAAATTATGCACCTGCTATGCTCACCCAGTGTTTATCATCTTTATTAAATAGAATGGCTAATTGTGCAGGTTTAATATATTTCCTTTGAAATTCACTTTCTTCATTCTTTTACTGCAGATTGTTTTCACCCCAGTTATTGGTGATGATCAATGTTCCTTTGAGGCATGCCTTTCTGCTGAAGTTTGTTCTTATTTTTGTAAATGTCAGGAGCATTAAAGGAAATGGAGTCTTTTACAGTGTTGAACAAATTGTGAAAACAGACCATAGTTAGCGTTAAACACAAATTACTGTATAACAAAAATAAATAAATAAAAATTGTAGATTTATGCTTACTTTGAGCGTGTAAGACAGTTTTTAAAGATGGTAAGCCTTATTTTTGTATTTCTCGTAATTTATTTTTTCTTTGACTAAAATTGGAAAGAATAGTTTTATTTTTAGATTAGTTACTGACTGGTAATTAGCTTGTTTTTTCAGAAATCATCCCTGAACAGAAAGTTGTGACAACATATAAATTGGCTAAAACAAATTTAACTTGAACAAAATGTTACTCAAATATTAAATCAATCAAAATTTTTGACTATTAAATAGAGTAAATTGAAATTAACAGTTTATAAATGATTTCCATTTAAAATCTTTATGGAATTACTTGTACACGCCATAGACACTAAAGGGCACTAGAAGAATGCATTTTATATGAGTACATTCTCAAAATAAATAATTTTAAATGACAAGTTGATGTACAGAAGCATAAGCAGCAAAGTAAACTTTATTTAAATAAAATGTAGTATACTTTGTTTGTTTGGTGGCAAAACTTTACTTCCTTGCATAAATTAATTTACATCAAACTAACTGATGCATGCATGCAGAAAACCATTTGTGTATTTATACAAGCAGTGTTTTTTTTACTTTTCTATTTTCATTTATTCTCCTTAACACCTCACCAAATTCAATGATGACAAGGAAAACATTCAGTTTGCATATTTAAATTCAACATTTGACTACAAGAGACAGAATTGTGTGAAATTAGTCAATAGGTGCATAATATTAGATGTGAGCTTCCAGAAAAGTATAGTTAGGGAGAAATCCCACCAGTTGCTGTTCCTGGTGTTTAAACCAGTCAATGTCCGGTGGCTTGTGGTCAGAGTTAGTTAGCCAGGTTTATTATTTGTTTGGAAATGTGGTGGCTTGGATGTGTTGTCACCTGTTTAGGGGAATAATCATCCCGGCCCCAAAAAGCTCTACTGTGTCTGGTCTGACTGACTATCGGCCAGTGGCCCCTCACCCTGATAGTCGCTAAATGCTTCGAAAAACTGGTCATGATCCACATCAAAACAACCATCAACATCAACGAGGACCATCATCAGTAGGAGGACCCTCATCACTACGTATACCATGAGAATTGATCAACAGAGGACGCCATCTCCTCTGTGGTCCACACTGCTCTCACCCACCTGGAACAGAATGACTCATACGTCTGTATGCTCTTTGTGGACTTCACATCTGCCTTCAACACCATGATCCCCCAAACCCTGATGGACAAACTATT
>JARVGV010001587.1:22469742-22479863 GCA_031762435.1 Hypsolebias longignatus | reverse complement strand
CAACATGGCTTCAGACTTCTTTTCATTGAAACTTAAGAAATTTAAAGCCATCCAGTCCCTGATGTCAGCCAGGCAGTTGAGACTGAGTCAAGACTGAGCTGAATACAGCTTCAGACTGAAGAAGTCTTTTGGATGAATATGAAACGTTTCTACAATTTTTTTGTTTTGTTTTGTTTTGTTTTTTTGAATGTCCAGAGGACCAGACTTAACTTTTTTTTGAGATCGTTAACTTTCATTTCTTCTAGTTTTAGTTTGCCACCCTTTATCTTTGCAGACTATTTTTAAGTTTTATTATGTTATTCTGCCATTATATTTTTTCATTTCTTTTTATATCTTTGATGCAGGAACTCTTGATGTCTCGCCTCAGTGGAAGCACAGAGCTTTCAAAGAAACCTCATCTCTTGGTGAACTTTAATGTTTGTCCTGAGGATGCTGCTCACACTGACTGTTTCAACCCATTTCTTCAATTCAGCCACATTGGCAAGAAGAAGCTGAATCAGGTTTGTTGTGCCTTGTTAGGTAAACGTCATAATTAGTTTTGACAAAATACTTTTTGCAAATAATTCTGCTGGCTGTATTAATTTTCATCTAAAAAAGTAAATGTGAGTTTTAAGTTTTCACACTTTGTGAAGTGCAGGTGTACTTGTCACATGAAGATGTAGTGTCATTTTGAACTGAACCAAGGCCAGATGCTTAATGTTGAAGGTGAGAAGCTGCTTGTGTCCCTCATGAACTGGGTACTATAAAAGTCTCTGAAGCTGTCAGGTCTTTCTGGGGCTTGGCTTTTGTGTTTCCCAAAGGTCGTTACCTTTTCCAAGCGTGGAGCTTGGATGGCAAAGAAGAAAAGATTGCTGAAAAAGTGGAAAGATGAGAGACATTTCTTTTCTTTAAAAAATGAGTAATGTTAAAGGAGAGTTCAGTCTAAAAGTGCACTTCTTTGGAGCTTTGAACCACATATTCTCTTACTGCTAATCTATCCTCAGGAGTGGCACCGTGATGTTCAGTTATTTTATCTCTCATGAAGGTATTAGGTCTAGTTACAAGTAGCTTAAGTTCACCTTCTCTGTTCTGTCAAAATATATACCAATGATCTCACACAAAACAATACTAACACAATTTTGTTTTCTTTTAACATAGACTTTAAACAAATAAATTGGATGCATTATATGTTTGTGGTCTGTTGGGGCCATGTTTGTTGCTGTTGTTTTTAAAGAACAGTCATCTTAAGCCCAAGGTTTGGCCCATTTTAAGCTTATTGACTGAGGTTGCATAGCTTTGCATAGAAATACCCTATTAAGAGAATGATTAAAATGCCTTCTCTGTTTCAGGTGCCAGTGTTGTTTGTCAAATAAGACAGAAGGAGGGGGAAAAAAGTTACACTCATCAATCAAACATGAGGAGGAAAAAAAAAAACTTAATTATCGGATGGATGGATGGACGGATGGATGGATGCATGGAAAGATGGATGGATGGATGGATGGATCTCCTTCTTTGGTCACATAACCTGGAGTTAAATGTTAAATTTAAACAATCAAAGTAACACGTTTAATTTTCTTTCCCAATATGGTAATAGTCTGTAGTGTGTTACTCTATGTAATGCTTGTTTGTGTATCTAAGAAAAACAGATCAAAAGAAATGGAGAGAAAAGGAGGGTGGGGAGGCAGTTGGCAGGTTGCCATGGAAGATGGAAAGAAAAAAATACATAGCAAGAAGAGTAACGACTCACTCCAAAATTTGATTTATCTTTCTATAAATGATGGCTACATCCCCCCAAATGGTTTTATAAATTAATTGCTGTCTTATTGGAATAAAAACCTTCTTGTGCAGACATGATTGATCGCCTGATGTCATGGCCTACGCTAGCGAACCCCCTCCTCCTTTGTTAGTGGGTCCCAGCTGGAGCGGTAATGCACTGATGGTATTAACCTTGATTAATAACTAACAATACGCTTTCCTCATGCATCAACAGAGTGCCGTGGTCGACTGGCCGTGGGACTGGCCGAGGCTGCTGCCAGCCTATGAGGGCATGAGTCGGGTCACCTTCAGGAGTCTGATGGCCAACAGGTAAAACTTTTCATTTGTTACAGACACGCACATGTGT
This sequence comes from Hypsolebias longignatus, assembly GCA_031762435.1. NCBI lineage: Eukaryota > Metazoa > Chordata > Actinopteri > Cyprinodontiformes > Rivulidae > Hypsolebias > Hypsolebias longignatus. Next base: position 22,477,762 of record JARVGV010001587.1, on the reverse strand, counting down.
CTTTTGTTTTATTTCTGCTGTCATCTTGGGCAGGACAAAAAAAAAAAAAATGCCTCTAAACTCACATGGATGAAAAGACAACTTTTGCTCCATGTTTTTCTATTTTGGTTTCCAAAATAGTGGTGGACATTTTTGTAACAACTTCTGTTTTCTTTTGCTTTCTTCTTCCGTAAATTATTTATGCTAAATTTGGATAAAAAAATGTTAAGATCACAATTATGTAAGTCAGCTTGATATTGATATTAGTATTCATTTAACAGATGGTATCACTGATACTGAAAATGTCTTACACTTGATTTTTTTTAGAAGAAAAAAAAATGTTCTGAACTCCTAGGTATCAAAGTGCATTCATAAAATTTATTTAAACCAAGTTATTTTTTGTTGTTGTTGTTGGTTAGTTCTAAACATAATAAAATCAAGAAAATACAGTTTATTATATTTCTGACATACAAAAAAAGTTAAGTCTGATCCTCTGGACATTCAAAAAGCAAAACAAAACAAAACAAAAAACAAACAAACTAAAAATTGTAGAAACGTTTCGTCTTTCATCTGTAAGACTTCTTCAGTCTGAGGTGCTGTATTCAGCTCAGTCTTATAAATAGCACCTTCTTGTGGTGGATCAACCAGCTTGCAGCTGACACCCGAAACCAGCTGCTCACATGATTAACTGGTTTCGGCTGTCGGCAGCAAACTGGCTGATCCACAATATAAAACTGAGGTGAATACAGCATCTCAAACTGAAGAAGTCTTTCGGACAAAAGACGAAACGTTTCTACAATTTCTTTTTTTTTTTTTTTTTTGTTTTTTTGAATGTCCAGAGGACCAGACTTAACTTTTTTAGATTTTTCTACCTGGATTATTGAGCACGCATCAGGATATATTTCTGACAATTTGTCCTTAACATCAAGTGACACCTCCTTCAGACAACAACCTTTTCATCCATGAAAGAGGTAAAACTTTTCCTTAGATGCTCGTCATCGCTTCTATCCAGGTCATGTGCCGGCTGAACATTAAGGAGTGGACTCACTTTCAAGGGTTTTGAAATAGAACTCAACTTGGCCGTGTGATGTCCGTTTCAACTTTTAATACTTTTAGTGATCCCCCTCCGTATTTATACTTTGTTCTGTGTTAAAAGCCTAAATTATAATTATGAATACAATTGAACTGATTTAACAGAAAATATGTGTTTAGTTAAATGCATTTCAAAACTCCTGTTATGCCAGTTATTGGGCATTTTGAGACTTCAGGACAGATTTGACAGTTCTTAATGGTGAATAAAGACTGGCCAGCTCAGATCTCTTAGTCACCTGAAGCTTTTTGCCCAAGACCACCTCTTCTATCCAGTCATCTCGTTTCTTCCTTTCCCTCCTGTTCTAGTCTGCAACAGGCATAAATATTTATGCAGGTATGTGACACATATTAGATTGCAGTACTTCAGGCTGTTCCCTGTTCTCCATTCACAGCTGTCACGCTGCCAGCTATCAGGGAGCTATGGGGCTACTGCACCTTGTCTCCACGCCAACGCCCAATCCATTCTAAATCACTGCCATTGTAACACACACACCTTTCTAACAAAGGGCAAGCTCTGCATCTGCCAAGGACACAGGCCTAATAAGGGTGAAGTACGCAGCTCTGTGCTGTGCTATGACGAGCGTTGTCGCCTTCGTGCCTTTACACCATCTTCCTACAGACACACACTCCATCCCTCCTCTTCTTATTTGCTGCTTTGTTGCATGTTAAAACAGATACTGTCATTGCTTGACTGAGCCAAATTAGGCTTGGTGCATTCATGAATAGAAACTGAATAAGGTGGATATTAATTCCAATAGGGGGAGACTGAGCAAGAGACTGAACATGCAGTTTGACATTGTGAGTGACATGTTAAGGAAGAGTAGTCAATTCTGACAAGAAACTCCCAAAAATATGAGAAAGGATGGGATTGGGAAGGGTAAAAGTTATATAATTCACTCTAATCTCACAGTATCAAAGTGTCTTGGATGCTGTCATTTGCCTCATTAGCCTCTCTTTGTTAGGCCAGAAGAGCAGATTTCATGGAGGATTTGGAGAGTGGCTTTGCTTCTGCCTGAGTCAGTCACAGAGAACAGGAAAATCCTTTTATGGCAAGCAACATGTAAGCTGTCAAAGTTTTCTCAGATTCATCAGTGACTCAAAAATATCTCAAGCTATTGAAGACTGTTTGCCCGATAAGGACCCTGATCTCTGATCCACTGATTTGTTTGTTAGAAAGTCTAAGGATACAGCTTTTTACACACCTGCAAGCTGAATTGCCCCGCAGCCTTTTTCACTGAGGTTTACAACAATTACTGTACTCTACGACCTATTTCAGTCCCTGGAAAAATCACTTTAATATAGGGTTGACAAAACTAATAAGCATTGTTTCTGCCTTCAACAAAAACACATTCTGTCCTACAAGATTTTTGGCTCCTTGAAATGACTTTCTTGTGCTATTTACAGGAGGCATGTTTTATTTTTTGTTTTTTTGTTTTTTTTCTCTGCAGACTTTGAGAGTGAGCAAAGTGTCCCATTGGCCTCCAATATATTGTTATAGTGGCAGGACAGTTATTGTGCCCGGGGTTTATGTCATGTTCTAATGGAGCAAGGCTATGAGTTAAGGGCGGCAGGCTTTTAAACCAGGGCTGTTAAATCACAGTTCAGATGACTTCATTAGGAGAGCAGGACACATGCTGAGACACTTCTGCCTGCACACACAACCATGCGTGCATCCACCTCATCTCACATGCACGCCTGCACACACACACGCACACACACGTGTACAGTTATATTGTGCTGCCTCGATGGTGTAGCATCGAGCCAAGACAGGAGGGATAGTGGATTTATACAGGTGTGTGTGTCCTTCTTTGTCACCTGTCACTTCCGTTCCCTCAGCATGATGGCTCATCCATCATCTGCAGATTGAGCTTTTCAGCAGAAACTAGACTGATTAATACCATAGGACCCTGGGGTTGACTGGCTGACCTGGCTTCTATAGGCAGGCTTGTTGTTTGTGTATGTAGATGGATGATTTGTATGTGCGCTAAATTTTTAGACTATGTATTTGTTGGCTACATGGTTGACTGGCTTGGCTGAATGCTGTTTAAATGGCAAAAAAGTATGCAGCTGGTTTTAATATACCGGTAGGTTTTATTGAATAATGCTGGGTTGAATGATAATTTGACTGAAAGACTGGGAGGATTACTGCCCTGTTTGTCTTTTTTTTTTTTTTTTTTCATTCAACCTTTATTTAGACAGGTTAATCCCATTGAGCCTCGAGGACTCATTTACAAGAGAGACCTGGAAACTTTAAACAGTAAGATGATGAAAATGACCTGACATGGGTGCTAACTGACTGAAAGATATTTGTTCTGTTCCCTTTGGCCTTTTTATCTGACTTGTAGCAGCCCTGTAAACTTATTTAGTTTGTTTTATATCTTGTCCCTCTCCCCCTTTTGTCCTCTAATATTTCAGTTTCCACAGCTCTCGGGCTAGATCCAACATGCCCTTCCATGTGAACATCGAAAAGCACATTTATAACTCGTGTTGTGGCTAAAAAAACATCTGGCACATTCACAAAAAGAAAAAATAAAATAAATAAATCACATTTTAACAGCACCAATGCTTCCACCAAACAGTTTGGTTTAATTCCATGAACACACAGAGAATTACTGCAAAACAGTTTTGTTTTTATCTTTCAATATATAGAAATAGTTACTTGCAGTGGTGTGGTCTAATTTTTTGTAGGTACTAAGGTACATCAGTTAGTACAATATAATAGTTAACTTATTTCGATTTTCAAGCATATTGAACATTTCAAGATGCTTATAGTACAACATAATTTGTACAGCAGATGGCTTTGTATTAAAAACATATTATACAATGTATTAAATCATATCAAAGCAAAACATGTTCAAGTATCAAGGACAGAAGTACAAATAATTATACAAAAAAACAGGTTGAACCACCAACTCATTGTGTCAATGAAATGTTCCAAATGTGTTGACAATGACACGAACCCAATGAGACATGGGCTCGTGTCATTGGGCTCTTTTAAGTGGGTATACTGAAATTCCCAAGCTTTTCTAGTGGGTACTCTGTATACCCATGTATCACATAGACTACACTACTGGTTACTTGGTATAACATAAAAAATGTCTAAAGCAATAGTTCAGATGTGGTTTTGAGCAATTAATATCTTACTTGTTGTAGAAGTCTTTTATTAACGAACAAATCAGTATCCAGGAACAAAACTGAATTCTCATGGGACCTTTATGAATGGCAAGACCAAAGTAGACTGCTGCCATCTTAAAACAAATCCTAAATGAAACATTTCCTGTTTTGCTGTTCATTGCTGTCAGTGTTGCATTACTAAAGGATTCTGGAGATATTATCTTCTTGCTGGAAGTGCCCCGTATGCACTGGAAGTGCTGCAGCTAGCTGCTGCTGCTGACTCCGTTTGAAAATAAAACCGAATCTGTGTGAATGAAGGTGTAATGTGTAACTGAGAGCAGTGAGAAGGTTTGTTAAACTGCATTTACTATGATGAAATCTTTGAGGTCAGTGTTGTTTTAAGATGGCAGCAATCCAACTTGGTCCTGGCTCTGCCATTAGCTCATCAGCTTCAAAAGAGCTCTCCACTCTGCGGAAGTATGTTGATGCCACTCCAGCAAAAATAAACCAGAACTGCATCACATTACCACATGAAAAGTTTGATATTCAAATCAAATCTTTTTCAGGTTATAACGTGACATGTTTGTGCAATATACCGGTATTGTCCTGCTCTTACAAAATATTTTTATTTTATTTCAATATATACAAATCAAGAAATATATGTTCTTTACTCAACACACTGCAAATTATTGCAGTGGCTTCCTTTGTTTTTTTAAGAATGTGAAACATATAATGTAAGAACATGGAAATATCGCATTAAAACACAAAAAAATGGTTCAGACAATAAGCATTTTTTAATATAAAGTGATCCCTCTGTCCATCCATTGTCTTTACCTGCTTCTTCCTTTTCTGGTCATGGGGGTTACTGGTGCCCATACCCAGCAGTCACTGTTCAAGAAGCGGGTGACAACCTGGACATGTCTCCAGTCCATCACAGGAACACAGAGACAAACGAGACAAATAACAACAACAGGGAGCAGCCCCTCCAACTGAACCACCATGCTGCCCATTATAAAGTGACATCGTTTTCTATATTATTTTAATTGTGGTGGCAGCAACCTGCTTCCGTAATTTTCCCCTCCCTTTCCCCCTCAGTTTATATTTCTTCATTAGTCTTGCTTCCACAACTCTCCTTCATGTTCCAACATGCACGGCCAGAGGCACAATCATTACTTGTGTCAGTTCAAATGTACCAAAACAATGGAAATCACTTTGGCACATGCTTCAAATGTAATTCATTTCAAGTGAGGCTATAACTTTCACAAAACAAATTAGGGATTTTGTTCACATTCAGAAGCACGTTGAGCTTTGCTGCTAAAACGTTATGTTTTAGTTCTGCCGTAGTTTGAAAAGAGGCATTTAGAGCGTATATATGACATGATGATGTTTCAGAAGTCTGTAAGAAAAGGTTTTACTGCAGTACTTCTTATACAGTACAATCACAGACCACTGGATGAAGGACAGAATATAAACAGAAAAAGCTACTTTAAAAAAAAAAAAAAAAAAAAAGAACAGGACAGGACAGACTCGCTTCTGTTATGTCTCATGAGAGAAGTATCCTTTGCTTTTTGTCATTTGTCGGCCCACTGCGTCAAGTAGGCCAAAATGTTGTCAGTGCCAAATTCCTGTCTACAGTCCACGTCTCCCCTGGAGCCTTTTGTTTCTGAACGGCTCGGTCTGTCCACTACTCATCCCGTTCCTTACAGGAGAGGAGGATGAACAAAATGAGATGACACTCTGGGACAACCTTTTTGTGGTGACTGAGGAAGAGGAGGAGGGTGGTCTGACACTCCCAGCAGGTGAATCTGGAAAGTAGCTGAGCAAACACAATAACAAGGCCTACTGAGTTCAGAGACAAAAACTGGGTCAGGACAGTTCGAACCAAAGCCGGCAAGCTGATGGATGTATACGTAACCAAATCAAATTAAACATGAAATAAAGGAAGTAAAATTATGATGGATTCACTGGTATTGATAAAGTAAACCAAAGGCTGATGTGGCAGCAAAACTTACTTTAATACGGAGGAAACAAAAACACAAGCGGCTGAGGGAAACTCAAGGAGTACCGAAACATCTGAAGGACTTTCAGAACAACGAGCCAACATGAAGTGGTGATCAGGAGTGGTTGAAGTAGGACTGAGTGAGAAATGAATGCACCTGGGATGATTACTAACTACAAACGAGCGTGAGTGATGAGTGGCTGGAGAGTCTGACTGAGGAGAGGGTGAAGCGTGCATGGGAACACAGAGTTAAACACAAAGATCAGAAGACAAAACACTGATCACATCATTTGGTTAATTAAAGTCAGGACCAAACAAATAAAGGTTGGTTGATTGGTTGATTAATCTACGTTATTGACTTGTTAAATGGACCGTACAAGATGATGTCAAACTTACCAGTTGTTTCATCAAAAGAAGATAAACAAACAAACAAACACAAAAACACAAATGAGAGGGTTAAGTGTCTGTACTAACGACTATGTCCAAATCCTGCCCTGAGATTTAAAGAGACAATATGGACAAATCAGAGGGAAGTTTTGTCAAACTGCAGTTCTTTCTTCACAATGAAACAAAAACTAAATGCAAAAAAAAAGTGTAAGCATTTAAAGTTACCATTCAAATCACAGAATGGAACGAGTCAGGGCCTCAAAAAATGTCAAACTTGACCTTAGAGCACACTTTAAAAATAATAATAATAATAAAAATTCTGTAAGTACAAACAAACTTGTTAAGTCATTTAGAGTTTGATATTTACTTGATCCTGATAGATGATGGATGAATTATGAATTGATGGATGATGGATAAATTAATGGATGATTGATGAATGATGATGATGGATGGATGGATGGATGATGGATGATGGGTTGATGGATGGATGATGGATGGATGGTTGATGAATGATATATGGATGGAGGGATGGATGATGGATTGATGGATGGATGATGGATGGATGATGGATGATAACCCTCATCTAAACTGAGAAAAGCTCAAACCTCTATGTGTAAATATCTCACAGAACCAAATCAACATCAAACTGAATACAGGTAGTCCTCGAGTTACGTCACCCCCAACTTACGGCAACTCGGACTTCCGAACGCCTCCCAGTGATGTCATCACACCTCCCATTGACTTTCAATAGCTGCACAGTGCCGTTTCTTTTGTGTGTGGGGTGTTAATACCTTTCCCTTTAAGACCCTGTGGACTCCTCCCCCTCTCTCGCGTCCATCTTGTTCTGTGAACACGTGTACTGGGAGTCCATTTTGTTTGTGCTCTAAAGCTGTGCAGCCTGTAAAATTAACAGCAGCTCTTGTTCTAATAAACTTTGTTGGTTGGACTTACCTGTAAACACTCCTGACAGAGGTGGATTGGATTTTAAAGAAAAAAGAGAAAGAGTGACGGCGGAGGGATACAGGTACAGTTTTTTACTGTTTTATTTCATTATGAAACATACTGTGCAGTATTCTATGTGTTTTTTGAGGGTACTGTATTAGCTAACTGCTTTGAAATACAGTACTGTACATGTTTAAGGTACAGAATGTACTCTGGTGTTGTGTTACACTGAAAAAAAGTGTTTAAAACACCGTTTACCGTTCTTTTTTCGACACGTTAAATTCGTGTTACGAACGGTTTGTAGGAACGAAACTCATTCGTAACTCGAGGACTACCTGTACATGTAAAACTGATTAACTCCTGAATTTAATTAATTCAAGATGGCCGCCACTGCCAACTGACTTTAGGAAACACCAACATGACTATAACTCAACCAGTTTGACAGATGTTGAGCTGACAGTTGTTGTGGTAGTAGCTGAGCATCATACTCAACACATACTTTGAGTG
>JARVGV010001587.1:22459099-22469642 GCA_031762435.1 Hypsolebias longignatus | reverse complement strand
AACTTGTGCACTGAGGATTTGCATAAATTGTCATGATCTAATTATTGAAATGTGTCCATGCCTCCTCACTGTTTGACTTAATAATAAAAGCAACTCTTTCTAATAAAGATGTTGAGTCAAAGTATTAAGTGATTTAAATGGAACCAAAATAGTTCCTCTTCACTTAGGGATCTATCAATGGATAACTCGTCTGCTCTGTCCTTGGTTAGCCTTTGAAATTGTCTTTTCTTGTGCAAACACTTGTAACTCTGTCTCTACGTACTCTTGTACAAAAAAGTCAAAGTCAGCTGAACACCTTTATAGGTTTAAATTAATGGCAGCCATGCTGACCCATCCCTTTCTTCTTTTCTATTGTTGTGTTACAAAAGGCCTTTATGTGCCAAAGCCTTTTATGCCATTTTTCTTTTTTCATAAAAATAAAACAAACAAACAAAAAAAGTAGATAGTATTGCTACAGACAAAGTTAGGTTTTAAATTGTCATCTGCCAAGGTGACTTTTTAAAAGTATTTTCATGTGCCTGTGTGTCAGAGAAGTGTCCTCTGACCTTCCTGACAAAGGGTATCCATGAGGAATGAAGTTTTGTGTGTCACAGGTCACTCATCCACTCCATCATACAGACCTAATATTATCCAAGGACAATGATGGTTGTCGTGTGGTTCTACTGCTGCTGGTATTAATTCTTAAAATCAAGACAAGAAAATCCCAGGACATTTTTTATTGACCAACTGTAGGAATAAGTTAGTTGCGTGAAATATTTCCCCCAGCTTTTTATGAGTAAGCAGCTGTTTCGGCTATTTTTATAACAATGTAACAAAGTGCTTGTAGCGCTGAACCATAGATTTAGTACCTTGTCATTGTAAGCTACAATGTAACTTTCAAACACCAAAGCATTTCCTCTGCATTTTCTTATTGTTTCAGTTACCCCTCAGGTCCATAACAATAGCAGTTTGTGGAAAAATGCCAGTCTGTGGCATTCTCTTGCTTGAGCGGCTCCTTAAATTGCGGTGGTAGACGCTTGTGCTTTCAGAAAGTGGGCAATCGCCATCTGTTCCTGGGTGCTGCCATATGGTGGGCTTTTTTCTCGGGGAATAAAATAAAAACAAATATGTCAGAATATTCGTTTTCCTCCACGGACACTGATCAGCCAAGGGAAAAGCTGTATCTGAGTGTGTCTGGATTAATGGTTTTACTTTATGCTTGAGGAAATGGGGAGGGTATGCTTATGCTTGGTAGGGGATTTGTGTAGGTGTGTGATTACAGTACATGTGCATCCTTTGTGAGCGCATAGACACTCTTATGCATATGTACCTGGAAGCATTTCCTGAATCATTTCTTTGACTTAAAGGGTAGTCGTGCTGTACTGTTTTGAGATGTTGTTTGCCCTACTCTTGGAGGTATTAAACAGAACAGAAGAAAAGAGCTTCAAGGTTAGCCAGAGTGACACTTCATGGCTGCTACTGGCGAAGAATCAAGAAGAGATTCTCTCAAGCCATCATCAAGCTCTCCATCTTGCGAGGCCATGCATTCAAAAGACTTGTCACTTTTGAAAATCAGGAGAGTGTGATGTGCCATTGAGGAAGAGCTTCTTTCTTCTCTTGTCAATCCCCTTGTGTGTCCCTTCCACAGACTGACAGCCACAGATGGGAGTTTGTTTTGGTAGAGACAGAATACGTCTTTTGTTTGCTTGGTTATACATGCCACGTTTTGTCTTTGCTACCTCTGGACAGCACTGACACATTGAAGTTTTTTTATTAGCCGTAAGCAGGTGGTGTGTGAACTTGATGAACTTGTGCATATGCTTTTGTGTTTGTGTTGGCATGGCTGACTTTTATACTGTAAGGGTATCATGGAGTGGGATACATGTGTAGGCCTGCATGGGTGTGAATGTTCACCATCACATTTTGTGTGTTATACTTGGATGTTTGCTCCAAAGGCGAATAAATCAGTGATGCCTGGGATAAGGCCATGGCCCCTCCTCAAACTGCACAGACAAGCTGAGAGGCTCATTAATCAAACGGCCAGTCACAGATGTGATGGCTTCCACACAAACCGCCAGCAGACTGTGAAAGTCACATCCAACAGAGTCAACTGTCAGCCAGGCAGGCAGGTTGCACTTTCCTCCCCACTTTGTTCTTGTCCCCACCCCCCCTCCATTGTATTTATCTCTCACTCTCCCTTTACCACCTCTCACCTCCAGCATAATGCCTCAGTGTGATACATCTCAAATATTTGTCTTGTCCCTCTAAAAACGATCTCGAGGGTGGAGGAAAATCCATCTTCTCCGAAAATGGTCATGGTCAAACCATTCTAGAGACGCAAGACGTCCATCATCGCTTCACATGTTTCTGTTCTTTGTGGTTGCAGCACTTTTTTTCTAACCTATACAAACTTCTTTGGAACATAAACAAATTCTAATTCTCTTGACGGGTAAAAGTTGATGTAGGACAACAATTCTGACTGAGCAAAATTGAGGAATCTCTTCTCTTTATTTTAAACATTAGCTTAAGAAAAGTTAGTGTGTGAAGTTGGCTCTCAGTCTTAGTGTGTATACAGTACACACAAAAATATATGTACTTTTTACTTAAAGTATTTAGTGATGCATTGTCTGTGCCTCCTTTGTGAGAATGCAGTTGTGTAAAAAGTTAAAGCTAATGGGGTTTGGATATATATTTTTAGTTTTGTCCATTTTATATATTCAATGTCAGCGCCTCATAATTCATATTTTTCACCCATTTTAATAACTGTTTATTACAGGCAATGAAATCAACACTGACAAAATGACTGTACATGTATCACAAAACAAGATTTCTTTTTTTTTTTTTTTTTTCCTGGCAACCCTTTTTGCAATGTCTATTTAATGGACTTATGGAAATTTCTTAAATCCATCTTTTAAAATTGTAATTTTATACAATTTTCCAGTAGCAATAGCAATCCCTGTGTCTATTCCAACTTGAAACTTTGGGTGGATAAATTGTTGGAGTAATTTTAACACCCGAGCTAAATGGAAATGCTACATAATCTACTGCAAAACCCTCCAAGGACGGGCAGAAATGCTGGATTGAACAGATAAAACAAAGCCACCCGTTCACAATAAAAAATGACAAGCCCCAAGACTCCTTAAATACACTGAGGCATTTGATGACACAAATAAAGGCAGTATTCCACTTAACTATAGGAATATATGGAGCCTCGCACGACTGAACTGCAGAATGTCATGCAAGACTTGTCATGTGAATCTTACAAGAAGCTCTATTTAGTAGACTTGGATGAATGAAAGATAGCCCGCTATTCAATTCCAATATTTTTTAAGAATTGTACAATTCCAATTTTATTCTGTCCTGCAGTTACTGGTTTTATTTTTGGAAAATGGAAAGAAAGAAACATGGTTCCTATTACTTTAATACAGTTTTTGTATTTGCCTGGCTTATTTGAAAATTATTGTGCCAACTGACCTTTCTACCAATTGTTCCTAACCCAACCTGGCCCAGGATTGCAAGACCATGGTTTTGCCCACCAAGCTATGGCAGCCCCATTCACTGAAATATTTTGATAAGTTATTGATAGCCACTGTTTAAATGTTTTCTACAACATCTGACATTTTTGGCTTTGGAGCAGCTTTCACTTTCCAGTTCGTATTGCTCATTTGTTTTGGGTTTTTAACATTGTCAGCAAAAGTAATGCCATATTTTTGCCCCTGGAACCCGTTTTGTCAACTAGTTGAGATGGACTGGGACTCTGTTCAAGACATGGTTGGACTGTTTGACACTGTTGCCATTTCTCCTGCTGATTTACTGAGATTACTTTTTAGCTGACTGCAGCAGCCCATTGTGAAGGGCCAGTTTGTGACCGTCTGTTCCAGTTCATCATAGGATGTTTTTGTTTTTTTTTCCATTCCGCAATGGACCATCATTTTTAAGACCCTCTGAAAATAATACTAAGGTTTTTAGTTTGCTAATTTTTCAGGGGTCTCTGTATTAATTAGATAATTACACTATAAAACAAATTATTTATTAGAATTTTTTTCATGTATAATTACTTTATAGTGTGTGTTTTATTCACACATTTAAATGGCAATTTAGAAATCACTAAATAGTATTATATTTCAAATTCCAATGTGTAATTTTTAATACACATAACTTCTCTATATTCATTCATAATGTCTTTTTTTAAGCATCTGTTAAACACTTAATTATAATGGTATGTGTGTCCTACACGAGACAGTAAGAATGTGTTTTGATGGTACAACGTTAGGATATATCGTCGCCAGGCTCATTAACCCATCGGTGGTGCCCAACCAGCCCCGGCCAATCATTGCTCTCAACTTGGCTCTGCCATTTGCATGTGGTCCAGGAAGAGATAATTAGAAGGATCTCTGCCTGTCACTGTTAATCTGGGACTTAGTGAAGAGCTGTGACGCCGACATGCTGATAGACTGACACACATGTCTATACACACACAGCATGCTGTCATACTTGTGTACACACATTGGAATCCGATACGCACTTTCACATTTTCCAAGGGAAAATGCAGTACCTTTACTCAGAGTCTATATGCACAGGCTAACACATGCAAACACCATCGCCGTTATCTTTCTTTCCCAACTCTGAATGTCACTCTTTATTACCACTATCTCTTTTTGAGTTGTGACCGGTAGAGTCATCTTTTTGACATCTTTCTTATCTCTTATCCTGCAGCACATAACACTAAAATATATCAGTCTATTCTCTGCTGGTATGTGAATGATTGCATGTTGATTCAGTGGCTGTTTACACCAGTTGTACTACGTTGTTGACAGAGGTTTTAGATCCCTTTTCAGATAGACTGCGCGCTTGTTGCTTCCCAAACAGGCAGAATGCTCAGTAAGCCTTTTGAACAAGCCCAGCTGTCAGCCCCTATATACAGTACTTTCACAGACCCCCACATACACACGTGGTTACAAACACATCCCAACAAACATGCACGTGCGATCATGCGCCGGCATGTCCTCAGTTATGCACGGGTTGAAAACACACACGTCGCTGATTGGCAGGCCTCCTGTTTCCCCATAATTCCGACTGATTTATCCAATCAATCTCACTTGGAGAGCTGCTAAAGCGTTGACTAATATTAAGAGTAGAACATGCGACAATTAAAACATCCTTCAGGTAATTACAGAGCTGGTTTAGCAGCAAACAACTGAGGCATTTATACATTCAGCCTGTTGCCTCTGCGTTTTATTTGTACCTGTTTGAAAGTTAATCGGGGGAAATGAGGTACATCTGTTAATGTTTCCTCTGTTAATTCACATGTCACGAGTTATGTAAAATAACACATTAGCTAAATGTGTCTATGCAAATATTGACTCTCTTCATCTAATTGAATGCCATAGACAATTTTTAGCCTGTAAAAAAAAAGAGTGCAGAAGAACGCGATAGATGTTCCTGTCACTGAAAAGCCCATTTCTATGCATTGACAGCTAGTCCTTTTTGCACTCATGGGTACCGCTAAATGGTGCACGTTGAGCGAGGGGGTGAGTTCCATCGCCGACCTTATCTGTCCCGTTGTGTGACCCTGTGTCACCACTGATGGCACATAATAGTTGACACTTGACTTTAGGGGCTCTTTAAGTGCCAAGAGTGCCCTTCGCCCTGGATTCATATTCTAATGTAGTCATCCTCAAATTCTGTGCTTTTACCCTTTGTACAAGACCCCTCACTACACTTGTTTTGACTTTTTTCCACCTGTCTTTACCATTCTGTCTTTTCCTTTTGATCTTCTTTTCTCATGAAAGGTGCACACATGCATTCACACAAATGTCCAGCTGGGATTAGCTTGTTCTCCCATTTCTGAGCAGTATTATTTAATCCTTATGAAGTGATATTGTTCACATTTTTGTTTACCTTTACTATTAAGACAACTAATATTGAAGTCTACAATTTAGGACTATACTTTTTCAACCTAAGTAATACAAGTTTTAATTGTGTCAATATTATCACCAGCAAACTGTTATTTTTTTAATTTATTTTTTAATTTATTTTTTTCACTCTGGGAGTGAGCTTTTGTGGATTCAGTTTTGTTTGGTGGGTTCCTCAGACTGAAGAAGTCCTTTGGATGAAAGACGAAACGTCTCAGCAACAAAACAAACTATTCAGATGACCTGACTGAACATTGTTGGATTTATACCTGGATTAATGGCCATGTGATGTGTCTATGTGTCTGTGCAGTTATATTTCTTGTAGTGCAACTGCGTTGTAAGTCATCAGTTCTAATTTGGGTAACCAGGACATGTCAACACAAAGCACTAAGCAGCCACGTTCTTCTGAAACAGAAATAAATAAATACATAAATACAAATTTTCATATTTGTATAGTTTTTTATTTATTTAACAATATATTTAAATAGTTGGAAAACGACTGCTTTGTAAAATTATTTTAGTTTTGTCTTTGTCTTAGACATTGAGATTGTTTGATCTCGTGCAAAATACTGATCTCAGTTTCCACCACAATGAAGTGAAAATTGTTCTGAGGTAGAAAGCATAGATATACTTCAGCGCGGTATCGGCTGTACTATTGTTGGGTCTCAGAAAGACAGGACCCTTGGAGTCACTATGTGTGTCATCTTGGGTATAATAAAACTGTATTCTAAATAAGTTTTACAGTATTCATTTGTCTTATATTAGCAAATTATGGTAGTCCTCGGTTTACGTTCGAGTTCCGTTACAACGGCCAGATCGTATACCGATTTGAACGTAACCCGAAATTGAAAACACGTGGCGAACGTAAGTCCGGATTTTGAACATAACCTGGAATTGAAAGCACATGGCGAACGGTAACGGCATTTTAAACACTTTTTTTCAATGTAACACAACAACGGCGTACTTAAAACGCTGTTTTGCTGTATTTCCAAGCAGTTAGCTAACACAATACCCTAAAAAAATCAAAAAGCACATAAAATGCTGCATAAAAAAGTCAACGTGAGGTGTGATGACGTCACTGGGGAGGCAGCCGTAAGTCAGAAATGCCGCAAGCTGGGGGTGACGTAACCTGAGGACTACCTGTAATTTGTTAAAGTGGAAGTGGTGGCGCAGAGGTTAAGAAGGTGAGCTTGTGATCGGAAGATCGCTGGTTCAAGCCCCGGGACCGACAACATGAAAAACAAATGTGGGTGGGATAAGTGAAGCAGTCACACCTGTCTCCACCCTCATCTGCCCCACTCTGGGCCCTTGAGCAAGGCCCTTAACCCACACCCTCTGCTCCCCCGGGAACCCTAGACAGCAGCTCTCTGCTCCACACAGAGGACTGTGGTAGCTCAGTGGTCTGTGGTTATGTCAGTAAGGGCATCCGGCATAAAAAACAATTGCTAAGTCTTAGTGCAACTAGTTCACTGTGGTGACCCCTGACGAAGGGAGAAGCCGAAAGAAGAAGAAGAAGAAGAAGAATGTAATTTGTTAATTCAACTTCCTCTTTTGCAAGATAGTTTCACTGAGTGCTTATTTGATATCACTCCTTGATGGCATACATTTCAAAATAAAACAAGCTTATAAATGTACATCCTATGGTATGCATTACAACGCACATCAGGTCCATAGCCTCTGATCAAACAGTAAAATCACACCTTGTCTGTCCATTATCCATCCATCCAGCCATCCATCTGTCCATCCAGCCATCCATCCATTCATTATCTTTTACCTACTTCTTCCTATTTGGGTCACGGGAATCACTGGTGCCCATGTCCAGTCATTACTGTGTGAGGGGCATGGGACACCCTGGACAGTTCTCCTGTCCATCACAGGGATGCACAGAGACAAATGAGACAAACAACCCTTCACTCTCTCACTCACACCTAGGGGCAATTTAGAATGACCAATTAGTCTAACATGCATGTTTTTGGTCTGTGGGAGGAAATCGGAGAACCCGGAGAAAACTCACGTACCTGTATGCATGGTGATCTTTTCTATGTATGTAAATGTTCCTGTAAAGTGCCCTGAGACAACTTTGTTGTGATTTGGTGTCATATAAATAAAATGAATTGAAATTGAATTGAATTGAAACATGCAAAGTACACGCAAAATGGCCTCTGGTCCAGGATTTGATCCAGCGACCTTCTTGCTGAGAAGGTGCACCATCGTACCGCTCAAACCTTGTCCTTGTAAATATCGTAAGGCTGTCTGTGTGGCAAAAGACAAATATGTGTTTGCACTCTCCCACTCTGTTTCCCCACCTCTGGAGCTCTTTACTCCATGTTTGTCTCAACTCTGTCTCCTTTTACCTGCTCTTGCTTCTTCTCTCTGCCATCCTCTCAGAGAAACCATCATGGGTCATGTTGTTTTGAGTCTTTGATCACTGAGTAGTCTTTCAGCATGTTGACTACAAGGCCTCTCACCTCCCCCGTGGTTGTTGCCGAAAAGGGGCCACACTTATCTGCCTTCTGTGATGTTGATGGTTGAAAGCATTTGCTGATCTTGAAAGAGTGTTTCTCAGCTTGTCTGTGTGTGTATTTAGGAGTGTGTGTGTGTCTGTCCACCAAGACATGATAAAAGACTCTGTTACAGCGCTGTGTTATGATCTGCTAAAGCTATACTGTAGCCATACATTGAGCTGATTGATAAAAAGAGCATTCTTACCTATGGGATCTCACTGCTTAATGATCATACAACTCCATGAACACTTGAATGAACAAGGTTGTCAGCAGATAAAATTCTTACGTTGTCTTTAAATTGCTTGATTGTGTTTTTGGTGCATAGAAAATATCCTACATTGTTTCAAGTATTAAATAATTTCTTCTCTGAGTCTTAACAATTTACAAGTGTATTCTTTGACTGTATGTCTCAGAGCTTTTCTGCAGACTTCTCCTTTTTGCAAAATCCAGGAATGACCAGTGTGTGACAGCTTGTGATGTTAACCCAAGTTGCTTTTGACAGCAGGCAAAGAAGGGGGAAAAGATGGAGGGCAAAGCTGCCACATAAAGCAAAGAGCTGGATTTTCTTTCACTGAAGATGAATGGAGTTTGTAGGAATCAATTATTTTTGTTCTTTTTTCTTTAAAATCTATCAATGTTTACTTCTATATATTTTATTTTGTCATGACTCAAGAGTGGTCTATTTGATTGAATTTGCCAACAAAGATATTTAGTGATCTTGATTCATTGTTTGGACAGAGAACCTTGGCTTTAACAGAAGCGTCTGTTTTAGATGCCCCCTCTTTTGTGACATCATGGAAACAGGTCTACCCTTTACAGTGGACTGAAGTGAATGGTATTGTTTGACATATTGTGCTGATGCATGCCAGTTTATAAGAATGCCAATGACAATCACAAGAGAGGACATTTAGATTACTGCAGAGGCTCTTGTCCTGTCTCTTTCTATCTGGTCTCCAATCACTCCATCTGCTTCATAATCTGTTTTCTCCTCATCTTGAGTTTGACTTGCAATGATGAAGAGTTGGTCAGGAGGGTACATATAGGTGTATGTATGTTAACTTCTTTGGGTAAGTAAACACTTTGGGGTTTCTGTGGAGGGGGAGGGCATATTTTGATTCTGTATTTCCAACATCTCTGCCCTCTGAGTCTGGATGTGACTCTGAGGCTGTATCTCCCAATCGGTCAGCCTGCCTCGCCCTCCTGACCGAGCATTTCTCCTTCAAGTCCTTTCAAAAGAGTCCTTCTCATCACTGCATGGTGGACCTTTCGCTCTGCCCCTCACTGTTCTCAAGGTCTCCGCATTCATCCTGTTAGGACTCTATTCTTTTGTATGCACCATCTGACTGTATGTATAATTTACACTCCTTTTAAGTCTCAGCTCAAGTTAAAACCTTCCTTTTTATCTACATGGAATGTTCTGCCACCCTTTCATTTAGCTCCTAAGTACTGGTACATGACAAATAACAAGCTCAAAATTTGTCTAATTTCCTTTCATTCTACTAATCCATGCAGTTGCTTCATCTGTTTTTGCTCTTCATCTTGTCATCACATGTATGCCCACAAACATGCCAACACTCTGTCATTCTTAGATCCGTGCACGGTAACATCAAGTGAAAGTAAGGCCACATTGCCATCTGGTTTGTGCTTTGTACGTTTTGTTTTCTTTAGAAAAGTTTACCCATCTTCTCCTTGTAGTTAGCTGTAGAGTTTGATGCCCATATGCCTGGCAGAGAGGTCAAAATGCCTGTGGTGGTCTTAGAGTCTGCCAGCAGCAAAGGCATTTCAAAGAGGAATACTAAATGTAACTTTATGGCCATAGTTATCTCACTGTACCTGGACCATGTGTGGGAAAGAAAACCCAACTTTGATAGGTTTTTAGGAACTGAGCCAGTTTGATCAATGTTTTCTTTTTATCTGCTTAAAAGTTTATGATTGAAGTGTTTCATCACTATGTCAGTGAAACTTTAACAGAACATTTTGGCAAAAGCTATAGCCACCTGCTTGCACCTCCTTTGCTTTCATTAAAATAAATACATAAAATAATGTTTTGTTGTTTTGAGGATTTGTCCTTAAAATAATAATAATAATAATAATAATAATAATAATAATAATAATAATAATAATAATAATAATAATAATAATAAT
>JARVGV010001587.1:22444599-22458999 GCA_031762435.1 Hypsolebias longignatus | reverse complement strand
GAATTTAACAAGATTAACACTTAAAAACAATTATTTGTTTGCTTGAAATTATAGTAAAGGTGTGTCTCAGTCTAACTCTTCCTTAATAAATGTCCTTTGGTGGTCAAATCAGCTGCATTTTCAAAAGCCAATACGCGGAAACATGCACGTGCAGAGGGACGACTCGCTATGCAATTCTTAGAAATTTAACAAGATAAGCACTTAAAAACAATTATTAGCTCAACTTTATAATAAAAGTGTCTCAGTTGAACTTTTACTGAACACGTGCACTTCAATGGTCATATAAGTTGCATTTCGCCAGGGCAGCACAGCGCAATGAAGCTGATTTGACGGTTGCTCCAGGCAAACAACAGTGGCAGGCTCTGGCAAGCCAATTGTGTCATTAATAGCCACTTTTACCTATTACATGACACAACGGCATGCCATACTACTCGACTGCCATCTAGTGACTGAAAATGGTAGTGTTCAATATTTCCAGTCAGAATTAATGAAAACGGTCATATCTCAGCCAAAAATCAGTTTGTAAATATGGGAAAACAATCCATAAATATGTCCCTTCAGCATATAAGTTGCAGGACGTGTAAATTATGAAAAGAAAAAAAAACTGTGGCTTATAGGGCAAAAAATACAGTAAATACCAAATGGTACTACGCAGTAAAATTAATCAGGTTTAATCTTGTATTTTACTTAGATTGGTGTGGGTGTTCGTTCCTCTGTTCCCAACCACAGCTTGGTGAGTTCTTAGTAAGAAATGTGACTGATAGCTTGTTATTGTGACTTTGCATACATTGAAGGATAATTAGACTGAGTGACAGATTATTCAAGGATCACTGTGTTCTGTGAGAAACCTGCCTACACTGTGTTGTTAGACAAGTCCTTCCTATGTAATTTTGATGGCCAGACCAGTTTTTTTGCTTAATTGTCAAAAATCATTGCAAATAATCACTCGTGTGACTTTCCACACTAACTGCATGCAGAGCACACTAGGTGAATGCAGACTGGTGTACAGTCCCCCCCCACCCCCACACACACCCCACCCTCCATCCTGATAAAGTGGAACTGCTATAATGAACAGATGGTCTGTCTTTAATTTTATTAGCAGCAGCAGTGTCTGTAGTAAATGCCATAAGATTTTCTTGCTGGGAGTGGTGCATCCGTCAGAAACCAACAGCATATGGTGAATGCACATTAAGGTGTCATATCTCAATTTCCCTTCTTTTTCTGTTCCCTGAGTGGTGCCAAAACCAAACGTTAGATGCTCACTTCACAGGACGGTGTGTTTATTTGTTGGACTCCCAGTTTTAGATCCTTTGCTTGCTTTTTGATCTGTTCATTTCAAAGCTCTGCTGTAATTAACTTATTTATTAATTATTACATTTAGAGTTAGGTTTAGCTCTAGTCTGTAAACCTGTCACTTATATATTAGCCCATTTTGTTGTTGCTAGGAAACTCTCAATTTATTCAGTTTATAGTTAACTTAAAAAAAAAAATATATATATATATATATATATATTTGTACCGATTTTTATGTCTAGATGGTGTTTTTCCTGTTTTTCTAATTTAAAATAACTATAATCTCAGCATCCCTGTACTGTTTAGCATTGCAACATTAAAAGCAAACTTGTCAAAAATGCCATGTGTTGCTGTCAGGGAATTTGAATAAGTAATTGAATAATAATAATAATAATAATAATAATAATAATAATAATAATAATAATAATAATAATAATAATAATAATAAATAAAAAAAAACAGAAACGAGATTTGTTTTATCCTATGACCATCAGCATTTTGGAAACGAGCTTTTTGCTGAGAAGCCCAAATTCATCTTGAAGACAGTTCAACAACTCACAAAGACAGAAACTAAAGAAAACATTTTCAAGCATTTTTCAAATACTGTAGATACATATATTACAGACCTGTTATTTGATAAACACTTATGTGTTGTGTTAGATTCTGTTGACATCACTTCCTCTTGCAGTGGTTTGTTTATGCAGTGGGAAGACAGTGTGGTTTGATATACCAGTATGTCTCTCTGGGTCTGTATCACTGAGAGCAGATATGCTTGATATCTTGGTCATTTTAACATCTTAGTCCTGACAACACCCATCATAATCTGACCCCTTCTGCTGTTCATCCTCTTTATTTATTTATTTAGTTCATTTTTGTGTCACAACCAACTCATATAACTATATGTGTATTTTTTTCTGATTTATTATTGTGTCTCATTTACATTCAGATCCTTACGGCACCTCTTTTCATAACTTTTTGTCACACTGCAATGCATTTTAGAAATACCAATGGAAGTTATTTTTTGGGTTATGATTCTGGTAAGTGTATTTATGTGTTTGTGTGTGCATATGAGCGTTTGTTAGAGATCTTTTACAAAGTAATTACCACATATTTCAGACTATAAGGCACACTTAAAATCCTTAAATTTTCTCAAAAATCGACATTGAGCCTTATAATCTATTATGCCTTATGTATTAATTCTGGTTGTGCTTACTGACCTCAAATCGATTTTATATGGTACAGCTAAACAATGTTGAGAGTTATTGTGAATGAGTTGAATAAAGTTTGACTTACCTGACTGTTTTGTTTCGCTTAATGCACCTTTTAATCCAATGCACCTTATGTATGAAAACAAACATGTTCATTGATATTGCACCTTATAGTCCAAAAACAATATGGTTGCTCCAGAACATAGGTGTGAGGAGGTGGACTCAATGCATTGCTGCAGTAGAGGAAGAGCAAATCAGGTGGCAGCAAGTGGTTTCAGAGCTAATAGCAAACAGCTAACTAGTCTGAAAGTCTTACCTTACTTTCGCCTGCGCTGCACACTCTAACAGTTATTTATTTATTTTTGGTCGGGGGCAAATGTATGTACTGCAGCATTGGTTATCAGTGACAAGAAGACTCAAAGAGCGACACCACAAATGAAGTTGTCAAAGTGACCTGACAGCGAGGTCCCAAGGCAAACATCCTTCTCTCGCACATTTTATTCTGATCACAGTGATACCTCACAGGGAGAAAGAAAGAGTAAAAATGAAAGAGAGAAAACCATCATCCTCTTCAGCTAGAAAGGACAAAAAGACTAAACATGTGTGGCAGCATCATTGCCGTTCATGAAAGAATGAATTATGAATGTGTGAGGGGGATTAGGGTACAATGGTTGAAGTCACAATGATCCTCGCCTAGTTTCCTCACCCTCAGCCTGGCAACTAATTAGCACTTTCAGCACTTGTGTATGATCTCATTAATGTGATTTCTGCTTATGTAACATGCATGCAGTTGTACTCACTTACATCCACGCATTGCAGTATAATTATATAAAGCAGTTTAACATGTAAACGGTATTGTTTAATGTTAAGCTAATACAGTTAGAGTAATGAATCCAATGTTGCTGTAATGCTTTAGGTTTTGTTGACAGTGCCATACGGACTTTAGGATCCCCTTTTTGTTTTGCAAGTCTCACACTAACAGCAGATTTAATTCTGAGAATCACCAATCAACGTATTGGAGTATAGATTGGTCCACAGGAAGAACAAAAATATATACTGTTGAATATTTTCCCCTATAAAGCTAACCAAAACATTCCAAAAGCGTATTGGTGTCTCATATGATGTTTTAAAACACATTGATATTTTCGTTCACATAATTGAGCAAACTGTTTATATAGTAGATACAGTTCACGTCAGCTAATTAGGATACACACACTGAGATATAGGGTTGCAGAGTGGGGGAGGAAGCAGGGAGAGGGTAAGGGTGGATAATTAGACAGAATTAAGCCATCTCTTTTAATCTAGCTTCTGAAAGAAACAGAGAGAGAGAGAGAGAGAGAGAGGGATGGTGGTAAGATGGTGGAGGCTCTTGGGGTAAGGCCTATATATTCACCCCTTTCCTCTCTCCTTCACTCCTTCTTTGCCTGTCTGACACAGGGTGTGAATGTGTGGGAAAAGAGGGGCCTGGTGCCTTTGCACAGCAGAAGGGATCAGCTTGTGTTTCTTGGGCTCTAGAAGTGTCCCATTGTCATGATGTCACTGCAACTCAAGAAGGCTGACCTATGACCCTGATGGATTCATGGCAACCTAGCGCGGCACCCCCACAACGTCAAAAAGGGCCAGCTTGCCACTGGGTGCCCACTAGGGGGTACCCAAGCTTTTTGCGGTAGAAATTAAAATTGCACGCAATTTTTAGAAATTAGCCGTTGAATCCATCTGTCTAGATTCCCCTGGTAAGGGGTTCTTTTGCTCACACTAGCCCACTCTTATTCCCCGCTTTCCCTCAGCTGCTTTGCCATCTCTTGCAGCCATGTCTCTTTTCCCTTTGTAGCCCTATCTTTCTCTCTTCTTCCTTCATGTGTTGTTTCTTAATACGCATAAATATATTGAGTGCCGCCAGATGTCGCAAATACATCATCAGAGGAATACGGCAGTGATGGAAAAAAGTCAAGGCACGTACGAGTGGGGGATGTGAGCTGACTTGAGCTCTCAGAGCGCTTGTGTGTGTGTGTCACTGTATGCCAACATTCATCTGTGTGTGTGTAGGTGTTTGTGTATGTGTTTGAGATTGTCTGTGTGTAAATGGGTGAGCGTGTCCCTTTTGTGTGCACACGCATGCGTGGAGGTCACAGCAGGTCAGCATATTGTCCCTCAGATGTTTGATATTTTATGTATAAGAGGGTGGCTAGCACAAGAGGATAAGCACGTTCCTGACAGAGGCATCGCTCCCTCACAAACCGCCACCTCAGCATTGTGGAGCCCAGAGTTGGATCAAAAATGGAGAGGTGCTGCCTTACTCCCAAAGAGTGTTGATGAGAGAAACAGACAGAGTAAAAGAGTGGCAGAAAACCCAAGAAGAAAAACCTGACACAACTGCTTCTGTTGGGACACAAGCCTACAGACTTGATCCCAATAAAATGACTGCTGTAATTTTGTGTTTACACATTGTTCTTCAAGGGGCGGCTGTGGCTGAGTAATTAGAACAGTCGTCCTCCATTGCGAGAGTTGGGGGTTCGATTCCACCAGCAGTCACATGCCGAAGTGTTCCTGGGCAATACACTGAACCCCTCATTGCCTCCGATGTGTGTCCCATCGGTGTATGAATGTGATTAGTCTTTGTACAGACATAGTAGAGTGCTGTATGAATGGGTATATGAGGGCACAGATTGTAGTGTAAATCGTTTTGAGTATCTTGATAAGATAGAAAGGCGCTCTAAGTACAGTCCATTTACCATTCATAGAGTTTAACATACAGTATATTAAAAACAAAAATCTACTAAAATCTCTTTACTTTTTCATTTTTCACGGATATAACAGAATAAGTTGAGTGTTAATGTGCAGATGTGTGTAAGTTTGAAGCCTTTAGGTGGCAGAAGAAGGGCAGGGCCACCCTTACATCAGCCTGTGTAAGAGAGGAGTTTCCCCAGAGTGGAGCTAACAGCAATCTTCTCCTTCAGGGGGAAAAGTTTACTGCCAGTTTGCTTTTGTAGTCCGCCTCAAAAGATTTGCAGCAGTCAGCATTAAAAAGCACAGATCTAAGAAGACGCCTCCAACTGAAATACCTACAAACGAATGCCAGGAAGAGGAGAGTAAGAGGACGACAAACTGATACAAACATTAAAGACGGGCGTTAAATGCTCCTCTTATTTTGGCTTTGTATCCCGTAAACAACAAAAAATAGCAAAACGGCCAAGCATTATCTTGTGGAGCTTTTGTTTATTTATTTATTTTTTGTAATTTTCGCCAGTTCTTTGATTTACTTCTGTGTACTCCCCTGTTTTATTTGTGCTCTGTCATTTAAAAAAAAAATAAAAGGATGATTTTGTTGTCATTCCCTTCTCCATACAAACAGGTTCATGTACCGGTAGGTTGGTTTGCAGGGTGATAACATGGCAGATGACATCATGCCCTGATTGTATTGTAAAGTAGGAGTTCATGGGATTTTGACATGGGCTGGTGGTCCACTCCATAGTGTGTTTGTTCCATCTTTGCCTGTTTCCTATCCTTCTTCTCTGTCAGCGTCTCTCAGCATTGGCTTGTCCAATGCGCCTTGTGTTCCCTGGGAAAATGATTAATTATTCAACACAAAGCCTCAATTAAATTTGAATTTGGCAGTTCAAGTAACCTTTTAGCATTGCACATTTATTATTAAAGCAGATGCTTTGGCCCTGTTTAGATATAGAGCTTATCTGATTCTTTCAACTCCTTATCACACAGTCCGTTTACTTGTGATGGCATGGCGACCTGGCCTTGCCTGGGCTAGAATAAAAGTAGGATGTGTTTTCTTAAAGAGTGTCTGGTAAACAAGAAACACATTTTAACCAAAAATTATTTTCTCTAACTGCAAATGTTACCATTACTGTATTGGTACATTTTACAAGTGGCTAATACGAGATACGCATGACAAGTGGTTTGTTTCCAGCTCCAACTTTTGTACCATTTGCGGTTGCTGCTGAAGCAAAAGAAGGACCGGATGTCACTCTGACCTGCTTTTTTCCAATGTAATGGATTTTTGTAAACCAAAGAGCCTTCATCACTTGCAAAGGCCATCTTTTTTTTTTCTTTGCTGCCCCTCTTCCCATTACTTGTAGTGAATAGAGGGGAGGTGCAAGAACAAAATAAGGGGGCTGAGAATATTAGGAACACTAAGCAGTAGAATGAAGAAAGATAATCAATTTTTGAGACTGCATTGTTGCCTGATGTGTATTTGACAAACGCTGAAGGAGTTCTCTATGATTACAGATGTTTTATTACAGCCAGAGTGGTTCTTAGTTCACATCTTAGATCTTAATAATGTTTTCTTTTGTATTTTATTGTTGGATGTAAGTGGGACCCTGTGTACATAATTTTGTTTCATCACATGTACCACATGTGGCGCAAATGACAATAAAGACTCTCTGACTCTGACTCTGACATGAAAACTCAAATACTTACATGTATGTCTGTACAAAGCAGTAGCATGGAGCATAACATAACAAGAAATGGAAAGGAGCATCCTTGAAGGTCTTTTGCAATGATCCCCATCCCCCAGTTCCTGTCTCCCCATTTCTCTCTTCCTCCATCAGAGGAGGTGGTGCCTTTGTCAAGCAGGAGCACAGAGACCTCACAAAGCGAGGGAAGATGTCACAACAAACAAAAACAGCACAGTAACCCCCTGAAATCTAATCAGGAGCCATTGATTCATGCTCTGAATGGAGACTGAGTACCTTGAGAGTGGCTCATCCAATAAGGCCATAGACAGCATGACAGGGGCCTTCACAATTCAGCTGTATAGTTCCCTGTCATTCTGTTCTCACATTTAGACTCAACTCTATCAACTCAAAGATGATACAATCATCACTCCACTCCAACATTTATGTTCTTTTTCCAAGGTCTGCTAATTCATATGTCATCTGTGTGCCTCAATCAATGATTTTTATTTTCTGTCCAGCTCAATGTGCTGAGTATTCTTTGACCGTTAATAGTCTGTCTTTATGGGATTGGAGAGACATGAGCCTTTAGCACCTTAGTTACCCTGATGGTACTTATAAATGATACTTAGATTGAGCAGTTAGAATATCCATACTTACCTTATGCTCCTTATGTAAATTCAAAACAAACAAAGTTTTTGTTTCTAAAACTACTGATGCATATCACCTAAAGTAAGTGTTAATAGACTCTGGTTTATTTATTTTTTATTCTGTAACATTATCATTGCACTGCCTTTTGCTTTTTTTTTGTCATAGAGCCAAGAGGACAAAATATTAACAGTGTAACTCCATTAACGCTATAGCAGGAATCTGTGACATTTCAAATGAAATTATTTAATCTATAATACGTGCATGCCCTTCTTAGATTTTTTTAAATGCTCAATCTAATGCAACAACTTTGCTCTTATTATTTGTAATGATACTTTGGCATTATAGGGTAGAGATATTGATTTTGGAACCCAAAGCATTTATTGTGGAGGTAAATGTTATTATTTTAATATTGGAGTCATGCTAATTTAATAGTGTAACATACACACCGAGGTGTGAGGCGCAGGGGTCTTGCTGCCTCGTTCTCTCTCTTTTAGTCAACCAATGAGCTTTACTCAATATACAATAATACTGGGTAATGTCAAAGACCAAACATGGCTTTCCCTTTCACTTTTAATGGTACGATCTACCTCAGCAATCAGAAGGGACATGTTAAGCAACCCTTTTTTTTCTAATTAAAAAAAAAAGCAGACTGCTATGCCATGTCAGGCATTTTATTTGGTATTTACACTATACAGTATTATGCATTTCAAAGGACATGGATATTTCTGCAAAAAGTCCATGGTAAAAAAATAGAGGGTGGAAAGTAACTCAAAGTTGTGTATTGTCCATACCATTGCCCAGCTGACTGTGTTTCCCTTCACCAATACCTCATTATTTATTTTTCTACTCATCATGTACATTAACAATAACCTAATTAATAACTTAGGGCTGCTGCTTAATACACCATATTATTTACATTATTAGTGTTTAGCATATATCTTAGACCTTTTAGCTTATCGTTTAGCATTCATTTAACATATAACTTAGTGAATGTCTTAGATCCTTATATACTGTTTCTTTTTATACTTTATTAGCTATTTTGGGGTGTAACTGGGACTTGAGTACACAGTTTTGTTCCACCTCATGTACCACATGTCTGAATGACAATAAAGATACTTGAACTTGAAATAAAATAGGAAGTATTTAGGAAGATGCCTCATCAGTGAAGTTACATTTGCAGTGCAGGTAAGTATTGCGATCAAATGGCCAGTGGGGTCAGAGATGCACATTGTTAGGAGCTGGTAAAAAAAAAAAAAAGCAGTTTCCAAATCTATACAAACAAATAAACAAACTAATAAATAAATAAATAAAATAAACAAGACATTTTAAACATCTTACTAAAATTGTTTGACTGAATTAGATTATTGTTTTGGCTTTAAAAACACACACAAGGAATCATATGACATAAAAATATCAGCAAACGTAAAAATACAACAATTTAGGTCTAAAACAGGCCAGATGCAGATAAAAACATTAATGTGTTTATTGTAGTGCAGGATTATTAATTATTGTCCTATGTGTAGAAAGTGGGAGGAGTTGAAAAGTTTGATAGCCACAGGGAGGAAGGACTTCCTGTGTTGTTCTGTTGAGCACCTCGGTGGCCTCAGTCTACGACTGAAGGTGCTGCGGTAAGAGTCCACTGTGACTTTATGTGTTGTTCAGGATCTGGAGCAGTTTGGAGCATTTGCACAAATTTGAATTTGTGTACCTACTCTGGGGTACTCAAAACGTGAATTCAACAAGTCACAAGATTATCCAACAAGCAACATAATCACTTGATTTTATACAGTATCATTTTTGCTTGCAGGGATCATTCATTTAGTCCTATCACTTTCTGATGTAGGTTGATGGCAGAGTAGAAGTTAAGAAAACAAAAGGACTAAAAGCAAACTCCAGCAATCTTACTCTTCAATGGTTGCTCACTTATAACTTGAGCTTCAATTGATGACTATTTTATATAATGTTGTTTTTAAGTTTAAAATTAAACCTAAAGTACTTTACTAATTAGCTGTTCTTGTGTTCTTTCATACCGATCTTTATTGCCCTAGTACAGCCAGTGACAATAAGTACAACCTTGTTCTCCTTTCCCATCTGTCCTATTTAGTTAACTACGGTAGTTATATAAAGATGCATACATGATTTTTGAGTTTATGTTTTCTTTGCTTTCTTTAATAGACAAAAAGATTGGTGGCCTCTCCATCGTTACCATGGGAACTGACCCAAATGTCAGTTGTATAATAAAGTGAGGGCAAAGGAAAATTAGATTAAATCTGAGGCTGTGTCAAATGGTCTGTTACATAGTCAGGTGTAGTTGGAATGTAGTGAAATTAGTTACAGTTTTCAATTCATCATCAGCATCTTTGTTTCTGTTTTTTATTCTCCATGTCCCTATCTGCAACTGATCAGCTGTATTAACTCAGGGACACTTGCTGAGTAGGGTTAAAAAGGGCACCTTTTCACTTAGTGCAGACACTCAAATGTGTGTGAGGATGCACACATTTAAGGTGTCGGTGTGAGAATGTGTCCTTGCATGTTATTGAATGGGTGTATTGAAACTTTATTAGTGCAGGACAAGATGTGTGGGAGTGTGTTCGTCTGTGTGTAACCATGTTCGGACAGAGAGGCGGAGCTTTTTGTTAACACTCTATCTCAGGCATTACTAGTCGGAAAGGGGTGGGGGAGGTTTGGGGCGGCCTCCCCCCAATGAACAAATATGAAGCTGTCAAGGGAAGAATAGCTGCATTCACTGAATGACACTTATTTTCTCCCACTTTACACAAGTGCAGTGAACAAAACACAGTCAGAGGAGAGCTGAGGAAGACATTTTCAGCGCCTTCGACTGCAATGACAGACATGCAGCAATTACTTAAAGTCTAAGCAGACACCAAGAAAACAGGCATTCCTGTGTAGCTTTGTCACTGTATTCTTTTAAACTACCTTGGGATTTTTTCTTTTTTGTGACGGGTGTTGTTGTGTGTCTGCAGGTGTGAGTGTGCGTGCTGATATAACAAACGGTGCAAGGACACGGTGGCATTCTCGAGACACCCCTTCCCCCATTTTTTTTTTTTTTTTTTTTTTTTTTGAGATAAGATATCCTGACAGTTTAAGTTGATACAATTTGGTCAGAACATGAAGCCATTATTAAAACAAAGTTATGATAAAAGTCTACTACTTTCAGATAATGTTAGGGCTACAGCTTGGTTACCTTGGTACAATTACATGCTCTTGTGACAAAACCCCAGTCATCAAAAATGTTTTATAAATCGTTCTCCTATTCTCTTCAGCTTTTTACGTACAAGTAAAAAATGACAAATGAGAATGTGAAGAGGTTCTTTGAAACCAAAACAATTATTAACAGTAATGAAGAAGAAACTTGGAAACAGCAGTCTGGTTTTCTCCTTTTGGGACCTTTTATTTATTTATTACCATATTTTTCACACTATACGTCACATTTTCTCACATAAATTAGCAAGTCCTGTGACTTACGGTATAGTCCGAAGCAACTAATTTACATTCCCCACCCCCCTCCATATTTATAACCCATTTTTTTGGTTGAGATCTGACAATTTCATTCATTCTGACATGGAAAATATTGAACACTACCATTTTCAGCTGCTAGAGGGCTCTCGACTAAAATTGGCAAGCCAGGTCGCTCTTGTAAATGAGTCATCGAGGCTCAATGGGATTAACCTGCCTGAATAAAGGTTGAATGAATGAAAAGTGTCTCACTAATAGGTAAACGTGGTTATTAATGAGACACTTGGCTTGCCATACAAAGCCACCTTCATCTCACTCCCAAACTCCAGGAGCTTCATTTTGCTACGCAGCCCAGGCAAAATGCAGCTTATTTGACCATTAAAGTGCATTTTTTAAGGAAAAGTTCAACTGAGACACACCTTTGCTATAATGTTGAACAAACAAATATATATATATTTTTTTTATTTTATTTTTTATTTTATTTTTTTAAGTGTTAATCTAGTTAAATTATTATTAAAGTCCTACCGTGCACACTCCTGCGGCCACAATTTGGCAGCCAATTAATTTTTTGCACAACACTGGCCTGTGTTTCCTGGTTGCTAGCGGTGACGCATAACAAAAGCAACTCGTCAGCGGTGACATAATAGGTGCGACTTATACGGCGAAGCACCATATTTATGTTTTTTTTTCCACTTTATTAGACATAATTGGACTGATGCGACTTATTGGTATATGGCAGTGCAACTCTTAAGGCAGAAAGTATGGTAACTTTTCTATAACCAACCAAATCCCATTGAAATTACAGATCTCTTTTACAAGAGGAACCAGAGCTTGAAGGCAGTTTAGCATACTTTGTATAATCCAAAGCAAGTAGTGGATCTTTCATTATTATTTTTGTTGTATTTTTAGTTTCTTTTTCTCCTTTTTGTAAAATCATTCAGCAAACAGCAGTGTGGAGGGACACACGGGCAACTATTGTGCTGAAACAATTACAACTTATTTCTTACATGCACTATGTTGTAGTACAATGGAGAATAGTTGTTGGAAATCAAGAGCAACCTTCAACGATTTGTGGAGGAGTATATTGTTTTGGAGAAGGAGTAGCCATACAGCAAGCTGCTGAGATCACAACCAGCTTACTAGATATACTAGGAAATCAAAATGGGGCCAAAGAGCTGGTAGCTGAATACACCTTAAAGCTAACTTACCCAGAATGACTGTACCATCACCATGACTTGCCAATGTATTTTTTTAACAATATGTACCATAATTACACACAGATCACAAAGTAATAGAACCATTTTGTATATTCGCTGTAATAGAATTGTTTTGTATCTTCACTGAAACTTAGCACCTTAGAGACTACCAGTACTTTGACTCAGTAATCCATGAACAGATTATCATCATTCCATGTATATGAAGAAGTTTGCTGCTGCCCGTTGAAATATGTATAAATAAGCTTGAATATTATATGTCCAATGTGCACAAGTGTTTTCTGTCACCTACAAGGGTTAGAAATCAAGTGCACATTATATGCATCTCAGCCAATATATCTATTTATGTGCTGTCAGATTGCCCACACTTGGTTATCTAATAGCTTGGCAGCATTGTGTCACCCCACCACTGCCATGTGGCATAGGGGATCTAATCTGACCATGACCAAATTAAAAGTCCTTTGGTGCGGAAGTAGATAGCAGTGTCTCCCTGTGTCTCAACTTGCTTCCCTTCTGCCTCCTCCATCGTTTTTTTTTTTTTTTTTTTTCCTAGCCTCTTACCCTCGTGGCCACAAGCCCATTTTCCCATTATGACCAGGTGTCTTCCCACACTAGAGTGTGTCTTAATCAGACTAACAGACATGCTAGCCACACAGTACAACACACACACAAACACAATTACACACATTAATTGAGTACACAACCATGGGTTTATTCATGCAATGTTAAATTAAGTACACACTCATACACATTCAAGGGACGTCCCACTGTCACCCTGCCATATGTCTAGGAGTGACACTTGGATGACACCAGCAGGATTATAACAGTGTATTTATTAGCCTTAGGAGCAGCAGGAGTGCCCAAACAGGCACTAAAGTACATTTGCTAAGGGATGCCAGAAAAAAAAAAAACAAAAAAAACCCCACTAAAATACTAATAAAACTATTAATAATGTAGTAGTGAGATGCAAATGTGGCAACATTAGCAAGTATTTAGATTCAAGTCTAAAGTAATTTCAAAACACTACTTGGAATTTGTTTTTTGAAGTCATACTTAAAGAATCAATGGTATTTTAATGGTTCAATTGTATGATCCCCTAACCCCTTTGAAGCAATTAAATCCCATTTTATGTGTAAGAAGAATTGTTAGACAAAAGAGGTCAGAGACATGAAGTGACAATTTATGTATGTATTTTGCATCAATTAACCTATTGCTAATTTGCTTGTGTACAATTTGTTGTTTCACATTACCGTACATCAAAGGACACAGAAGTAAAATATCAAATTAAACAAAAACTGAACATTTTTGAATGTTAGTGGACACTTCAAAAATATTATAAGTACAAACACTTAAAACTTGAATAGTAATGGAGAAAATAAACTTGAATAAACTTCACTCGCTCTTGGCCACGTCCACTTCTCTGCTCTGCCCGCATATCAGCTCATCTCAGTTGGACACCTGCCAGAGGAAGTTTATCCTTCAGTAAGGGTTGCACAAAGGAGCAGCAGATGCTAAATAATTTAAAATAATTTATTTTAAATAAAATACTGTATCCATGCCGATCATGCGGCTCAGCCATTTGTGTGTCGAGTTCTTATTTAGAAAAATCACAGTAGGGCAAATCCGTGGTAAACAAATCGCAAACTAGCGAGGGACTACTGTAAATAAAAGCTTGAGAGCCATCTTGACTTAGACATAAACAACATATTTGTAAATGCATTCAGTTAATATTCTGATTAAGAGATTATTTTATTAACTGAATAGCAGCAAATTCAACACTCAATCGTTCAACACGTGCTCTTCTCAAGGGTGGATGTCTCCTCCCGGTATCCGCTTTGCTTTTGTATCT
The DNA here is from genome assembly GCA_031762435.1 of Hypsolebias longignatus. Taxonomy (NCBI): domain Eukaryota; kingdom Metazoa; phylum Chordata; class Actinopteri; order Cyprinodontiformes; family Rivulidae; genus Hypsolebias; species Hypsolebias longignatus. The sequence goes on along the minus strand of JARVGV010001587.1, from coordinate 22,444,898 downwards.
GCTTTGCTTTTGCTTTGTCTTGTCTGTGAAACTGTCTGAGAGCCTCTCTTTTAAAAAATCTTCCAAATCATAACTATAGACTTCAATTTGGTCAGTTGGTCCCTCAACACAACTGATAACATTTCTTTAAAAGAAGACAGGCTGTAAGAGAAAGAGATTAGCCAAGAAGAAATATGACAGTGAGAGGACTGAAAAGAGGAGACAGGAATATAAGGAGATGGTACATAGAGCAAAGAGGGAAGTAGCTAAGGCAAAGCAGAGGGCGTACGATGAGTTGTATGGGAGACTGGACACTAAAG
>JARVGV010001587.1:22426477-22444499 GCA_031762435.1 Hypsolebias longignatus | reverse complement strand
TGACGTCACTGGGGGCGGTGCCGTAAACGCGAAACGCCGTAAACCGATGACGCCGTAAACCGGGGACTACCTGTATATGTAAAAATGAAATTAATCTTATCTTTAAAAAATTATAACTAAATACACTTTAGTAACATGGCAATAACTAGGCTGCGTTCTGAACATCATTCCATTAGCACTGATAAATATCAGCCAATTTAAACTTAATAATACAGTGACATGAAAACTTGGGAAAAGTCGTTTTGATTATTGTGCACATTTTTTTTAACTTTAATTATCAGTAATTGTTCCACATTTATTTTTGAATTTTTTTACAGATGTTTATAAACTTTTTATTATAGAACACTGAAGACGAGCAAAATCAGCTTTTCAGCCATACCCTGCAGCTCTGAGCAGCGCCTCCAGTGGCGAAAGAGTAGCTATACGCTCAGTAAGGAGGGGGGGTGGGGGGGGGGACAGAAGCGACATGAAATCGATCCATAAAACACCTTGATCTTCCAATTAAATCTCCTCAGTGGCTGCGGTGAGATGGTAACTGTGATAAGTGCAGGTTGGAGTGAGGCGAGGAGGAGGTGAAATCTACACAGGTACGTCTGTCACGGATAATTACCTTCTCAGCGCCCTCGGCTCTCCAAGCTGCCAGTCGTCTGTCTGTCAGCGAGATCAGCTTACCTCTTGTCTGAGAGGGTGTGTGTGTGAGAGAGAGAGAGCGTGTGTGTTCATGTACTGACTGTTTATGACAGAGTACTCAGAGAAAGTGTCTTTCTGACAGGGGTAGAATCTGTGCGTGTATGAAAACAAAGAGATAATTTGTCTGTGGAGAAAATGGGAAAGCAGCAGGAACGCATACAGGTGTGTTGACATGATCTGCAAATGAGGCTACGCTACGAAAATGTGTTTGCATGTCTGTGTGTGAATACATCTTTGCAAGGTAGAGGTGCAACATGGAAAATATTTAATCCAACTAAAAGCACTTGTACTGTGGTGGGAACTCAAGCAAGTAACAGCATATTCATGCTGCTGCTTATACACTGTTTCATTTACATGTTTTATTTACATTATTTGTGTTTAGTGTAGATCTTAGATCTTTTAATGTACCATTTGGCATTAATTAAGCATACATACATCTTAGTGTATATGTTAGATCTTTTAGCGTACCGTTTGGCGTTCATTTAACATATATCTTAGCGTGTATCTTAGATATTTTAGCGTACCGATTAGTTTACCATTTAGCATTCATTTAACGTATATCTTAGTGTATAGATCTTTTAGCGTACCGTTTGGCGTTCATTTAACGTATATTTTAGCGTATATCTTAGATGTATGAGTCTGCCCGAACTTGTTCAAAATCCTAAACATATTCCATCATTTGCTGCAGGTTTTAAAATTCAACTTCTACAAGGCCTTGAATGCCATTTTACAAAAACTATTGTGTCTGATGATGTGGTGAGACGAACTAATTACAATAGAAAGTCTTGGAGAGCAAACAGCTGTGCTTAGAAAAACTGCAAGCATGAAAAGAGGGGAGTGCGAGAGAATATCATGTGTGCGTCCTCTTCTATGCACACACGCTCCTGAATAGACGCGCACCTTTCTCCAACCAAGCACTCACTTAGAAGTGAAAAGGTAGCCGGCCGATGGGAGGTATTGTTGTGCAAACAGACAAACACAAAGGGGGATGTGTTAAGAGGTGAGAGCAGGTAATAGAGCAGACATAATGGGAGCTAAGTACCTGTAATCCTTGGAGATATCACTCCAGACAAGAGGGGAACTCTGGGCAAATCCCTCTGGTTGGTGTAATTGGTCCCTCACCAGGTTGGAGTGAGTGTGTGCTCTGCGAGGGGGTGAGTTGTAGGGTGTTTGGGTGAAGTATCAGGTGTGAGAGGGCGTCAGCTGCACTGAGTGCTTTCTATTGATCCAGGAGAGGGATTGTGTTGTGCGTGTTACTGACCCAAATTCAGCAGGAGGCATATGCCAGGGGTGGGGGGTTGGGGGGGGGGCACCTACCTGATTCACCCATCAAAGGGGTGGCAGGTGCAGGAGAGGTGGACTGAAAGCTCTTGCAGATCATGATGATGCTCGGTGGGCCACACTCCTGCAAATGCATGAAAGATTCAAACAATTGGTGTAAATTGTCATAGAAACAGTTGAGTTCCCAACCCTGGTCCCTGAGGAACACCACCCTGCATGTTTTTGCTGTTTCCCTGCTTCAACGCACCTGATTCAATTATTTAATTACTTCCTCAAGTTCTGCTGAAGTCTGTTGATCGTCAAATCATTCAAATCAGGTGTGTCAAAGCAGGGCACAGCAAAAACATGCAGGATGGGGTTCCTCAGGGACTAGGGTTGGGAACCATTGAATTGTATTGAATAAACCTCTGGATCAATTTATCTGTTAAATTAAAAAATAATAATAATTAGCGTAAATACAACATAAAAAATGCAATTTACAGTTAATCCATTAAAGTTGACCATTCTGGATATTAAAAAAAAAATGGTTCTAGTAAAGCTTGGGTGTTACCAAGAGCGTATGACTGATTTAAAACTATCTGAATGCTTCCACATGCATGCATTTCTTGCACGTGTGCATGTGTGTCCCATTTCTTCTGGATATCAGCTAATTGTGCATGTTATTTCTGCTCAAGTGGCTCTTTTAAGGCAAAACAGACACTGAGAGTTTGAGTGCCGAGAGCGACGGCGAGACGCAAGGACAACGAGCAGAGACGAAGAAGGGTGAAGAGAAAGAAGACGAGGAAGCAGAGACAAGAAACAGGAAAGACAGCTGCTCTTTTCCCTCTCATTTCATCCAGTTATTGGTTAACTTGGTGGAAAGAAAGTAAATGTTCAAGGGATTTCAGGTCGGCCTTAGCTTCCCCTAAGGTGGATGTGCGCTCCACTTCAGGTCTAATTCAACTCTTGTGTAGTATTGATCGCAACGGCCCCCACAAGGGAACCAGACGGTCTTTCCTCAAACCAAGGTAGACAACGGTGAGAGAAAAATGTGCTGTAAAATGCCTCTCTTCCTCATACACTCCCCTGTTGACATCAAGTCTTCTTAACTTTTTCTTATTCTACCCATTCCTGAGTGCATTTGTTTTTCACCCTTCAGCTTTGCCGCAGAGTGATGGAACACCTTTGGAAAGGGGCCGCAAGGGCCGGCGCTCACTCATCAGATACCGTAAATTAAACAAGCGCAGGAGGAGGATGTTGTTTTCCAGTGAAGAAGTATGCGTGTACATGTCTCACGTTTTCTGCTTAGACATGCAGGTATACAGGGATGAAACATTTGGATTTTAGCTGTGTGTGTGTGTGTGATGGAGCATTAGTGCAGCGAGGACCGAGAGCTGATTCAGCTGGTTGGAGAGGGCGAGGTTGGAGGGTGGATGGACAGTTGCAGAAGGCTGATGGTGGGGTGGACTAGGGGGTGGTGATAGGGAAGAAGTTCTGGAAGAAGTAGTACCTCAGATGAGAAAAATATGGATTCCTGTCGGCAAGACAAATTGATCTCCAGTGTGTGGGAGGAGCGGAGAACGCCTGTGAAGTGAAAACTGCTGAGAGAGAGGCCAGAAAACAACGAGAGGAAGAGGAAGAAGACAGGGCTGGACGCACACTCTCTCTCTGTATATGTGTGTGTGTATGTGTGTGTGTGTGTGGGGTGGGGTGTACTCATAACTAACAGATGTTCATCAGATATTACAAACAAGAAGAAAACCTGATATTCATCTTGTTTCATATTTATGATGCTCTGGGACAACTCTAAAATATCCATACATTTCTTTTATCCATACATTTTTTTTAGGGGGGAGTGTTGGCGCAGTGGTTAGAGACGGTAGCCCTGTGATCGGAAGATAGCCAGTTCAAGCCCGCCCAGGAGAAATGCAGCTAATATGACCATTACAGTGCATTTATTAAGGAAAATTTCAACTGAGACACAACTGTACTATAATGTTGAGCAAATAAATACAGGTGGTCCTCGACTTACGACGGAGATCCGTTCCTAAGCGTCGTCGTAAACCGATTTTCGACATAAGTCAGAACGTACGTAAATACATGTGACGTACCTGTTTTACCAAGCGCGTAAACCAATTTTCAACGTAAGTTCATGGTGATGGCCTTCCTTTTCCTCAATGCACTGCCATCAGAAGAGTCCTCCTTGCATTTGGGAGCAATAATGAAGGGCTAATGGCCTACTGGGATGCTAGTGACGCCGTCCTCCTACGTACAGAACTGTATTCCTCCGCCGCTGCACCGCGTACTATATTCTTCCGCCGCGTTACGACGTTTAACGTCGCAAAACTGACGTAAAAACCGTCGTAAAACCGACGTAACCGTGTAACATGAATAAGGGAGATGCGTCGAAACGTCGTAAGACGAGACCGTCGTAACCCGAGGACTACCTGTATTTGCAGAGTAGTGAAGGCTGCACAGAACAAGTCTGTTGGAGTCAGCCTCCCCACCATCAAAGACATCTATATCTCCAAATGCAGGAAGAGGGCCACCTGCATCACGAAGTACCCCACACACCCAGCATTCACACTTTTTGCCCCGCTTCCCTTGGGCAGAAGGTTGAGGAGCAGCACCACCAGGCTGAGGAACAGCTTCTACCCTGAGGCTGTTAGACTCATGAATATCTAACCAGGGAAAAAAAACTGTGACAAAAATCACTGTAATGCCAATTGATTGTTGATATGTGCTGCTGATTATCCACAATGCTGATCTCATGCTGCTGATTTATTTCATGTTGCTGTCTTCATCCGTCCTCATCTGCTCACACAGACTCATGTTGGTGCTGCTGTTGTTTTGGTGCATTATTTTTGCACCATTAGTGCTTAGTGTATTCTTATTTGAGTGAATTCTTAGTTTAGTGAATTCTGTTGGATATAACTGGGACCCTATGTTCATAGTTTTGTTCCACCTCATGTACCACATGTGATACAAATGACAATTAAAAGGAAATCCTTGAATGAGAGACTTTAAAATATCAATCAGATATTTCATTGTGGTTCTTCCCACATAGGCCTTTTTATAAACCTTTGCATTGCTGCCAGTTTCAAGTTGTGAAATCATTTACATGGAATCCTATGGTTGTTAGCAAGTCCAAATTGTGGTAAAACAAGACATTTTCTGGGATTTTTCCTTCAGTTAAAAGGTTTGTTTTTGGTTCTTCTCCAACCAGCAGTGGGGTCTTCAGTGTGGTTAGAACTGTGTTCCTCTAAATGACACAGCACATATGATAAATTGGACACAGGAACATAATGTGGAAGCTGAAGCTGAAACAAAACTACCTCCTCCCCCCCAGTGAGCTGGCGGCAGTAAAAGCCATCAGTGCTATGTGGCAGCTTGGTTACTGCCAGCATGGCAGCAGATCAGTGATATCTGAAGAAAACCAAAAACTAAACCCAACCATCAAATGCAGTTTTAAATTTATATTTTTGTTTTCTTTGCTATTACTAGTCTAATACACAGTACATGTACAGTATTCAAATCTGACTCCAAAAATACAGCGTGGAAGCACCTGTAAACATGATGTTAACGCTTCACTTTTGTATAACAAATGTAGACTGGATGCATTTGTCCATATTTACAGTCATTATTCCAAACCAAGGATGTATAAGTAATATATTAATTGTTTGTCACACATTCTCAAAACCTAATTTCAAAAGATCTGAACTTCCTTTTAAGACAGGGGCATCAAACTTTGTTACAAAAGTGTGCTAAAATAAAATAAAAAAAACATGTTTCAAGCCAAGGGCCAGTTCAGTCAAAACGTTAATTCCAGTCATATACCTGACATCTTTTCTTGGCTGCAAGCTCCTCAACAAGAGTTTGATCACTCTCATTTGACGTTCTCTGACGCTTTTCTACGTTGAAATCTAAGATTACTGGTAAATTCAAACTAATTTCAAAGGTACAAAACTACAAAGTTGTCCAACTATCATGAAAAGTCTGCCCTAAGTAAAGTAAGCTCAGTCTTTGAACAAAACGAGAAGCGATGAATCTATTTTACTTTTGAAATATCATCTTGGGGGCCAAACAAATGTTAACAAGGACCATATTTGGCACATGGGCCTTGTATTTGTGTGTGTGTTTCTCAGGGCAAGGGTTCAGAACAAGAAGCAGACTTTCACATTGGGAATTTCACCATCATCTGCTTTAACCTAAGAAAATAGATTAAAGGGAAGAAAAAAAAATATATGTGAAAAGTCTCAAAACCCCTCGAGAGTCACAAACACCTGCTCCCACTGACTGAGAAGGCAGCTGTGTCTGTGTGTTAGTGTGTGTCGAGAGGTCGGTGGTTTATTGACAAAAACAATACAAGCTCATATAGATAATGCCAGACATAACACATGAACATTCAACAGTTCTTAAGAGCTCACTGACTGGACTGAAAGCTCAAACTTCTGGAAAAAATATGATAAATGTGACAAAACAGTCATTAAGAAAAAGATAAAAACAAAGCTTTGTACGCTATTTCATTAATATTTTCAACATTTGTCTGTCTGAAACAGGTCTCTCTTGTAAATGAATCCTTGAAGTTCAATGGGAACTAACCTGCATAAATAAAGTTTGAATAAAACAAACAAGAACTTTATTGCACTGCATTGATATCATACTTTATTGCAGGAAATTAAGATTTTTTTTTTTTTTAAGTACATAGTTCCACATAATGCAAAGAAGAAGTTCAGTTTTGCTACAAGTACTTTTTGATTCCATCCTGCTTTCCCTTTTCTGAAATTAAACCCAACCTGTCGCAAGAAGATTGGCCCATAAATTCAGTTTGAGTGTCACAATAGTTTTATAGCCGGATGTTGCAGAAATGGCGGGCTCCCGAGTGAGCCCAAGCATACAAAACACACTCATACTGATGAACTGGGGGTCTGCAGCGCTGACTGGTTTTATTTCCTCATTCCCTGGCTGCTGTTGTGGTCACAGATATTCAGGCGAGGGCAGCCGCTCCCTGCTGGCAGCGGTCAGGTACGGAGGGCCTGGCTGGGCTGGGCGAGCCTGATAACTAGCTGCCCTCCTCCGTGCTATAGAGATGGAGAGCAAAGAAAAACAGGAAACAAGTGGTGAACAGAAAGAAAAAAGGCCCAGTTAGCTGGAAATATAGTGTCATTCTGTGTTTGCATCACAGCTAATACCACAAACACTAGGTTAAGTGACTTAAAAAGAAAAAGAGAAAAACACACAACTTGCTTTAAAAGGTTTCCATTCGCTGACATTAGCAACAATAAAATGCTTAGCGTTGATTTTCCATCTAAAGTAAAACAGCAATAAAACCGTGTTTGTTTGAGGAGTCACATAACAAATCTGATAGTTCCTCCCCCATCTTTAAGTCAAACCTGATTTATAGACCCATTGCACTGATGTCAAAACCGCAGATACCGGAAAGGTCGCCATTATAAAGATACTTGCTTTGTAAAATAATTAGACTTGACGCTCGTTATTTTCCTTGATTTTACTTTACTTGATTTTACTTGAGCAGGTTCCTGGTTCAAATCCTGGTCCGTAGCCCTTTCTGGGTGGAGTTTGCATCATCTCTCCGTGCATGTGTGGGTTTTCTCTGGGTACTCCGGTTTCCTCCCACAGACCAAAAACATGCATGTTAGGCTGATTGGTGACTAAATTGTCCCTAGGTGTGAGAGAGAGAGAAAATGGTTGTCTTGTTTATCTCCATGTGTCCCTGTGATGGACTTGTGACCCGTCCAGGTTGTACCCCGCCCCTCGCACAGTGATTGCTGGACATGAGCACTGGCGACCCCTGTGACCCCAAAATGGAAGAAGCTGGTAAAAGATAATGAATGGATGGATGGTTTTCAATGTGTGTTTGTCTCTCAGGTGAAACAACATTAAAGCAGAAAATACTAATCATTGTTTAAAATCTTTTTTGCACTGCTGCAGTACCTTGAGATGGTAAACAATAAGTACTTAATCACCAGTAGAAAAGTGATGACCTTTAGTTTAAAAATAAAAACCGTCTTAAAGTAGTTTTGTTTTTCTTTTCTGCAATCCATTGTTCAAAGAGATGACTTTGCCCTGTATGAACCTTGATACTGTAGCGTATTAAGAGGTCTTCTATACTGAAATTTTGAGTGAAGCAGTTCATAAACAGAAACTACTTTTAATATTTAAAGAATAAAACAGTTTAACAAGGTAAAAGTAAATACTGTACATTATTTGCTGTTCTTATTTCTCTCATTTTCTGTCCCTATTATCCTGTTTTGATGCTTTAAAGAGGCAAATGAACTCCAGGTGCCTTGAAATCTCTTAATGAACTCTCTGTTACCCCTCTCTGTGTGTCCTGCATACACTGAGCTGGAGCAACAGCGCAGTTTATTTATTTATTTATTTTTTCCTCCCTCTGGAGTACAAGTGGTTACAGAGATCTAGTTAGTTTGGCACAAAGTGTACAATCTGGCACATCTGTATATGTATGACAGTTCATAGATACTTACAAACACACACAAATAAACACACGTCCCACCTGTCGACCACCATAATGTACAGTTACAGTCAATAAAACTAATAGCAGTCACAATACATAATAAAAACATATGAAAGCAAACAAAAAACAAACAAAAAACAAAAAATATAGATCAATCAATTTAATTAGTTAAAATAAACTTAAAATGGACTATAAATCAACATCTCAGGTGGTGTCAAAAGCCAATGAGAAGCGATTAGTTTTAGGAAGAGATTTAAAAACGAACAGGAAAGATGCCTGTCTGATGCTCAAAGGCAAGTCATTCCAATTTTAGGAGCAACAATTGAGAAAGCACAATCCTCTCAAAGTTTTAGTTTTGTTTTTTTGGACACTGAGGAGCAGGCAACCAGTGCAGCAAGATTAAAACAGCGAAAATATGGTATTTTGTTGTTGTTGTTGTTGGTTTTTTTTTGTGCCAGTTAAAAGACTTGCAGCAGCATTTTGGACCCTCTGGAGATGAGCTATGTAGGAAGCGTTGACCCCTATATAAAGTGCATTACAGTAATCCAGCCAAGTGGTCATGAAGTTGATTACTGTCTTAAAGTGCTTTCCATTAAAAATTGTCTTTACTTTAGCTAGCTGCCTCAACTGAAAAAGCTTGATTAAACCACTGCCCTGATTTAATTGTCATATTTCAGATTTTGCACTTTGACCCCCAGGTTTGCGATTACTGGCTTAGTTTATTGAGGAGCCAAGGAACACAGATCTACATGTGGGAAGTCAGTGTATGTTCCAAATAACAACATCAGTCTTCTTCTAATTCAAATGCAAGAGGTTTATACCATCCAGGTTTTTATGTCCTTGAGAGAGATCAGATTCAGAGATTCTTTATTGTCGTTCACACCACATGTGGTACATGTGGTAGAACAAAATTATGTACACAGGGTCCCAGTTACATCCAACAATAAAAAGTAAAAGAAAAAAGTAATAATATCTAAGATATGAACTAAGAACAACATAAACTAAATGTACACTAAGCACTAATAGCATAAAAACAATTAACACAATATGCCGAACAGCAGCACAACTATGAGTCTGTGTGAGCAGATGAGCATGAAAACATGAAACATGAAACAGATCAGCAGCAACATGATGTGATTCTTCAGTGATTATTTCAGTAGTGGTTTGAAAGAAAATGAATCCTCCTTGTTAAATGGACATGAACTTGACAATTATCTGCAAACAAGTCAAAATAAGTTGTGCTTTCAAAAAATGGACCCAAGTGGAAGAAAAATAAAAATAAAAAAGAAGGGGCCCTAAAACGAAACCCTGTAGGATCCCACATAAGAAAGGAACAGCTTCTACCCTGAAGCTTTTAGACTCGTAAATCCATAACCAGGATAATCACAGTAAGAAAAATAATCACTCTAATACCACCTTAATTAGTGATATGTGACTTATCTGTGCTGCTGGCTATCAATGTTGCTGATCTCATGCTGCTGATTATCTCATTCTGCTGTATTCATTCATACCCAACCCATCTGCTCACCACAGACTCATGTCCAGCTGCTGTTGTTCCGCCATATTGTTTTACATTAGTCTAAAAAAGCTAAGTCTGGTCCTCTGGACATTGTCCAGAGGACCAGACTTAGCTTTTTTAGATTTATATACCTGTATTATTGAGCATGTATCAGGGTGTTTTACATTAGTGTTTAGCTTATATCTTATTTTTACGCTATATATTTTTGTTATAGTTAGGTGTAACTGGGACCTTGAGTACCGTAATTTCATTCCACCTTATGTACCACATGTGATGTGAATGACAATAAAATTGACATGACCTTGAACTTGAAAGAAGCAGAAAAGGACACAAATTCACCTTAGTTGACACAGAAAGTTTGCTCACTCAGATACTTTCTGAACCATACCCATGCTGTGCCTCTAATGCCTGCCCATTGCTCGAAACAAGAAAGCAAACTCTGATGGCAAAAAATGGCAAACCAAGCCATATTTGTGCATTTTTGTTCCACAGTTGAGGACATTCTCTTAGTCCCTTTTAGTAGATTTTAGATTATGTGATATTATAAAACTGGTCAGTATTTAAACTTAGAAGAAAAAAGTGGTTGCTCAAATCAAACATAAAGCAGAGAAAGGGTCATTTTGGCACTGCCAAATCATATCAAATAAATTATGTAGAGAAAAAAGAAAGAGAGACCACCTCATTAGGACAAATTCAGCCACAATAAAGAGAGAATGAGAAAGCCACTGAGAGACCACAGAAGAGGAACAAGCAAATGAAGAGTGACACGGATTGGAAAAGAACATATGTTAGGCTCAGGCAGCAAGCATGGCTAGCTTTCTAGCTTCCTTAAGCTCTTTTCACAGCTATGGATGTATATATGGAATTGGCTGGCAGGGTAGCTGGCTGGCACTTGTGGCTGCTCAGTGGTCCTGAACCAGCCTATTTGAAAGCCTGATGTGTTTTATTTGGGCCTGCTTCACACTGTCATCTGCGCTCAGAGATAGTCTGTAATTGAGAGTCAACTCTAATCTGCATGGTGAGAAGCTGAGGAAAGCCTGTGCATTGAAGAAGAACTGGGGTGCTTGAGTCTATGGAGGATAGCCTTATCACAGCATAAATCTTGTACAGTGGCTTTTTACAAGAATGTGGATATTATTGACAAAACAGTTTTAACGCTTTGTGGTTTCTTTTCTTCATCTTCACACAGTTGACTTCATATCCTCCTTATCCCATCCTTTCTCGTATCTTCCACAGGACTGTAACTCACATGGGCATGTCCGTCTTCTTCCAACTTTCTCTGTCTGAGAAAAAAACAGGCTGAACTCAAGGTTACCACTGTCAATTAACTTTCTCAAGCCTTCCTTTTATCCCTCCAAGCCAGTTACTGTTTTCTCCCTCTATCTCTTGCATTTTTCTCTCTCCTTTTTTGCAAATCCCTTACTGAACGAGCAAAAGGACCATTTCTGTATGTCTGTGTGAGCATGCACACATGCTTTTTTAGTACTTTTCAGTTAACTTTTTTTTTTTTTTTCCAATACATGGTAAACCTTGGGAAGCCAGTAAAAGCTCTTTGGAACTAGAGGAACATGGTGTTTAAAAGGCTAGACCCAGCTTCTAATGGTACCACCTAAGACAGTTCAAACACATGAAAAGTGTTCTCTGTGTGTGTAAGTATAAATGTGAGTCCATGGCTGTGTGTATGAGTTTTATGTTAGTGTTATTTGTATGAGTTTGCATTGTTTCATATTTAAGGATACACACAATGGTGTATGGTTTGAAGACACTGTAACAACATCACACACTCTGTTTGCATGTAGCTCAGACTAGCAAACAGCCAATGAGGATGTAGCGATGCAGTTTAGCTCTGAGGTTCGGTCGGGAGCTGTATAGTATGTGCTGGGGGCAGGGAGCGGCTCAGCAAGGCAAAGCCCTTCTGTTTCCCTGTCATCCCCTAATGTCATGGGGGTTGAAGGCGCCAGTGTGTTTGTGTGTGAGCGTTGCAATGATGCGGGTGGGCGCACAGCCGAACGGGCACTTGACTGGCACTGTGGCACTTTAGCTAGCAAGTAGCTGCTGGCTTGGCGTCACTCCAGGTTAACTCGGCGTGCTGTGAGGTTTTTTTGTATTCGTGTGTGTTGGGTGATGTGGCACCAGATGCCACTCCATGTGCCCAAATTCTGTTTGACATTTGGAGCGTGCAGAAGCGGGCACACAGGAAGGAAACAGAGAAGAGGAGGGAAATTTAATAAAACGAAACAGCAGCCTCAGCCATTGTTGTTGTGCACCAGTCAGATCTGACAAACATGCAGACGCAGGCAAAGACACCCAGGCATGCAGATCCACTAAAGTCATAAAAACACACCAGTTTTTCACCACTTGGGTTATGTCCAAATACATTTGTTCACATAGTCAATGGGAGGCCAGTATATAAAAATTGCAAAGGGAACAAGAGTCAAGAAAGAAGATGAAGCACTTAGAAGAGAGGTGGAAGGTATAAAGGGAAGTTGAGTGAAAAATGGGCTTCTGTGTGCATGTGTGAGGGGGGTAATTTGATTAAGCAGGCTGGCAGGAGGAGGAAGTGGCAATGGTTTAGGTGACAGGTTGATGTCAACTTCTCCTGGCATGGTCTTCACTCCCACTGGGAGGAGATTGAGTTGAAGGAGGAGGGAACAAGATCATAGCAAAGCAGAACAAGAAAAGGTCAGATTTATAAAGAAAGAGGATGGAGGGACGAATGCAGTATTTTGTGCATGTAGCCATAACGCTTCTGTGAATTTCATTATTTAAGTAGCAGACATTATAAATTTAGAGCTATTTCTTATCATTTCATCAGTCTTTTTTTAAACTCTAGATTTCCTCTTGTCATGCTAATACTATGCCTATTTTAGGATCATTGCTGTAAAATTATCACCAAGCTTTTTCTCAGTATAGCATTAAATAAAACTACTATGTGACTTCAGGAAGCCTTGAAGGCCATCTTATTCTGTTCCCAACATGTATTTTAGTAGCTGAAATCCCAACACACATCCACACAGACTTGAAGACTCATTTGAATGCAGAAGGTTGGAACTGGTGTCTAGCATCAGGTCTCATAATAATTATTTTAAATTGCTGAGAGGAACACATGTCCTGGTGGGATATATTACACCTACTCTAGACAGAGATGAATTTTGACCCTGCAACTATGTATACTACAACTCCCACAGCTTTTTAAAAATATACATATATGAAATATATATGTGCATGTTTGTGACCTGCTGCACAAACATGTATGCGTTTGTCTTTTCGATACACACACATGAGTGCCAGTGTTTTTAGTTAGTGTAATGTGCATGGTCCAGTGGAATATTAATGTGAAAACAAGGTCATAGGATTGAATCTATATGATTATGTATGTACAGTATGCATGTGGAAATGTGGATTTGCAATCCTGGACTGGTGTGCTGTGATCGCATCTTACTTTTTATAAAATATATGTGGAGGACCATAGTGACTCGAGCACCCGTTCATCTACTGAACAAACATGAACTCGCACCATCTGTCATTTTGTTATGTTTCCATTTCTGTCTTTTCAGATTAGATGTTTGATCAAGTTAATCACAAGTGAATGTGTCTTTGTACGCTCTTATTAGTGCTTCACTGTATTGACCTTTGTAATAGACAATATTTAGCTTCTCTATCCAGTTTTGCACAAGTCTATTCTTCACAACACCAAGTAAAATAACCTGTTCCATACTAAATATAAATATCTCATTTTTTGCTCCAAATAAATGTTCCCATTTATGCTATTGGTTTATTGACATATATATATGTGAAGTTGCATTTGAATTTGGTTTCCTGGCAACAATTTAACTTTGTGTTTTGAACAAGTTTATAGTTTTTTTTTTAATTGATATGAAATTTTGTTTGCTTGTTCTTCACCAAAAGTATATACCATATTTTCATATGACTGTTGCTGTGCATGAGTGATTCTTGAGTTTTAACTTTTGACGCTGAGATTATTCTGCCTTATGAGTGGTGCAGTGGACTTGATTTATTTACAGTTTTCAGGTATTAAGCTAAATAAACACAGTAATACACAAACTGTAAAACATTCTACACTAGTCAAAAAAAAATTCAACATAAGGCCAGTTATCCTACATGGCTGTTCCGTACTTTTACCAGTGGACACATAGCTAATTTCAAGGTTCAAGGTTCTTTATTGTCATTCACATCATATGTAATGCATGTGGCGGAACGGAATTGTGTAATAAAGGCCCCAGTTACACCCAAAAATAGCAATACAAGAGTATAAAGTATAAAAAGAAAGAGTATACAAGGATCTAAGAAACACAACAAACCAACAAATGGTTGTGTTTACAAATGTGTATGTGCATTTATACTGTACAGTATATACATCACACCTATTTGGAAATCCTAAACATGGGCATGGCTGTTATGTCAATGAGTTTTCCTAAAACTCAACCTTCACATTTACAAAGAGAGTGTCAGTAAAACTCCTCATATGAAAGGTGACGTCACGTCAGGTATGGTTTTCTGGGTGGGCAGAATGTACAGTAATTGAATAAATTTTATACAACTTTAATTGTCATGTGGTAGAATGTAGTGCTTCATACAGTAAGTCTGTCTCAACAGAAAAAGAAGTTACTGAATCATAAAGTGCAATGCACACTTTCCCTGTCTGTACCTTTCCTCCGTCCCTCTCTTCCCCGCACTTTAACTCACACCTGAACCTGTCAGGTCTGTGTTGCAGAGAATTTTCCGGCAGCTCTTCGACATCTCACTCTCGCCCTGCCTGTCAAAGAGCGCTGAGGGCAGAGAAAGGGAGCAAGAGGCTGCACTGATGAATCCTCTCGCAGAGCAGAGAGTGCACCTCGCAGGTAATCCTATAAAAAGCCTAGGTGAGCAGCTCCTCTGCTTCCCGCTCATTATAGCCTCTTTATCCCGCACTGCAGCCGATGCTCTGCTACTATTGGTATATTGGACGGTGGCGCACAAGGGGAGTTGGGCAGGTGGGGGCAAAGAGACAAGGGAGAAGGAGACCTTCTCACTATGCACACCATGCTTGCACGTTGCACCGCATGCGCCACATCTGTTAGACTTTTTTGTAACTCTTTTTTTTTTTCTTCTTCTTCTTCTCCCCTCTCCTTCTTTTTCCTTTTTTTTTCTCCATGTCCCTCCCTCCCCTCCACTCGCCTCTTGGTTCCTTTTTTAATCTTTTATTCATAGCTTAGCAGGTGATGAAAAATTTATGCCCTGAGTCTGGCATTGAAATAAATGCAAAACGAAAACAGAAGCAGTTTATACTGACAGTCTGAATATCTCCATCTAGAACAAGGCTGCTCGCTGCAAATCAGGAAACCCAGTGCTCTCCTGTTAACTCTGCCGTGTAAATGATGCTTTGTGGCTTCCCGTGAAGCCAAAAGATTAGCCTGTTTTGTTCCTTCCCTTTACTCACCTCCTTTCATCTCACCAGAGGGGAGGGAAGTGGGCACTTTCTCTGGGCACCATTTCTCAAATCTTTTCAGTTCCTCTCCTCCTATATCCACTCCCTCTCTTTCCCTAAGCCCAACCCTCTTACTCCATCCACTCCCACAACCCCTTACCGCAAACAACTTGTTTTCTGTTAGCCGATCAAAGTAGGTAAAGTGTTAGATTTGTTGTGCTATGTGCTGGTTGAGCATAGTCTCTGGAGTATTGTCAAACCGTGAGTGAATTATATCTGTGTGAGTGAATGTAAACCCCATTTTAGCAGAAGCTTTAAAGTCCCTTGCCTGCCTTAAAAACACATTCACGCATACAGACGCACACATACCCTCTGGCTCTTGAGGCTTATAGGAGTGTCTATCCCTCTCTTTGGAAGTGTTATACAGAGGCTAACCCTTCCCACAAGTCCTGCCATGTTACTGCTGTTGGTTTTGAAAGTGGTCTACTCCCTCTCATCCTTTTCCACCCTTCATTTAAACTCTCTGTTTTGTGTTACTCAATCCCACATCTGTGGAAGAAAAAAAAAAGCACATTAAAAAGGCTGTCAGTAAATGCATCGTTAAAACGTGTACACACGAATTGTGTAGAAATGAGTTGAAACGTCATGCTTTTGTAATGGGTTTGTGTCTGTGTTTGGTGTGTAAGAGACCAACAGGAAGAATAAGACCATTGCACATAGACATGAGTGGACGCTGCACAGTTGCATGTGTGTGCATATCTGGAGCGTTGTCAAGTCCTGCTGTCAGCTGTAATGATGTGTTGTGCTAGAGTGCTGAGAGAGAAGAGGCCGGCTTAGCCTCAGCAATGGATCTAACTACCAATCTGATACTGTCTGACAGCCAGGGAGACAGGCAGACC
Source organism: Hypsolebias longignatus (assembly GCA_031762435.1). NCBI lineage: Eukaryota > Metazoa > Chordata > Actinopteri > Cyprinodontiformes > Rivulidae > Hypsolebias > Hypsolebias longignatus. The sequence goes on along the minus strand of JARVGV010001587.1, from coordinate 22,428,207 downwards.
ATGGTTTAGAGATGGAGGAGGAAGAAGGGGAGCAAGACCCGATTTAGGACAGAGAGAAGGGACAGCAAGACGTCTGAGCCAAGAGAAAAAGCAGTCAGTGAGGAGACGTGTGAAGGACAAGCCGAAGCTAAAATCAGATGAAATTAACTTTTTCTTTTTACAGCTCTTTGTGTGCATAGCTGCTTGTGTTGTTGTTATAGAAACCATAACTGGTTTGGAAAGGATATGACCCCTCCATCAATCATTTGTGGACTACCTTTGTGATTCCTTAGGTTTTGTATTTTGTGTTGTCCCCAGATTATGGTTTGTTTTATTTTGAGTCAATTATTTGGATAAGTGAGAGGAACACGAAACTGTATGTGTTGCTAATTTCATGGACAAATGATGGCAATTAAAAAATACTATTGGCAACATCTTTTTCAGGTAATAAAACTCCTGGCTTGTGTCTCAGATAGCCTTTCAGTCATGTGTCTCTTGTCATGGCCCAGGCCTCCCTTGTAAAAGAGATGTGTGATCTCAATGGGATTCGCCTGGTTAAAAATAGGTTAATAAATACATTTAAAAATTGTCATTCAAATAAGTGTTGTAATGCATTTTGAAACGTGTGTTCACTTTAATTTATACCTATTTTTTTATGCACTCTAGCACTGGAAAAAAATATATAGCCTATATTTCAAACAGCTGGAAAACTTTTCTGTTCATATTAGTTGACTAAGAATAGGTTTGGTTTAGGTTTATTGTCATATGCAGGTCAACACAAGGTCAACAATGCAATGAAATGCTCAGGAGAAGAAGAACTGTCTCGACTTGCCAAAAAAAAAAAAACAAGAAATGCCAAAACATGCAACATAAATACAAAACAAAGCACCAAAAGTGGAAAAAGAAATACATCTACAGAAGCATGGTCCTATTAGCAGAGTGGTACTGTTAACAGCACTGTCCCATTAGCAGCATGATGATAATAACGACCGCGGCAACGGACGATGACTGTCCTCCAGAACCAGGTCCGGCAGACACAGAACATCCAAGGTTTCCCCACAGAACCAAACTATTTCATAGACTTCGGTCCGTATAGGCAGATGGAGGATCATGGGGACGGCCGCCATGACAAGCCAGAGCCTGAGCTGGAGATGGGAAGGGTGCCAGGAACTGAACCACGATGGCAGGATGGCAAGGCACCGACACACAAAACTCCAGAAGTGCATCGCGGTCATACCCGTAGCGTGGATGTGCAGTGTAGGCGCAAAAAAATTAAAACAAAAACAACAGGAACCAAAAAAAGAACGAGTCCAAGTGGAGCTCCAATCGGTGCTGCTATACTGTGGTGCACGTGACATCACACGCACACATGACGTCACACTTAACGTCACACTTAACGTCACACTTAACGTCACTGAATGAAGTTACAAGTGTTTGAATATGGTCAGTCTGAGGTGGGGAATAAAACCTCAAGTATTTGTCCCACTTTTGCAAATGAACATTCTTGTATATTTTTAGTTATACGGCATAAAACAAATAATTTATTTATTCTTGAGGGGGAGGTACTATAAGAATACCACTGACTGCAGCCCCTCCTCCAAGATGGCCGCTGATTAGTGTTGTTCGATACCAGGGTTTCTGGTATCGATACGATACCGGGTAACCCGTTGTCTAGTATCGGCAGTATCGATACCGATACCGATATTTTTTGCTAATACGCCTTAAAAAAGCAGTGCATTTCAAATCAAAGC
>JARVGV010001587.1:22394004-22404320 GCA_031762435.1 Hypsolebias longignatus | reverse complement strand
GCAGCAACATGAAACAGATCAGCAGCAACATGAAACAGATCAGCAGCAACATGAAAAAGATCAGCAGCAACATGAAAAAGATCAGCAGCAACATGAAACAGATCAGCAGCAACATGATGTGATATTTCCCAGTGATTATTCTGGTTAGATATTCATGAGTCTAACAGCTTCAGGGTGGAAGCCGTTCCTCAGTCCAGTGGCTCCACACTCAATGCTCCCCAACCTCCCTCCTGAGGGGAGCGGGGCAAAAAGTGTGCGCGCTGGGCGAGTGGGGTCCCCCATGACGCAGGTGGCCCTCTTCCTGCATCCAGAGGTGCAAATGTCTGCGACAGTGGGGAGACCGACTCCAACAGTCCTCCGTGCAGCCCTAATCACCCTCCGCAAAGCTCCCCTTTCTGCAGCTGTGCAGCCTCCACGCCACACGTTGATGCTGGAGCACAGGATGCTTTCCACTGCACACCCGCAGAAGGAGGCGAGGACTGAGCTTCTCAGACCAGCTCGCCTCAGCCGCCCGAGGAAGCAGAGCCCCCGATGAGCTCTCCTGACCAGGCTGGCGGTGTTGCCGCTCCAGCTGAGGTCACCGTTCATGTGCACACCCAAGCACCTGCAGCCGGAGACCACCTCCACCGCAGATCCTCCCACGTTCAGTGGGGTGTGGGTGCATTCCCTCTGTCCGAAGTCCGCAATCATCTCCCCCGTCTTCCCCACATTGATGCGAAGGCCACTCTTTCTTGTCTTTGTCTTGTCTTGTCTTTTAAGGAAACCTTTCATATCGCAGTGACTTGTGTTTTAACTTAATAAGCAGCTCTTTGTCATCAGGCTGTGTACCAGCTGTTTTCACACAAAAAAAAAATGATCTTAATGTACTTTCTAACTACAAGCACTTAGCTCTCAGACTGCAGGTTTACTCGTGGTCGCTAGAGTTTCCAAAAGCAGACTGGGAGCAAGATCTTTCAGTTATCAGGCTCCTCTCTTGTGGAACCAACTTCCAGTTTCTGTCCGTGAGGTTGACACAAAGTCCAGTTTTAAGACTGGACTTTAGGGTCGGCTTGTTATGCTGCTATAGACAAATGATTTGCTAAAATTGAATAGTTTTCATTTGATACTATTTCTATCTTAACATGTGATTCTTGACCTGCCATTGTGTATCTTTTCCTTTCAAACCCAGCCAGTCGAAGCAGATGGCCGCTTGTCCTGAGCCTGGTGCTGCTACAGGTTTCTTCCTCATGAGGAAGTTTTTTTTCTTTCCGCTGTCGCCTTCATGCTTGTTCAAGATGAGTGTTCTGTGATTTAGTTAAATTCAAAGCAGTCTGCTCCTCAGATAAATAGTGTTAAATAATAATTTTATATATAAATGTTTCTGTTCAGTGCCCTGAGATGACTTCTGTTGTGACTTGGTGCTATATAAATAAATAAAATTAATCTTGTATGATATTCAGATAAATGCCACTTGTTTGTTGTATTAGGTTTTAACATTATATATGTCTTGCTCACATATGGTATTAACATGATGCTTCTTGGGTGAGTAAGTGGACATGTCAAGTATAGATGTAAATTCACTCAAAATGTACAAATACCGGTACTCTCAAACTCAAAGGCATGATAAATTAGCAATACAACAAAGATATACATTTGTTAATTCAATCAGTGAAAAATAACTACAATTTACTTTACTTGCCATGGTAAAATCAACAGGATCATGCTTATGATATTGCCTCTTTCCTGTGTTAAATGTTGATTGGTTCCTTTCAGAAATTTTACTTATTTATTTATCTATTTACAGAATTAAAAACAAAACAATCTCAAATGTATTAGGGTAAGTTGTTTTATTTTTTATTTTTTTTATTTTTTTTATTTATTTATTTTTTTGTTTTGTTTTGTGCATATAGAGAGTGTTGCACTTTTCTGTTATATACAACTTGATTTTTTTTTTATTTTTTTATTTTTTTTTTATTTTTTTTTTTACAGCAGTCACATGCTAGTTTGTAATAACTAGGGTTGCGGCCACAGCCCATATGGTATATTGTACGGTGTACATCACTTTTATGTATGTTTTTAAACATTTACTTAATAACGACGTGGTATGTAGGGTGTAATTTACTTCTGGGAATTCCTACAATCTGGTTTCTCATTTCAATTTAATACAAGTCTGAACATTTAAGTCAAGAACTGCCTCAGTTCTGGGGAGATATTGGCTGGCAGACTGTGCAAAAGGTGATGCTTTTGAACAGCTTCTTTTCACTATTTATTTATACCTCTTAGTAGCTGTATGAGGCATGTCATTGACATATTTAATCACTTGCCTGGAAGCCAGAAGTTCAAGTCACTAAGGGTCAGCGTCCTCTAGTAGGTTGGTTACTGTACAAAATTTAGGTCCCATCACTTCAAGAAAGTGAACAGGGCCTTTTCTGGACTAAACAATAAACACAAGTTTTATGCATTAATCTTTGTTGATTCACATATTTCTTACTTTGCTGCTTTATGTTCAAATGTACATTTTTAAATAATGCTTAGCTTCAACTAGTTTTTTGAGGATTAAAAAAAAAAGTAGCGTATTTTGCTGAACAGAGCATGGCAAGTTTATTGTAACTGATCTGTAAAACAAAACAATAATAAATTATCTTCAACCCTTCAATTTCATTAGCTACGTGTCTCTCAAATTAGCAGGCTAATGTTTAGATAATCTAGCGTAGGCTAATGCCTTGTAAAACTTGAGCCAGAACAATAAATCTAATGTAGAGGTAAAATAAATATATGCTAGTAATGTTATCTGTGTCATCCTCAATGAAATCCATTGTTTGTCTGAAATGTTGACTGCGCTACAACCCCCCTCCCCCCCCCCCCACACACACACACACAAACAAAAAAAATGCCTCTGTAGTTAATAATAATTAGGCCTTCATCATACGTGACTGTCTGTTTAAACAATGAACGGGGAAGGGCATTTCTTTGATTAAATTTATATTTTTGTAACACACTTGATAACTCTATGGTGAATAGTGGAGGATAGAAAATGTGAACACACATTAAGAAAACTGTTTCAAGCCTTCAAGTATTAAAACAGGTTTAAAAGTAGCTGTTTAATTTGATTATTTGGGCAAAGCAAAAAAATAAAATTAATTAATTAATTAATTTAATTAAATTTAAAAAAAAGTAAAAAAAAAAAAGTCAGCCATTATGTTGTTTATTGGCATTAGCCTGTGCATCCCAATATTGATATCAGCGATAACCAAAATTTCCATATCAGTCAGACTGTAATTTGGACCCACATACAAAGCAGCCTCCAGGAAGAGTCTGTAATCTGAGTGTGCACAAACCCCCTGACCAATCACTGAAAAGGGGTTTCACGATGCAATAGTCAGCAAGAAATGTCCTGCTTTGGAAGGAGTTAAAATACACTCTTCATCCCCAAATGTAAAGTGTTATTTTGAAATCTGTTTTTGCCTGTTATATTTTATATCCGTGTGTCACTCAACAATTTTAATCTTGTTTAAATTCTGTGTTCATTTTAAGTGAAGATTGAAAGTTAAAGATAATTAGTCCAAATCGGCCTGAAATAAAGACATATGAGATACATTTGTGCATTTTCTTTAGTTTGAAATGTGTTCATTAATAACTTTGGTCAAACAAATCACTTTATAAATAGTCAGTGGTGAGTTACAAACCTATTAAGCTTCTTTTTAATTTGCAGGGGGTTCACATTTGGTTTAAAACAATGTGAATCACGAGGACTGAAAATCTTGTGCTATAACTCCCCGATGGCAGCATTATGGCATATTGCCAGCTGGCTTTGACAGGGTGCCACCCAGACATGTCACAAGGCTGTCCTGTGTCTCTAGCCCTCAGCCAACACACACACTCACTTGCACACAACTCACACACGAGTTATATCCCCTCAAGGCCATCACTCACCCGTCATTCATTGATGCCTTGTAGACCAATCAGATGCTGTCTCACGAGACAACATGTCACACATTTAAAGATGCATAACGAAGTGCTCTTTGATTTCCCAGTGGCCACTGTCTGCAGCTGGCTCGCACTTCTAAACACGCATGGATGTACACGCACACACCGACTACATGTTCACACCCTTAGAGTGCTTTCTGTGTGGTCAAAGAAATGTTTCACGGGGTATTAGGTCAGCAGTAGGTGAGATGATAGCAGTGTTGACTTGAAGCAGCGTCCAAGTTCATGCACAGCTGAGGCAAGCAGAATTGACCAATAATACCAATTTTACGATAGGATGCTTATCAATTTAATTCCAAACTCAAAGATAAATAATTACAACATTAGTTTGTTTTGCACAAACTGTATGTGAAGCAGCAAACAAGACAAGACCTTTACTAAATGTGTACTGCTTTCTGTGTATAACTTTATAAGATCTCAGGCAAATTTAAACTGCCCTTTGTTTTATTTAGGACTTCACCAAGGCTAAACTCACAGTTCACTGTCCTGTCCTCCCTGATGGAAAGAAGCCTCTTTTTTATTTAGTCATTTTTAAGCAAGAAAAAAAAAGTCTGTGGTTGACATCTGTTCTTTTTCTTCCTCTGTATTTTTCTGCTTTTTTTTTTTTCTTCTTTCTCTTACTTTTTCTTGCACTTTGTATATCGCTTTGAGCCATGCAGAATTACGGGGCCTGTGAAATACAGCAGAATGGTCTCACCATTAGAATAGAAAGGGCAAAAGAAAGGAGTTAGAAATAGCAATGCTCTGTATGAGTTGTAGGGGTCTCAAAGTTACCTCAACATGACCCACAAAAAACTGTGATTTTGCTCAGGGGAAAAAGCATTTTGGACCCATTACTCAAGTCATCGCTGTTGTGCACTCATATAAAACAAGGCATGGAGGGTGGAGGTAAAGGCGAGGAAAGGTATAGCACCAAAGCTCAATTGCAAACATAGCTCTTATGCTGGATGAAAGCCAAACTTCAATTGATGAGAGCTTTCAGGGTCTTGTGTAGGGGTGAAATTGAAGAAAGGCATACAGTAATGTTAGAAAGCCATTTGTACCACACTTTTGCACAATTACTGCCTTTTCTCTAAAAATGTGTTGTTTATAATAGGTGACTGAGGCAACAATTGCGCTGGAGTAGCTTTGAAGCTGGGAGTTCTGTAGAGAGAAGGGGCACAACGCACAGCACATGTGACAGAGAAAAACAGCATAATCTATATAAACTAACAATATGAATTAACACCAAACTAGCAGTGTGGGTAATTTTTATGCTCATGAAACATGTATGATAGGTTTTCTTGTTTCCAAATACTGCACTTGTGTTTGTGAAAATGTGTGAAGCTTGAATTTTTTTCCCCAAAACTAGTGCAAAGTGCAGTGATACAACAGTCCCCCTCCCCAACTAATTCATCTATCAATCTTAACCAGTTAGCATTTTCTGCAGTGATAGAGACCATAATCCACTGTTCTCACACCATGTTGTGAATTTTCCATATCTTTTTAGGCAGATATATGAAACAGTATTTGTTTGTGACTCTAAGCCAGTATTTCCCAAAAGCCAACATGGCCATAGGTTTATTTGAGATAAATCGGTCATAAATCAATTTACCAAACCGTGCATTCTGGGTTTGGCTTTTTAAACTGGGTTTGCTTTAGTAATAGAGTAATCCTTTTTAATAGAAAATGCACACACCCACACACTTCTTTTAGGATAGTTTGATGGATTAGCTTTTTTGTGCTGAATTCCATGGATGACATCTTGAAGTGGAAATCCAGGTGTGTGTGGTGATCCCCTTTCTTTTTATTTATCTTCTTTTTTCTCTCTCTCTTTGAGAAGGAAATTGGCAACTGGATGGGTAATGTGCCGTAAAAATTATACGTTTATAAGAAAGAAACAGGCTTACATGTGCAACTTGATTTTTTTCTCCTTTTTGTGCTTATTATTTTTTTTATACTGTATATGTATAGAGTTTTAATTATATTTGTAATGTGAGTTATTATTTTTAATTTGCCTTAAATAATTACTGTGCAGTTTATACATCAGGAAAGTTGTATATGTTTTATTTAAAGCTGTGCTTTTTTAATTTAAGAGGATGCTTTAACTCACCTTTTACTTTTCATTATTCAATTTAATAAAGTAAAAATGCTGCAAAGTTCATTCTGCAGTTGATCAAGGAGGTGAAAATTCACATGATTTCTGAGTGACTTCTGACAATAATGTACACACACATGCATCCCCCCCCCCCCACACACACACACACACACATTCAATGCTCCTTCAGCCTTCCTTCATCTTAGCACTTTGTCTTTAGTTGAAATCCACAGGTAGGGGTCAAGCGTATACTCAGGTGTGCTCCAGACAAAAGGAGAGCTGAGCTCAAGTTAAGCCACTGTGACCACATCTATTTTTTTCCAACTGTCTGTGGTTAAAACACTGGTTGTGGCCATTCATAAACTCAGGGCTGTTTTCTTAAATGCAAGGCGTAGAAAGTGAAAGTACCAGCATCCACGTTCTGCCTGGTAGCAGGCATGACGGCCCTGTCAGTGAGTGACATGAAACACCTGGACAGGAAGATCAACCAGCCAGAACTAGAGTAATTCACATTTTACTGATGTCTAAATCATCTATTTGTTGTTTTGTCTTCTCGCTTTGGATAAAAGCCATTTAACAGGGTGAGGATGGTTGAACTCTACTGTTATGTTCAACCACTTCTGATGCAATATGTCCTGCATGCTCTCCGCTACATAAGTCGTGTTTGCCTTTTTGCAAAGTACCAGGATATATACAGTATGTAGTTAAAAACACATGCATACATACATACACACAAAGCATAAATATGTAGGTCTCTGCTAACTTAACTGACCACCGCACAAGCATTCAGAGGAAACAACATGGCCACCCACATAGGCACCTTTTCACACACTTCTGTAGGATATCACTATCCAGAAGATTTATAGATCTTAATAGACACTTCTTGCGGGTCCCTGAATGAGGTGTCAAAATTGATGGCATGCAGACTTTTATTACCTAGTATGGTGTGTGTAATTAGGTTAAATAGATGGGGTTGGACACGCATGGTATAAGCTACATTTCTCACTCTGGCTGAATTTATTGGCCACACTTCGCTCTGTAAGGTCTGCTATAATGCACTCATTTGCATGGGGGCACATGTTACTGATGGGTGTGTTACTGTTACATCAACTGCTAAGCACAATGACAAGGGCTAGCTTATGAATAGCTTGGTTCAGTGGTTGGCAGCATCCTAACTCTCCAACTGCCTATTAGCTATGATATGAAAGCTGCCTGGCAAGTGTTAGATGGATACTTGACACTTCGAACAAAGCTCATTGTCATTGTAATTACTATACGTTGAGTTTTAATTTCATGGTCGTCCATATTGCCAGCATGATAGGGCTGTCTGTTACGTACATCTTCAGTAACAGCTGCCTATTCAGCCAATGTATCCATCCGCCTTTCATATATCCAACAGTCTCAGAAATAACGACTTCATAATTACTATAATCACTTCAGATGTAATTATTATGCATCACCATTAGTACAATTAAATAGTAGTTTCTGAGGCAACACACCAGTTTTTTTCTTCCTCCAGATGTCCAATCAAGTGTGAATCACAGATAAACTAATAACAGAGAACTATGTGCTATGACCTGTTCATTGACTAGTCTTTAAAAGGAATCACATTGACCGGTTACTCTGTCATTTACTGGTGGTTTCAGCCCATCTGTCTGTTAAGGACAAGATGATTATGAAGTGTTTTAATGAGGTAAGTTCATAATGAGAGTGAGCCGGCCAGCAGTAATGACAATGTAGGAGCTAAAACAGTGGCAGTAGCCTGCAGGGGTGGACGTTACTGTTCAGACTTTTTTTGACCTTCACAGATTCCAATTTCCCACCCAGTTCCTGTCGTCCGATTGAATCATTGAGAAGGCGTGTCTGCTCGTGTGCTTTTGAAAGTGTGTGTTCTCGGGAGTATGATCTCATCTGTCATTGTTCTACTTTAGGGGTATTGAAAGTAATCTTGCAAAAAGGGGTGTTCACATTAACTCGCACACTCATGCACACATTCGTTCTCTTGGCTTGGACCAGCTGAACCATGTCACTCCACACACACGAAAACACATGTACTGTACAAGTTCAGTCTCCTCTGTACCTAAACCTGGCTACTTGCCTGTGCACCAGGACAATCTATGTACACTCATGGTTGGGATGTCAGATATTTCCTGTATTCCTTCTTTATTTTTGTCTTTATTCTCTTAGTTTCTTCTTTCACTTATTCACTTTTATATATTTTTTTGTCATACGTAGTATATGCTCACTATTTTCCTCCCTATTCCACCCTACCCCCACACCCTCCAGGGTTGGAGACAGCATAGAAGAGTTTGCTGAAGACAGGGCCCATTGACAGGCTAGACTGGCAGTAACTTATTGTCTATTGATGGAGTGTGACAAATCATGTGGGAACGCAGGGGTGCGTGGCAGTGAGAGCCAGGGTGTTAAGTACGTGAGCGTGCCTCCATGTGCACATGCAACTTAGGTGGGTGTGTGTGCGCCTGCATGTGTTTTTGCATTTTTGTGTCAAAAGCCTGCATGTGTGTTTGTGCATAAAGTCTTAGTGTGGGGCAGGCGGGCATAACCAGGGCCCTTCACAGCTCATTTAGTCCAAATGGGGCCACCTGGGTGGTGAGGGGGCTCAGCAGGACGACTCTGGCATTCTGGAGCCCCGCTGACAGCTCCCTAATATAGGGGCTTTGTCGACCTATTAATCAACACAGCCACTCTGACAAATCACCACAAGTATGACCTAATGAACAGGGAAAGGAGGATGAGGTAAAGAGGTAGAGACATGACGGAGAAGGTGAAGAAGGAACAGAGATAATATGGGCAAAGGTGGAGGCTAAAAAAGTCAGAGAGCATGAGAGTGGAGGTCTAATGAAAAGGAAATGAAAGAAAGTACTTTGACATTACTTCTGACAGTTTAGGCTGTATGGGCAGCCATGAAGTAATAAGATGTGAGTGCTAACCCAGTTGTCATCTGTTGCTGACCCCTCACCTCTACAGTTCCACAACAAACTAGTTGATTTGTATTTATGAAAGAGGAAATTGTGCAGTCCAAATGATTTTGTAGCCATCCAGCCCTGAAAAACTGTTTAACAAATTAAACTACAGATACTTTCTAGACAATTTTTTACCGATGCTTCAGAGCAAATTAGAGGTGCAAAGACGTTTGATTTTGAACACAAACACCATTGATGTATGTCTTCTTCTCTGGTTCCCACCCTGAGGTGAGCTTGCATCTAATCTCTCCACTACCAATCTTGGGTCCAAATCACATTAGGTGGGATCAGAGGTGAAACTGGAGCTTTTCAACAGCAGCCTGTTCTCACTAATGAACCCCCATGGCCATCCATTGCATATTACAGCCTCGCTGAGTGAGGAGGAGAAAGTTTTGCAATAATCATTATGTAATTGCACAATGGTTTCCATTGCCCTGACATTTTGAAAACTCGATAGCAATATCTTTATGGTTCTCTATAGGGAATTTGTTTGGAAGGACTGCACTATGTATGATTGATGGTTTTCTGAGGCTAAATAATCTACTTAATGTAATCATATATTGCAGTGTCCATCTGAAGTCTGTTTTATAAGCTACTGTGGTTTATTTACTGTAAATTATGTGTTGCAAACCCATACAGACTTAGTTAACACTGGTTGTTTGGGTTCAACTCTCAAGATTGTTATGAAACAGGCGTCAAAGTTTGGACTGATTTGAGCCATTAAATATGCAGCCAGTGATTGAACACCTGAATGAATATTCAAAAGCAGCATCCTTATATTGACTTGTATCTGTCTGATGCACTTTCCAGTGATATACTAAGCCCCGACCTGTCTACTCCATTGACTGGCACAGGATGGAAGGGCTATAGAAAGGATGCAGAACTGCATGCTCCTCCCATCAGTTATTTGGTTTGGATAAGGCTGCAACTGTGACTGCTTCAAAGCACAAGCTATGGAACAAATAACTTTGTGCATAGATTTTTACTTGTGTAAAACACTAACTCTAAATATTCATTCTTTCACAGATGTGCAAAAGTGTATTTTTGTGTGGTGTAGGGTGGTGGTAATGGTGGGAGGTGCAAAAATAGTTTGGAGCTAAAATCAGAGTTGCCCAACAAGGGATGCTCGAGTAATCAGGATCTTCTTTTTGACCAGAGACCATGAAAAACACTGAGTTCCAGGGATGGGGAGTTTTATATCAGTTATATACAGGTAGTCCTCGGTTTACGTCACCCCCGGCTTACGGCATTTCGGACTTACGACCGCCTCCCCAGTGATGTCATCACAC
>JARVGV010001587.1:22335702-22346195 GCA_031762435.1 Hypsolebias longignatus | reverse complement strand
TTCTTATTAACCATTAGTTTTTCTTCTTATTGTATCAGATGGTTCTTGAGCCACCTGAGGCATGGAACAAATAACAGTGCAAATGAAATTTCCCGTGAAGCATATAGACGTCATTAAACACGAGCATACCGAGGCCAAGAATAATTTTAGTTTTCATCAGACCAGCTGACATTTCATAGAATTAGCTACTGGAGGTTTGGTGGGGGGGTTCAGTGTTGTTTTAACTTCTCAATCCCTCCCCTTTCCATTCCACACAGAGACACAGGGTCAGACAGTAGCATCGATCATTTGGTCCTGTCCATCTGCTGGCCTTGGATTGGCTCGCATAAGGCTCATATTTGTCACCTGGCTAATCTTGTTCTTGCATGTTGCTCTTTAAGCAGTAAACCAAGTTAGCATTGAGTTCTTTTGAGGCATAACGATTGCAGCATTAAATTGTGTTTATCTAGAAAGTGTGTTTGACTTTAGATCAAAAGTGCCTTTTTGAGTAATTCAAGTGCCTTTGAACTTATCAGCTCTGATGATCACGTATTTTAAAATAAATAGTTTAGAGGTCTATATAATTTCATTATCCCATGGTTGACAATGACATTTCAGTATAGTTAATATATATCTATTGGGGTGGGGGTTCACGCACATGTGCCACGCACATGTGCCAAAACTTAAAAAAAAAAAAAAAAAAAAAGCTTTGCGGCTCTGCCACAACCCCTGTAATATTATTTTGTTCTCGTATCATTTCAAGAACAGTTCTGCATACTAAGCAGAGTAAGTTTCTTCTTCATTGGTTTAACTGAAAAAACTAGCAGCTTGTAATTGTTGGGTTGGAATGTTGTTCTTAATACAATACTCATATTGACACCAAGGAGTTATTATTCATATATTTCTTAAAAAAGAAAAAGGGCAAATTACAGTATTTTGATGTCAAGTCCATTTCATTTAATGTGTAATTTATTGAATCAGAAAACTGTACATTTCCCCTGTTTCCATGCATTGTTGACATCTGAGCATCATTCCCTGCACTACGAGACGTGGCAGTCTTTGGATAATCCTTGTTTGTGTTTGGAGTCAGTCATTTTGGCATGACTGGAGCTCCGACATGCTTTGTAACAGTGGCGCCACCGCTGGCCTTTGGTTTCCTGATTTAGTAAGGCTGATTCTTCAGAAGCTTACAGAAGTAAGACTTCACAGCACAGCATGACAGCACTACTCAGCTCTCCCGAAGGTGCATCCACCCAACACAATATTGTCGTGACATAGACGGGACGTGGCTTGTCTCACCGCAGGGAAACATCATCACTAGCACAGGATGCTACTATTGGTTGTCGCCTGCTGTCATCTGTTTGCGCTCTTTGAGTTTGTGTCTCACTCACACCTGATCAAGAATCAAAATCTGTTTCGCGAAGCGCCTTTGTCTGTTCTCAGCTGAGCAAGATGTGGGGAAAAAAGAAAAGAGGGAGAGAAAATATACAAACGAAGAAAAGGGAAAAGAACGTTGTTAATGTCACTGAACCATGAAAGGCTTGGCCTGGGGTAGGAGTGACTTTGTATACAAGGTTCTTTAGTGCTGTGGCTGCGGGGATAAACATAACTTACATCAGCCCTTCGCATGTACAAGAGATTTCCTCTCCTGGCACTTACAACCTCAGCCCTCTGACGTTACTGTGATACTCATGCATGCACACACACACACACACACTACACACTGTATAAACCTGACTCTTTCAAGTAGTTTGTGTGCACTCACACACAAACACTAGAGGGCAAATGATGGTTTAAAGTAGTGATTTTTTTATTTTTTATTCTGTTTTTAAGCTTGAAACTGGATGTTGTTTTGTGTTTACACCGTTTGTCTTTGTTAAGATGAATTTGATCCACAGCAATAAACGATAACATCATCAGACGCTGTTATCAGTGTAATATCTGACTTTGCATATTTTTGTGTGCTTTGTCTTTTCCTTCAGATCATCACTGAATATGTTTACGAGCTGTTGGAGAGAGACTGTAACTTGACTAAAGCAATCCTGCCAGTAAGTACCCATGGTGGGAGGAAATGCATTTTTTTTGGATTTCTGCCCTTGAAGTTTAAGGGGGGGGGGGGTATTAAATATGAAATTGGATGCAAAAGCTTTGGATTCAGCGTGTGTTTATGATATTAGGTGTCCTTTAAAAGAATAAAGTAAATAAAAAAGGGGGATTTTAAGATGTTAGATCACAATTCTGAATTTCTTTTTATGTCTTCCTCTGTTTCTGTCCTACTTGTTGTCTTTCGTCCGTCTTTTCTTCGGTACACACCCTTTGTACAAAAAGTGTCTCCTCAACAAATTAAACCGTATTGTGATATGTAATTTCAAAGAGGCACAGCATGCTGATGATTAATCTGTTTTGCATGCAGTTGCTCTGAGGGCGACTTTATACTCCGCCATTGTGGAGTTATTCTTTGCCCAGCTCATCCAGGCTCAGAGCATAGACTTGATCCCTTTTTTTTTGTTGTTGGCAGCTTTTTTGTATTTTTTTTTTTTTTTTTTTTTTTGTGCTCCTTTTTACCTCAACATCCATGCAGTTGTTTCTGTTAATAAAAGTAGTCATCATCATTTGTTGGTTTATTTATATAGTTTAGAAGCAGTCCAGAGTTAGATCGTGCACCAACAGTGTTCATAAATCACCTAGCCACAGTCAGCACCTTTCATTAGCCCCTATACACTTATAGTGGTTTATCAGCCTGGCCTATTTATCTCATTATTCCTCTGGAAAATTGCTCTCTTATGCTTTTCTGCTTCCCACCCGCCTGCAAGTATATGGAAAGTGTATGTGTGTGTTTTGGCTGGCTAGTGGTGGGTCTGTCCACCTGCGTGGCATTGAACTTGTGACCGCAGATTTTAAGAAGATTAACCGCAGCCAAGTATAAGGAGAGGGAATGAAGGAGCACGGAAGAATAAAGGGTGAGATTTTCTCCCCCACTTGGCCCTCTTTGTCTGTTTGGATTAAGTTCTTGCAGCTGCCACCCATGGCTTTTATGGACAGTGTCTCCTCGGAGACTCTTCCAGGCGTACTTGAGAGGGATGCAAAGAAGCATGGGACATAGATGGAGCACTGGCACACCCACTAACACTCACGCTCTCTCCGTCAGTGTTACCTTGTGCATGTGTTTTGACGACAAAAAGATTAGTTTCTGGGTATTGATGTGTGAAGTGTTGTTGAACTGAGCCCAGAAAGGAGAGTGATGTTTATGCAAAATTCAGGTGCATTCAATAAAGTATTGTTTCTGTAACCACCATCAGATTTTTTTTAGTATAGTAGGCACCAAACATAATAATCCAAAGCCACAGTGTGATTTGATGTTCATCTTTAGATTGGATAGATAGATAGATGTATACTTTATTGTCTCCAAGAAATTTGTCTTGGAAATTCACATTAACTTGGGTTTTGCTTAATTTTCAGGTGGATGCTACAGAAGATGAACCTACCAGTTTTATCTACCTGAGCCCAGATGCCTTGTCAAACCCATCCAAGCTGCTGGTGCTGATCCAGGGGAGTGGTGTGGTGCGAGCCGGTCAGTGGGCTCGCAGACTAATCATCAACCAGGACCTGGACTCAGGGACGCAGATCCCCTTTATTAAGAGAGCCACAAAGGTATGAGCTGAACTTATCGGGTTTAAAGAAGTTGTGATAGAAAAAAAAAAAAAAGGACTCTGGTGTTTTGTTTTTCATTTATTTAACTTGTGGTTTCAAAGTGACTGTGAGTAATTTTTGTTGCTGTGTGCTTTATTACTTTTGATTCTTGATATACTGTCAACTTAATTCAGTTTAGCCGCACTGTACAATTTACACAAGTGTGCAGCAGAAAGAAAAGTTTGCCCCCAGGGTCATACGAGAAATTACATGATGATGAACAATTTCAACACTCCACAGCATCGCACATTCCCAGGGGCCAAAACTAAGAGCCGAGCGTTCGTTCACAGGTGCAAACATAAACTCGTACTCTCAAATGATTCTTTAACTACACTGTTGTCAACCCGCAACTGAAGCTTATTTTGTCGAGTTTGGGAAATGAAGCATATTTTTCAACGTGATCATTATCATACAAGAAACCATTTATACATTCTCATGATGCATGATTCCTGTGTCGCTCTGTGTGTTCATGGGTGATCGAGCTGAAACAGAGAAGGAGATAATGCAATATGAAATATAGATTAGTTTTTTTTTTCTTCTCTGACCGTATGATCACCGACAAAGGTACACATCTCTGTGTCTGCAAGCAAAAAGGTGGATCTGCCTGTCTTATTATTTTCATCCCCATCTTTGTGCTCATTTGTCAGCACGGCCATGACTGTGTAATTTAATAGGCGTGCTGTTCAAATAGACTTTTGGGGGGGGGGCGGGGGGGATGCTGCTCCCCTCTTCTCTTTTTCATTTTTTTTTGTTTCATCCACCTGAATATCATAAATACTTTACCTGCTGTGTAAATCTCTCTCCTGCTGTGTTCAACAATGTGAGAGGTTAAGGTTGCACATCTGTCCATGTGTTTTTACATGGCTGATTCAAACTGCCTTGCTGTTCTTACAGATAGAAAGGAAAAACTTGCGCCTCACAGAGGCAAAGTGACAGCTCAGATATAGAGAACATGGTGTGTGCACAGTGAGTGTTGCCCATTCATCACAGTAAACAAGAAATCATGTTCTTGCACCCTGACAAAATATCATCCAGGCTACATGTAGTACACACATGCCTTGTAGTCTTGTCTGTGTGCTGGGGAAACAACCACACAGATTTACAGTCAGTTCATATTGTCTGCAACTGTTACAGTCTGTGGTTTATTGTGTCGTACCGTAAATTTTTTCTTGATGTCATTTCATTCATTTATTTATTTCTATAGCGCTTTACACAAACCACGGTGATGGTGACCAAAGTGTTTAACAAAAAACAGCAATTAAAATGGCAACAAGTTAAAAGCAAGACAAACACAACAAAATAACAAAAAGAAAACCGGAAACGTTAACACATATTTAAGTACTAAAAGTCTGTTGGAATTAAAAAAAAAAAGTCTTAAGCTTTGATTTTGGCGCACGTGTTCAGGATCAGTCTGCTGTACCGTGTTAGACGAGAGCTAATGTGTAAAGATTTATTTCAAAATTTACAAATTAGCAAATTTCTGAAAAACAAGGGTGACTGCGGCCTCAAGAGCTGAGAGTTTGACTCCAACAGCCGTCACATGTTATAGTGTCCCTGGGCAAGACACTGAACCTCTTGTTGCATCTGATGTTTGTCCCATCTGTGTATGAATTTGATAAAACACTGATTAGTCTTTTTAGCATGATTTGTTCAATTAGCTTTCTAGAGATCTAGTAGAGTGCTGTATGAATGGGTAAATGAGGACACAGATTGTAGTGTAAAGCACTTTGAGTATCTTGCTAAGATAGAAAGGTGCTATATACGGTAAGAACAGTCCATTTACCATTTACAAGTAATTTAGCATTTATTGTCATACTGCTTTTTTCTCTGCCATGAATATTGTGTTTCAGTGTGCTAAAAGTTTGTCAAGTTTTTGTGGAAGCTTATGCAATGTAAAACTAAAAGTGATTCTACTTTACCTCGCAGCAGAAAGACAGATTTGCTACGTAAATAGTGGACTTTGTAAAATGGTGAAAGCAACAAGAAATTGTCATAAGCCCACAGTTTTTCAAATAATATGGGTTTGCAGCTATGATTTTTCTGACCATATTTTTCATCTTTCCTCCCAACTTATATTTTTGAGCAGGCAAATAATTCATCATTCTGGCAGATGTTACTCTGTGAGGTTACTGACATTTATGGATAACACAGCACAAAGGAAATGGTTTATTGTGGACCTTACCTTTTATTATTTCAGCTTAAAAATGTTTTGCTAAGTCACTGTTACAGTATAAGCCTACAATTTTGGGGTGTAAAAACAAACCTGTTTTTTTTTTTTTTTTTTTTTATTGACTTTTGTATGTACGTAATTTTATTTAAAATGAAGTTTTACTGGTATTTTTCTTTATGATAGCTAAATATCCTCGATGCCATCCTCGATTTGGAGAACAATACTGTAGTTTAATTCTTACCAGATTGGTGTATTAACAGCTAGTCAAAGAGGGGCTAAGACCAAAGTGCTGCTCTTGTCTTAAACAACTTTCCTCTCAGAATTTTTTCAGCAGTTCAGATAAACTATATTTTATAAACCTTTACATCAATTGTGCTTTACACAGTTATTTACATTTATTTTACAGTTGTTTACAAGTGACAATAGAAGCGTCAGCACCTAGCTGTAGCACCTCCCCTCAAGCTTGGAATTGTTTTGACAGGAAAATCACAATATTTCTCGTCATGATTATGGTAATAAAAATTGTATTTCAGAGAGTCTGAACCTCGGAAGTAAAGCTGGATAGAGGTTCACCATTCTGTAAAAGCGTGCATCTAAAAATAGTAGAACAATTTCAGAATGTTTCTCAACAGAAAATTGGGAAGACCTTGGATATCACCTCATCTACAGTTTCTAATATCATCAAAATATTTCAACAACCTGGCAAGGTCTAAGTGTACAAGTACAAGGCGGAAAGTCAATATTGGATGTCTGTGATTTTTAGGCCCTCAGGCAGCACTGCATTAGAAACAGGTCTGATTTTGTTACATCACTACATGAGCTTATGAACATTTCTACAAATTAAATCATCTGTAAACAAACCTCATCAACAAATGTTGATTAAAGTTGTATCATACATAGAAGAAGCAACATGTGAACATCATCTAGAGACAGTCATCTTCTCTGGGCCATAGCTCAAATGAACCAAGACGAAATGAAAAACTGTTCAGTGGTGAGACGAATCAAGATTTTAAATTATTGTTGGAAACTGTAAACACTATATCCTCCAAACTAAAAAGGAAAGGGGCAATATGGTCTGTTTTTAGTGCTCATTTCAAAAGCCTGCCTCTCTGATAGTATAGGGGTGCATCAGTGCTTTTGGCAAAGGCAACTTTCATAATTGGAAAAGCGCCATCAATGCTGAAAATTATATGTAGGTTTTAGAAGAACATGTTCTCACATCTAGTTAAAAATAAAAAAAACCAGCAAAGAATATCCAGGTCTTTTGAACATCTAGAATCCTGCACCGCAAAATAATGGACAACGTTACCCTCCAAAAATCCCAGCAAGTGGACTCCTCAGGTCCTAGATGTTTGCACATTTTTTAAAAGTGATGTTTTACTGTATTAAAACTTTGATCAGGCCCTACATCCAACATGCATGTGAAGTAGAATTTTGGTTGGTTTGATTGGTTGGTTATGCACACATACATGAACAGAACATGTATTCTTGTGTGGATCTCTGCAAAGCATTTACACCAAATTGTTTCTTATTTACCAAGCTGCTCTGATGGCGTTAATATCCTTGTTAAAAAGAGTTTGTGTTAAATACAAGTCTAAATTGTGCACAGACAGACACCTGTGGACAGAGAAAACACATACACACAATGTGTCGCATCAGGTATATGATCTGCTATTGACATTTGGCATAGTGTGTACAGCAATACTGAGTAAGGGGAAAAATGCTGTCTTTGCAGGCATCTCGCATCTTGTCTTTACGTGCAAGTGTATGTGTGTGCACGTGGATGAGGTGTTGCTCCCAAAATCTAGAGGTAAAATGACAGGTATGAGGAGGAGAGGAGGTTGCTCCAGCATCAACCAAAGGATGGAGGGGGAAACAGAAGGAAATTTGAGATGGGAAGCGGGGGTGTTACAGGTGAAGAGAGGGAGAGGAGTTCTGATTGGTTGGAAGAGGACAGAAGAGGGAAGAAGTAGAGGAGTATAGAAAGGATTGATTCAGGAAGAGAGAAATGAGAGGAGGGTGAGGGAGTGACTGCAAATAAGGTGGGACTGGCAGAGGAGAGACGGGAGTATTGAGGGAGAGTAGGCAGAAGGCAGCCGTCTGACAGCTCCACTACTGGGAGAGGGCCTCTTAATGACAGCTTATTCCTTCATGATTTCAATTCCTGACAGTCGACAGGTCTGCTTGTTGCATCATGGCAGCTGTATCATTACCTTCTGGCCCTGTCAATGCTCTGCATCCTGAGACTGAGATGGTGGAGGTGGAGGGTGCATGCCATGGGGCTTTGGAGGGAATGGGAGAGGAGGGAGGGGGTGGTGTAGACAGGTTACAGTTAGAATAATTGAGGAAGGGGGGGGGGGGGATGATGAGTATTAAAAGATGGGTTCATTAGTTAGAGTTGTACTGTGGCTATTGAGAATTGATTTTTATTCTCATTGAAGGACTTTTCATGAATACTACCTCATGGACTTCACTCTTGTGTTTCCACAGGATCCACTATAGTTTGAGCTTATTACTACACATTACTTTTTAACTTTTTGCCTTTAACTTTTACTTCACTTTGTGTTTCAGCCAGTACTGGTAATAGTTTTCAGCAACTGTTGAAAAACTTTTTTTTTTTTTTTTTCTAAAATATGACATACCGTACTTAGATTTTTTTTTTTTTTTTCCCAGAAACCGTTGGTGTTTTTTAATCACAATGTGCTGTAATAAAAAAAAAATAATAATTTTTCTGTAGAATTGAGTAAAATATGAAACTAGCTTTCAAATACACTTTATTCACCACATGCACCAACTGCTTCACACAAACTACAATCATTCAAATACTGTAACTTGAGTTGGAAGTTACTAGAAGAAAAATAAACCACAGCAGATCTGTAGTGGCTGTCGCTGCTTTTCTTTCCGTCTCACTCAAGGTCTCTCCGTAACTCTTGATAGTGAGTCAGGCTTGACACTGGAGACTCTTTTTGGGAAGAGAAAGGGGGTGTGGTGTTTTCAGAAGGGTGTCAAAAGCCTTGGAGTTTCTGTCTGCTCAGATTTTCAATGGGAGCCTGAAAGGGGTCAGTGAGGCAGGCAAACTCAAACACAGAAATCCTCCACTAATTTCTAGCGGCCCCCTCCCCACTCTTTTTCTTTCATTTTCTTTTGTGGCTGGATGATGTCTTTTTCTGACATCAGCTGCACTTTCTCTCATCAGTTTGTGTTGTGTCATGGCCTTTATGCAATTTAAGATTCTCATTTTTTTTTTTAATCTCTCAAATCACCATTTTTTTTCTGCATGCCTCATTATTTTCAATTTAATTCCCCCTGAAGTCTGACTTAACCTGTTCATATATTCACTTGTGTGTGTTTGGACTACTACCATGTACTCTTGGGGCATCAGGTGGTTGTAGAGGCCAAGCAGGTATGATTCTACCAGCTAGCCAGTATAGCCAGAGGATAGTTTGTGTGTGTGTTTAAGGCTCATAAGATGTTCTACCTTTCCATGGCCTTGTAATAGTAACCCTGCAAGCAACACATGGAGGCATACACACACCTCGAGGTGGGAAGGTCCCAGCGCATCCTGCAGCTCAGATCAATGCGCTTGACACCTTCAAAGACGAGTGTGGGGTCTGGACTTGCTCTCGGGTTAAACCTCTTTTAAATAGTCTCCTGCGGGAAAGCAGCTGTCAATAACCCACCATAATTACTGGGGCCAAGATGCCTAGGGCTCGGCTGCACGGGCCAAATTAAAAATTGATCAGAGGGAGAGAAAACATTATTTTGTGTTGGTATTCCCTGTCCTAACAGCACTGCTGCAGCCGTATGCAAAATTTCATCAACTGCCATCCAAGCAAGATATCCAGAGACCCATTTATCTGTAGCCCATCTTTTGTTCAAATGAACAATTGAAGGATCTCCCTGTTGAAAAAGAAATGCATATTAAGTGTCTTTTTGCAGAATGTGTATGTTTGTTGCAGGTTAGTGTGATCGTGCGTTCAGTTGATTGTTATGTGCTCCAAGTAGTTGCTGGTATCTATGTTGTGTGTGCACACCTTGTAGCAATAATTTGATTGTGGTCTCATTGGGTTTCTCTTGTTAAGGGGCCTGTATTTGTTAGTTAGAGAATGAAATAAAGAGATTTGTTCATCCTCAGGCCAGGGAAATGCAAAGGTTGTTGTTTCAAAAGATGCTGATCAATGACTGACAATTCACAATAGATGAAAAATAAGTTAACACTTTTCTTATAATTCAGCTTTGCCTTTTAGGTTGACCCTATTATTCATTGTGGTAGTTAATGTGTGCATCCAGTGGACATCTACTAATTACTTATTTACAAGTTATATGTTAGTCAAGTGTAGATGTTTTACCAATTTGGGATGGGCATTAAACTAAATAAACTTTTTTAATGTTAAATGCACATAGACATTTTTTTGTTTTAATCACAGGAAATTCTTTATCCATATCGTTTTACAGCTTGTCAAACAAAAAGGCTGTAATATTTATTGCAATCATAAACATACTGTATATGATTGCATGGATTATGTTATGTTATTTTTTGTTAAATAATTGTTGTTGCAGATCCAAAAACACAAGTTCATATACAGGTTACCCCCGGTTTACGGCGTCACCAGTTTACGGCGTTTCACGTTTACGGCTGTCGCCCCCCAGTGAC
>JARVGV010001587.1:22311855-22325258 GCA_031762435.1 Hypsolebias longignatus | reverse complement strand
GTGTGTGTGTGTGTGTGTGTGTGTGTGTGTGTGTGTGTGTGTGTGTGTGTGTGTGTGTGTGTGTGTGTTTCTTTGGTTAATAACAGTCAACTTCAATGAATATTGAACTGGAGATTACTTCTAATTCAGACAAATCTATGATTTGACAAGTTTGTAAATGTTTTCCTGTCCACAAACATGTTTCAGTAGAGTGTAACTGAGTGACAGTTTTGTTTTAGTTTGTCAGTTTGTCGGGCGGTTGTGGCTGAGTGCTGTATGAATAGGTAAATGAGGGCAGATTGTAGTGTAAAGAGCTTTGAGTACCTTGATAATATGGTAAGGTGCTATATAAGTACAGTCCACCATTTACCATTTTAGACATTTCACTGTAAAGTTACTTGTACTTTTCTCACAGTTGCTTGTTTCTGCAGATCATTTTTTTTGTAACTGCTAATAATAATTGTATTTATCTAGAGCAGTCGTAATTTTACATACTGCTTTCCCTTGAGGTTGTGGATTTGTTCAAAAATTCCTGTAAATGAATGGGACCTGATTGTATGTGTGTGCGCGCGCGCGTGTGTGTGTGTGTGTGTGTGTGTGTGTGTGTGTGTGTGCAAACGTGCCTTAGTGTTTGTGCTTGTGCGTGCTCAGTCTTTAGCAGTGTGCCACATCTCCAGCCCCTTGTTCTTGGATAATTGTGCTGCAAGCTCTCAGCCTCCTCCCCTTTAGCCTGAAAACCAAGCTCATTGCGGTCCCCAAAGAGCACCGCACCCCACCCACATGGTACAGGGAAAAAAAATAAAAATCCCAAGTTGTCCTTGTGCATAAAAGTAGATTCTACTCCCCAACACCTTTTCAAATTAATATTTGTGATGGGCGCCATTCTGCCAGCCCCAGTTTCTGTTCCCTGCCTTTGTTCCTGCGTTTGATGTAATGGAGGCAAGGACAAAGAGGAGAGCAGGCAGAGTGTGTGAAAATGGTAGTTAAGTGGGCTTAAGGGCTCCTTCAGTACCTTCTGAAAGGCCTGAACCCTGAAAAGGACCCTCGCACTGCTAAGCTGTAGTGCAGTAAACAAGACAGGTCCAGCACAAAGGTGCGTCTCAAATGAGCACAGACACCCTCGTCCTCTTTTTCTCTGCCCCAATCTCCTACCCGACTCTGACATCTGGCCAATCCCAAGATCTGTCTGAGTTCTCACTCATACCTCCTTCATCGTCCCTCTTCATTTTTACTCCCCCTCTTTTTTTTTCTTCTTATTCTTCAGATTTTCTCTGGACTCTCTTCGGGAATATACGTGTTTGTGTTTTGTTGTACCAGTCCTGGATGGGCAGCTTGCTCCCCGTAGTCAGTTATGTCCCCAGTGCTTTGGCGGTTTGGCGCCTTTGTTTAGTTAATTGCAATGAGTATAATGTACTAGTCTCTCGGAGGTCCACGAAAGACAATTAGACAATCCCAAGAATTTAATGAGACACCACTAGCCCCAATCCCCCTTCTTCTGCTTGAGAAACACCCTGGTCTCCACTGGCACTGACTATGACGGAGAAAGGAGGGGACTGTGGTGCAGGTTGGCTCATTGTAGTTGTTTCTGTTTGTGTGTTTAACAGACTGTTGCTTTGCCCACCATATAACTAACCTGAGAGAAAGACTCAGGGAGGTAAAACACAATAACAAAATCCAACAAGAAAATATTATATTTAGCTTTTATTTATATTTTTATGTGTCTTTTAATTAATTAATTAATCAATTAATCAATTAATTAATTAATTTACCAGTTATGTATACGGTGCCATTCTCATTGGAACTAGTGTTCTGACTAGGCCTCAACAGTTTTCCAGTGCATATCGCTGTAATTATTAAGACTGATTATCCAGTTCACCCAGTGAAGGATCAGAGCACTTGACAGTGTCATCTCCAAAAGGAAGAAGGATGGCTGGGGGCCCTCAGTGATGGACAAAACCCTGGGTGGCCTTTTAAGGACTTCTCTTGCTCTTTTTTTCAGTCTTCCCTCTGTCTTATGTCTTGAATAATTATATCTAGTATTCCTTTCTCTCTAGTTTTCTCTTTTTTATGCTTCACGTTCTGTCATCAACTCCTAAGACCTTTCTGTGGATCATACCAAGATGAATCCTGCTTTAAAACAGGAAATATCCATAAGTGATTGATTATGTCTCTCTTCACCTCTTGTTAAGATTAATTAATAATACTGCTTTACCATTTTCAAGTGGCTGTAATTCACCACCTTAAAACCTACACTTTTACCACATCATTAATGAAGTCAGGATTTTTCGCCTTGTCTTCTTCATCCTCTTCTCTCTTCCATTCTTTTTCTCGTTCTGTCATTCCAGTTCATTTTTTCCCTCCCTGGCTAATCACGGTGTTACAACAAAAGACGGGTCTCCATTATTGCATGTGTCTGTCCCAGAAGAAAGGAAATGAGAACGGGACAGAGGGTGGCCGTGGCCTGACACCGCACTATTAATCTTCCAGTAAAGCCTTGTCAGGCAGAAACGGACACAAATGGATCACTCCCATTAACTGGGAGAGTGTAGGTAAGGGCTTTAACAAGCGTTTACCAGAGTCCATTTTCTCACTAATGAAGAGGGGGAATATGTGGCCTCCTAGCCAAACCTGTGAGACTTGCACTTAAAGACCTGGACAAAGGAAAAAAGAAAGGAGGGAGAGGAACTTGAAGAGGATACAAGATGACAGTATGTGAGCCCTGATAAAAAGGTATGCTCTTAGTGTTGACATATTGTATTAAGCATAGTGAGAGGTTGAGGCCAAGGTCACCTAAGTATTCACTCTTCATGGGTGTCCCACGAAAGAAGGCTTCCTCTTCTGTAGGACTGCCACAGACTAACCTCAGACACTAGGGAGAGGAGAACTTTGATTGTGGTCCTCACCATTTAGTGGGTAAATGGAGAAGCAATATTGTTATTACTTAACCATAGTTTGAGCTGAGACTTGAATCTGATTTGACCTGTATTCACTTTTCGTATTCCTGTGATAGATATTCACACAGAAGGGCACACAAGTGTTGCATTCTTTGACATCACAGTCTCTGGAGAAAGGCAGAGGGGTACTGCAGTAGGTGTCATCTCACACTGCGGATTTGCATTCATGCGCTATGTTTTAAACATGTGTTTGACATCCTATCGAGCTGACAAAAGTTCTGTCCACACAGCCCTGAAACCTGCTGGCATTGTGACATGGCTCTTAAGTATGTCCCCATATCACACCCAAAATCCCAAAGGGTTTTATGCATGCCTCTGTTGTTTGGTATATATCTGTGTATTTGGGATATGTGCGTTATCAAGAGAAACTCTTTGAATTTCTAATGCATCATGTCCCTCCTCCCTTGACACAAGTTGGATGGGCAAGTGATGTCTTTGAAAAGCCTCATGAGAATAAGAAATATGCTGGAAATAGAGCAAAGATCAAGCTGTGGGTGGGACAGTGTAATGTATCACTGTCTCTTGGTTAAATACCGGTAATTTATAGTTTTAGACAGTAAATAAGCTAACTGATAATTAAGGAATCACAGAATTCTAGTTGCAGTGTGATGAAGATATCAATAGCAATAAACTCACATTTTCTCATTTATCACTTTTACTTCTTTTTTGACTATCATCTAAACCAGGTGTGGGCATCAAGGCCAGTTAGTGATTGTTGGATTGACCAAATAAATGAACTGGTAGAAGGCAGAACATTAAACATAATGGTTGATGATATATTGCAGTCCACACAGTTTCTATTATAACATTAATCTTGTTGGTTGTTGTTAATACTACACTATCTGATATTTAAATGACAATGCATTTAGTTGTATTTTGTCCAGCCCTAGTCAAAATATATTCAACATTGATGTCCTTGCATGTTTATTTCACAACATCCACATGCATCTCTTGATAGACGACAGTCTGATAGTCAATAAATATAAGTATCCCACTCGGTTGGGACTAGTTGGTGAACTACATACATGACAGAGTCTATAAAATGTCTTGTAATTTTCACGTTTGCTTTTTTTTTGTTTGTTTGTTTTTTGTTTGCTTTTTGTATATGTCGCAGAGGAGCACATTCATTTTACTTGAGTTTTGAGCATGTTCAAAAAACTGAGCAACAACTTATTTGTCTCAAAATATTTAGTTGTTACTGGCATCCCTAACCCGTCTTGGACCCACGTGAATTGTGTCATCAGGGTTTTCAACTGGAGCCGGAGTGCTGGAGCTCTATTTTAAAACCGGCGTGGGTGCTTTTCTCTGACAGAAAACACCTGAAGCAAATATCCAGGTCTAAAACCGCCTCTAGTTAAAATAATAGTTGTTGAAAATCAATCCAAGTCCACCTATCTTCATTTTATAATAGATAAAATCATAAATGTGGGGGTGGCTGCCAAGGTGAATACAAAACAAAGTGAGTAATGCATCTTAATGGGTATACTATGGGCAGAGGTGGACAACAAAATAATGTGCATGGCCGTAACTGCAGTTTAGCAGTCATGCACACAAAACAGGTTGTAATTATCATAAACTGGTAGTTTAAGACATGGACACATATCCGTTCACTTGGTCACAAACATTCAGATTTCATTGAGACTGTAGAGGGAAATTTGAGTGTTTTCTCACAGTTATTTCTCAATTTTGAGTTGCCAGCTAGTTTTCAACAGTCACAGCCCCATGAGATACCACCTTAAGGGTAATGTATCAACTAATGTGGAGCTGGCTGTTGTTGTTTTCTTCTGTGTCAAGTACCTGTTCACAATCAAACTAGTTTCCTGACTGAAGTCACATCACTGGAACTAGTGTCATTACAGAGATAGTGGCGCATGCTGACCCAAGTGATATCAGAAACCGAGCAAGGCAGTGAAAGGACGAGATGCACAACCAAGCCCATTTGTCTGTTATCACTGTCTTTGTGTTTCATGGGCTCCTAGGGAAAACTAGCAGACAAGAGGAAGACTTCACCTTTTTTCCTCTCAGACACTTCTCCACCCCATCTTTCCTAGCACTTTCCCTTCCACCCTCCCCACACCCCCACATACACCCCAAACGTTTTTAATTATATCTTCTACCAAGTAGTGCGGCTCAGTAACCAAGAAGCTGACATTGATGCATGTGCTGATAAATCCACAAACACTGGAAACAAGATTAACAAAGATTTTGAGGAAAGGGTGACAGCTAATTTTGCGCAGTGGTTGGTGCCTCATTCAAGACTGATGTTTTTGATAGAGCAAGCCACGCCTGAGAATTTGTGTTTCATACAGGGGAGGGGTACTGGAAGACATCACAACAAGACTTGCAGCATTTTCACTTTTTAAATGTACTTTTTCACATGTTTCTCCATCAGTTTGGTTGTCTGTTTTAATCTTTTACTACTCAGCGTTTTAGCTAAACTTTACATGACATATTTAAACTCAACTCAGTTCTTTTTTATTTATCTTTTTGTCCATGCAAGACATTACTCGTATTTTAAAATAAACCAAGATGTAAAATCTTGACATAATTATAACCAGACATTATGTCCAGGGAGCATCAAGAGAGAAAGCGTTCAAACATATTTGTGTTGGTTAGCCCATTCTTTTGCATATGTACCAGGCTAATCAAGGCGATCTAATCAACAGTTTTTTTTCTTGTGGAGTTGGTGACATTCCTCTCCAGACCCATGGCCCCCTCTTTGGACTGACTCTCAACCTACTGAGACACTGATACATGCTTCTCTGAGAGAGATATCAGTCTGCTTCATCACCCATACCTACGCACACATGCAGTCATTACGAAGGAGGATGAGATAGCATTCATACCTCTACAGCTGATTTCCTATTTTCTCATCTAAGGGTCTATCCTAACCCCACCTCCTTCTGTTGTCTTTCTTCTTATTCTAACTAATTTCAATTATATACATGTACAGTAGAAAAATCCTGCACATTTCTTTTGATCTTGTTTCATGCTTCTTCCGTTCCTTTTTGCCTTTTCTTTTCTCCTACCTTTCTCTTTCTTTTCTCCAGAGCATGTGATGTCGCCCTTCTCTGAATCGCCTCCCCTGTCTTCATCTGTAGGCAGCTGACAGCTTCTTTTTTTCTTTGTCAATTTCTCCTTCTCTGTCCCTGTGTCTCTTTAGCTCTCTTTTTCATCTGTCTCCCCCCCACCCTCTCCATCTGCTTTCGCTTTTGTTTCCCTGGCCCCTCTTCCATCCCAACTTAAAAATGAGGAATGCGGTGTGACCCTGACCTCCATCGGCCCTGCAACCACCTTCGACCCCTCCAGGTGACCTCCTGTCCCTGTTTTGACAGCTTGATTAATTACCTAGTGTTATGATTTATGAGAAAAGCTGTATGTAAAAATAATAGACAACAGGTGGTCTTTTAAAAAAAGTGCTAAATTTGAAAGGGGTTCTAGCGAGGGCCGTGGTGCCAGTGGGGTCGAGGGTGCATGTGTGTGAGAAAGAGCCGGGGATAAAGATGAGTACTTTTTCTGTGGTTAATTGCTTTCAACCATTTTGATGGCTACATTGGGTTAATAAGAAAATGTCTGTTGCTCCATGCATGGCTTCCTCAGTTGCCAAAACATGGAGTCCACCTTGTGCATTAGGCTGCATTGGTGAAAGGATGAGGAGGATTACAACATGCAACTCCATGTGTGTGCTGTGAAGCATGAACCCAAGCATGTGGTAATGACACAATGGAAAATGTGGTTGAACACAGACTAACACACACCCATACGCACACACGCGCGCGCATGCAGTTATGCTATATGCTCTGCCACTTCTTCTCTAGGTTGCACGCTGTGAAAATAAGCAGAGTAAATGGCAGAGCAGACCAGCCATACTGTTTACCCTTCACACTTCAAACACAGCTTGTGATTGTCTGTAGCGACCTCCCCTGACTTACAGACCTGTGGTGCACATCCACTTATTGAGAGAGGTCAAACTTTTGGACACTTGTGTGTGTGCATACCAGTATGTTAACATGGTTGTGGCAATGTTGTCTGCCTGTTTGTCATTAATTGTTTCACCATACACTAGATATCTATAAGTAGAAATACATTGTTCACGTATCTTTAGAAATTTTATCATCTGACAGATTACACTTCATGTGCCCTTCAAAGTAACAGCCATGCAGGCAGCATCAGTAGGACCACCAGCTCTTTCTCTGACTTTCTCTTCAAGGTCACAATAACAGGGCAGAGGTGAAGAGACCTCCCTTTGACCTTTTGTTCAGTACTTCAGTGAGCTTGTGATGTTCAGTAGGATTTATGTTCTTGGTATAATGAAATTGTATCATTGCTCCTATAATGCAGATTATTCATAGATAATGTCACTGTGACTCATTTATTCATGTAATGTATATTTCTAATATAACAATGAATAAGCACACGAGTGTTTCTGTGTTTTCTCACATTGAAGTTCATGTGCTTCAGTCTGTGTACATACAGTATATGCGTGTGTTTAAAATGTGGAGATGCATCTTGCCGTTGACCCCTCCTCATCCTAGACTGTATATGACCAGTCATCTCACACCCAACCTGCGCTCGTGTGATTATGTGCACACTAACTACCTGTCCAGATGTCAAAGTGGATATATTTGATGGCCATCTTTAAGAACTCACAGTGATGTTTTTTTTTTTTTTCTTCAATCAAACTGAGTGACACATCCACTTCTCAGAGCTAATTAGTAAAGTTTGTTAATATTGTTATCCAAAATGAATGTCATTGCAGAATCCATCTATTTAGTCTAGTACTTAGTACTTTTAATACTTTTTATATCATCTTATGTTATCATTTTTTCTTCACTTATTAAAAATATCCATTTCATTGTATTTTATTTTATTTTGTATTCTTTGCATCAGTACTAAAAGCCCTGCAGGACAGAGTTGCTTCAGGGACACCTCCACTCTTCCTGTCTTTCCTCCTTTTGTAGCCTCTCTGCCTTACCCTCCCTGCTCACCTCTTCCCCTGATTTATACATTAAATAGTTATGTGAGAGAATAGGGAGGCACCTATCATTCCATGATCTATATCTCTCTGTGCCTCCATTAAAAATACATGTGTATGCTTAGGGGAGGCAATATAGAATATATAAATCAAAATGGGAACGGCATCATTGTAAGCCTGCTGTATTTATTTCCCCATAGCTTTCTCTCTGCGGGCCGCAGGCTCTTCTACTGTATTTCCTTTCTTGTGGCAAGCAGATGTTTGATGCGCTAATATTAGGGTATTCTAGAAAACAAAGTTCACTATTTGTCCAGTTTATCTGATAATCTGCTGACAGACGTAGAAATCAAAGCAGGCTCATTTTAATTCTAGTTTTTTTTTTTTTTTTTTTTAAGTTTGTGAAACTGTTAAAAGTTATTTTTAATGACAAACTTGGGTCTTTTTTTATCACAGACAAGTGACTTTGCAGCTTAGCCAAGCTCAAAAATCTGTGTGAATTTACATTCACAGTTGTAATGCTTCTCTGTAAGAAAAAAAAAAAAAAGAGCAAATTTGACAAATGAGTTTTGTAACATTTACTTGCACAATCGATAGCTCTGACAATTTCCACCTGGACGGTGATTAATGCTACATCCACCCCCAGTCTAGCAGCCTGCACCCCCAGCTCTACGCCTCCCTCTGTGCACGCCGTGCTGAGAGCAGATGAAGCCGGCCTCCGAACTCCGTGTTTCATTGTGTGCGCTCGTAAATGCAGCAATGCCACTCCAGACATTCGGAAGCTTGATAAACCATGGAGTATGGAACGTGCCTGAGCAAATGCACAGACATTAAGTGTGGAAAACAGCTTGCTTGTAAACTGGCCTCGGCATTTGACTGTTACTCAACAACTTCTGTACGAACGTTTTTACGTCTTCCTTTTTCTCAACTGCGCTGAAAATAGGTTGTGAGGAGTGAGATAGGATGGGGGAAACAAAGTGAAACAGAGAGAAAGAAATGTAAATATGAGCTTGAAACAAAGCTGAGGCGTGAAGGATCAGACGCTGTACTATTCTTTCTACCTTCTCCACCCTGCACTGCTCGACTTTGAACTAATTTATAAATATTCAGCTCCACATATACACTATCCAAATGAGCCTATGCATCCAAGCCAAGGTTAAAAACTCTACTTCTTGTTGCAAACTCATTGATTTGACTCACTCAAACGGTTAGTTTCTTATTTGACCTGAACTATTTGCACTCATTAAACTCATGAAAAATATAATTGTTACTCCAGAGGTATTTTACTTTGACCAAATTAGCTTATAAGTTCAATTGAACAACAAAGAGTCTTTGATGTTGAAGTAAAAAGTTAAATTTAGAGAAATCTAATGATATGTGCATTGTTTATTGGAGAAACACATGCACTAAGAAATTAACTTTGTATCTTTAATTCTACTTTACTATACTGTGTAAAAAAAAAAAAAAAAAAAAAAAAAAAAAAAAAAAAAAAAAAAAAAAAATTGGAGAGCCTGTAAATTTATGTTGTTTTCTGCTGTAAAGTCATATTTAGAAACATTGAAACGTTCTCTTTAAGTCCTAGCATGTCCCTGAAGCGGTAACTCTGTATCAAGAGGGTGATTGATTTTGGCTGACAGGCTGATGACAATCCTGTCTCATCCCTTCTCACATCACCTCTAAGATACACTCGTTGTTATTGTTGTTGTTTTTTTTGTTTTTTTTATAACCCCGATCGTACAGTGTCTTCTCCCACCTCACTGGTCTCCTTTTAACACAACTGTGTGTTTTGTGGATATGGGGGGTCTCCAACTGGTGCTTTGTGAAAATAAGAGAAGGGCCACCGTGACTTAATCTGACAGTACTGTGCGAAGTGTGTGGTATCTCGGCCTCAGGGAGACGGGCGTGAAAAAAAGTGAGATTGAGAAAAGAAGGGAATCCAGTGGATAAAGAGGCCCTGCATGCAAAGTTAGCTCACATAGAGGCTTGGACAGACAAGGTCACATGGAGCAGGGTGGCCCTGACTGTAAAGGAAAGACAGCAGAATGTTTGCTTGGTGTTATTATATCTAACCATTCCTCATATTTTTATTTTTTAATATATCTTCAATCTACATATGTATTTAGTCTTCCTTTTGCATGTAAACACTTGTTACTCGTATGTTGTGTATTTTCATCTACTATATGAACTATGATACCAAAGTTCTTTTTTTATTTTTCTTCGTAGCCTTATCAGTTATCCATTGTACTTTGTTCATAACATCAGAATGGTCAGGAAGTATGCTTTCCTCTCATCTCCCTCCTACTAGGAGTACTGCTCGTCAGTAGACTTTTTTCATAAATTGGGAGTTTTAGTTTCTTTAAAGTGGTAGTATAAGTTGTGAGATAAGTGAACATTGCTAGCCCTGATCTTAACTATCTCTTAATACGAAACAAAAATGACAGGCAGCATGAAATCTAGTTTAAAAACATACATGTAATGTCATGTGGATTATTAAAATGGCTTACAACAGGGACGGGAAGTCTGAGATTATCATCATTGTATGTTCCTATACAATGGCGAAATTGGTTCTCTGCGTTTAACCCATCACACCTGAGATGCACTCAGGTGGAGCAGTGAGCAGCTATGTACCGGTAAGCACCCAGGGAATAGAATAGTACTGGGAGGAAAAAGAAGTTATCAGCTAACAATACACATACAACACATACAGCCTCCAATTCACCTAACCATGCTGTCCACTTTCCTCACTTCATGCACCCATGACCGCTATCAGCCATGCTTTGTACCTGTCAAGTGATGTCCTTTTCCTTGTGCCCAGATCCCTGCCTCACCACATGAGAGCTCTCACATCAAAGCGTCGTGGAGCTCCACGCGCACAGATGAAACACCCTCTTACTCCAGCCGCTTTTGTCCCCACTCCTGCACATTAGACACATTTCATTTCATTACAACACTGGACAAATAGAGACGCTGCTGTCTTAAAGGAACATCTTATTTACTTTCACTCATCGTTGTGCACTCATCCAGATGTGGACAAATAGATGTGCACAGACAAACACATACACACAATGTGAATTCACTGTTGTTGTTTATTTATTTATTTTTTTAAGAAAAACATTTTAGTAGGCAACAATTGTATTTTATCATAGTCAACATTAGTGTCATCACAGTAATGTTTTGCACCTCAGTGTGTTTTTTTTTTTTTTTTTTTTCTGTAACAACAAATCACTAAACTGAATATGACCATTTATTAAATGTATTGGTTGTGTTTCTTTAATGATTTGGAGGTGGTGAGGATTTCAATTTTTAATCAATGTTCCAGTTCAGTGTTATGAGATCAATTTTTTTTTTTTTTTTACATTTTTTTATTTTTTTAATTTTATGATGATGCAAGCTCTGGTTTCCGTAGCAGCAGCACTCTTTGTTGTGCTATCTGATGTGGGACAAGCTGACAAAGGAAAGCTAAGGAGCATCCCGATCAGGGTGGTTAGGGTTGGGGTGTCCCCCCTTAGAGGAGCTTGGGTGACCCTCTTGACCGCTGGCCCCGGGGCAGGAACTCAGTGTGGTAGTGGCACAGGGGCACACACAGGGCATGGGAAGAGACTTAGGCTGCACACTACAGCAGAAAGACAAGATTGACCTACTGCTAGAAGACCATGTGTGTCTATCTTATCTGACACAGTGTGTGTCTAGGACAAAGGCGGTGTTAAGCAATGCTAGCAATGTGTATGAGTGAGAGATTTAATGGTGTAAAAGAAGCAGGGTGACCCAAAGTTTGCCATCGGCATGTGTAAGATTTGTACGTTGACAGCTCGTCTCAAAACAAAGATCAGATTATTGAGCGTGTTTGTGTGTGTGTGTGTGTGTCTGTGTGTTTTGTGTGTGTGTGTGTGTGGTGGTGGGGGTTGGCTTGTAGAATCATAAACTAAATCTTGGTGGAATAAA
Organism: Hypsolebias longignatus; assembly: GCA_031762435.1. Classification (NCBI taxonomy): domain Eukaryota; kingdom Metazoa; phylum Chordata; class Actinopteri; order Cyprinodontiformes; family Rivulidae; genus Hypsolebias; species Hypsolebias longignatus. The sequence continues at coordinate 22,313,411 of JARVGV010001587.1, read as the reverse complement.
TTGGTGAAAGACAATCTGCTTTCAGTTTGAATGCCTTTTCTTGCTTAAACATTTTTTTTCATTCAAGTGTGTTATTTCTAATTGGTTATTCACAGCATGTATTTTCGGTTGTAGTAATCATAATGGTGGTTATATGTTTTATGTTTTGTTTTGTTTTTTCTTGGAAAATATTCTATTCCATTGGGTAATTTCAGCTTTGCCAAACAGTAAAAAATAAAATAAAAATACAAACTCCAATGTGCTCAGTCTGATTGATGCAGAGAAGAATGGGAGTAGGAAGTGACCAGACAGGGCGAGCAGGTTGTCCTGACACCACTGTAGGCCTCTTAGTGTTTGAATGAATGATGGCTTCCGACACTGAGGTGATCTTGTGGCCCTGATCTTCCAGACTAAGCGCACCAGTGACACTGGTTGTCTTTACAGCAATGTTCTTCTGGGTGACTGGAGCGCTGAAAGGGTTAGCACTATTAGGTTTATGAGACGTATTTGCTTTTCTCGAGAAAGGGATAAGGGCAATAATGGAAAGGAACTGGGGATCATGATGTTAACAGTGTGTTTAAAGCTGGGGAGAGTAAAGTGTTAAAGACTGAACATGTTTAGAGGCCGTGGGGTTCACATCCCAACACGTGCATCGGTTGCGCTCCACCATTAACGTGTGCCCTTTGCAAACCAGGATTAGGGTAAGAATTTGGGACATAAGCAACAGTTTGGTGAGTACCTACACAATACAATGAATTCCTTGGACCCACTCCGCTTTCAATTCAACTTTTATAGAAGTGTGCATGTTCTCTGCTTTTATTGATCTTGGTAGTACAGTATTGTATGGATGTGGCTCTGATTCTGGAATTGTTGCTGTGCTCGATTGATTTGATACCATTCTCGTAGAATGTATCCATTATCATCCAACATTCAAAAAACATCACACACATATTACGTACAAAGAGTTATTTGTGCAAGATTATCTGTACCACTTGAACATACTGTATATGATATTGTTGCCATTGGCTTAATTGGCGCTGTCAGTAATTTTTTCAGGCCACCACTAGTGGGCAGTGGCACAATTCTAGTGTACTGAGCTATGATACATGTCTCTGTTTCTTTTACTTACAGTATTTATTTTTTCCATCCCGTCAGTATTTGTCTTAACATTTTAATCTCTACAACTCCACTTCTACCTCTTTACCCCTCCGCTGCTTCTAACTCTTTCCCATCTGGCACTTCATTTATTGAAATGTGTGTGTGTGCTTTTGTGTTTGACCTTAAACATTTTTGTACGGATGCCTCTGTGATGCTGGTTCATTAAATCTTTATTAAGTATTTGTAAAAGATTCCCATCCAACTCTGCTTCTGCTGTACAAACACACATATCCAGGCTTGGAAGCATCACTTATTTAGATTTAGAGTGACAGCTATCCAACGGCCAGTTTGTTAATAATATTTATATGAAGTTTTAAAACACTAGCAAATTACATATAGACTTACAGTTAATTGTATCATTAAAAATAATAATAATAATTTAAAAATTGGCAATGTTAATGTTGGCAAGGCACTTTCTG
>JARVGV010001587.1:22237488-22250953 GCA_031762435.1 Hypsolebias longignatus | reverse complement strand
CATAGTTCAATTATACAAGATATATATGTTGTGCCATTTAATGCAAAGTTCAAACATCATGTCAGTGCGCCTTTCAGCTCTTCAGCACAATTTCATTCACTCAAAAGTCTATAAAATGTATTTTTTTTCCAAACTAATTTATGAAGGATGGTTTATCAGGAGGTCTTAGAACATGCGACTGACTTCCTACATGTTGCCTTTTCAAAGCTGAACACTACCTCTAACTTGTTTGACATCTCAACATATTTCATCTATCATCATTCAAGCCAGAAATACCATGCCACATCCATCCTTGCTTTTTATTTTACCTGCTTGCTCCTGTTGTGGGGAGATGTTGCCTATCTTGAGAGGTCATTGGGTGAATGTTGAGGCACACCCTGGACAGGATATGAGTTCATCACAGGGACACAGAGAGAGAAAAAAAACAGACAGCCATTCATGTACACACTCATACCTTATGACAATTTAGAATTCAGTTAAATGCAAGTTTTATTAATTTTTATTTTTATTTTATTTTATTTTATTTTTTTTGTTTTTGTTTTTTGTGGAAGAAAACCAAAGTACCCATAGAAAACTCACACATGCATGGGGAGAAGTTATAAACCCCATGGAGAATGGTCTCCAGCCTGAAGCTGAACCTCAAACATACGAGCGTCATGCTACAAGACGTCTGGTCTAATCAACTGCTTCACTGTGCAGCCCTAAATGACAACATGTTTAACCATGTCATCCACCTCCCATTAGCTTGTTTCACTACTTCTGTCCAGCTAAATACCTTTGATCATTTGTAGCAGTAGTAGTATTCTATGTTATACTCTACATAAAAATGTAAAATAAATTTACATTTAACATGCTTAAATTGTTTCTAAATAGAATAAACAAGACTGAATGACAATATAATTGGAATTGCTAAAGAAATTATTGGAAAATAGAGGGAAAAAAATGGATGTCCTTGAGTCATAAGCAGCTTTGAATTACACTGTTTTTATGCTCAGAAAAGAATGTCAAATTGTATTTGTTTCAATATGTAAACAAACATAATAGTAGTTTATGTGACTAGCTTTGAATCGTCTCCTCTTCACCACCTCATTAAGTATATAAACCAACCCTGGTAAAAGACAGTATCTATGGAAACCAATGTGAGCTGTTCTTGAAATATCTAATTTAGGTGATTTTATTTTTAATTTGAATTAAAAAAAAGAGTAATAAACACTGCTTGTCTGTAGCGTATGAAGCAGAATTAATAAAATGCACTGAGTGTTGCCGTGCTTATTGTGTCAGGAAGTAATGAGATAGGCTGCACTGATCCCTCACTGATTCAACGTCTCCTAATCCTCAACTCTTTTCCTGCTTCTCTTGTTTATCCACGAACATCCTCTGACCAATGCTGCCCTGTCACTGCTCCTGTTTGACTTTTGACCTGTGTTTCAGCTGAACTGGTACCTTTTCAAATGGTTTGACAACCGAGTTAAAATTAAAAATTTCATCAAAGCATACTGCAATATGTATATTTTATATATGTTTACATTAGAGTGTAGCTTGTTTGTTTCTGTGCTGCATTTTATATGTAACTTTCTTGTTTCCAAAATTCAGTAGTCTTTTTTATATAATAAAAAAGAAAAATGCCATAATGTCGTTTTGTCCACTTATATTTATTTAGCTTTCGTTGGTTTACTTTTTTTTATTTCGTCTGCCACTCTTTTTTTCTCTTCTTACCTCAAATCTCAATGATTTTTTTTCCCTGGTGTCATTTTGTGAGAGGTCATGTTGGACAATGCTGTCTTCTGGCGTGAGCATTTGTACAAGAGTGGAGATATGAGGACATACATTCCTGCAAGATAAAAACTCATTTACACTTGTGTGTAGGTCTTCCTAATATGAAGAATGCTGTGTGTACAGCCATGTTATCAGGGTGACCTAGAGACAGACTGGTTATCACTTGTGTGAGCCTCTAAGGGCTATACTACAGAGCGAGTGGAAAATCACCACTCCTGTCTACTCCCTGTCTCTGCCCCTATGTGTTGGTCAGTCAGTATGTCCACCTACTGTGGAGTACAACTCTTATCTGTTCCACATATACAGGCCACTTATCCACACACACACACACACACACACACACACACACACACACACACACACACGCGCGCGCGCACACACGCGCGCGCACACACACACACACACACAATAAAGCTGCATGTACCCTCAAAGCTTCTCACACACACATGCACGAACACTCAGAAGTATCCCGGCACATGCAGATACAGTTACTGCCCCTAAGATACACACACTATCAGTCCTTGTATTGATCAGTGTTTACCCTGGATTTCTTGATGTGACTAGTTGTTGTTGTAAAATGTGGGAACAGTCCAGAGGGCAGAGAAGAGCATCCCAAGCCTGGGAGTAAACATGCAGATCAAGAGGTCACCATGAGGATAGGCAAACAGACCTCAGCTCAGGGCACAGAAAGTTGAATTGGGTCCAACGCGCACTAATTCTTAAGTCCAAGTTTAAACATCTATATGGCTGGTGGCTCTTTATTTATCTGCCTTTACTCCCTAATGCTTGCATACACCCCCAACGGATTTTATAGAAACACAGGAGACATTTTGTTTACTTTTTCAGAATCAGAAGGTGTTAGGTCAATATTGATTGCCCAAATTCTAAGCCTATATTTGGAGCCATTTTTTATCTATTTTTGTATTTTTTTTTTCTCTGAGGGCAGGTCAGATGATCCTCAGATGTCACACAGTGCATGCAGCTCCCCTTTGTCCCAGTTCTGCTCTTTGCACAAAAAAACACCAAAAATGAAACTAAATGACCAAAGCAAAGATGAGTGTTCACACTTTGTGCCTGAAATATGTAAAAGCAAAAGGAGGCTGGCACCCACCACTGGAGGAGATTTGAGGAGAATTGGAGGGATGTGAATCGCATTTGGCACCAGACAGCTATCAGGTAGTAATTAGTAAAGCTAACATCCCTGATGAAGAAGTCAAGTCTAGGTCAGAGTAAAAAACTTCAAGGGTCTTAGTAGGTAAAGGTTGGAGGCCAAGGCATGCTCCCTCTCCTGGCTGACTATAAGCCCATGCCTTGCCTGCTCAGATCTGCTGAAATCTAAGTTAACCTTTGGCCTTGAGGTGTCACCGCCGGTCACATGTCAGGCTAGCTCTTGTTGACCATGTTGACTGTGTTCTTATTAGATTGTCTTAGTAGTTCCTACTCACAACACTAGACAGCTCAAGTGATTTAGACTTACACTCCATGAAGCTTTTGACATAGATGATACCTTACAGCTTAAACCCATACTTGGCATTCCAGCCCCTCTCTGGCCCCAGGATCAAACTTTCTCCGTCCTACAGACAGACCCTTAAAACAATCACCAGAGAAATTAATACACATATGGATCACAAAAACTTTGCTATAGTTCAAAAAATACAGTGCAGTCTATTTCATATGTGAGAAATCTCGTCAACTTTTGGGAATGAAGATGTACAGTATGTATAGATGTCAGTGCATTTATCCCCATTTCCTCAAAAATAAAAATAAAAAAATAAAAATGCTAATCCTAAAGGATAACATTAATCTATTTTAATAAATTGCATATTAGTCACCAAATCATTTCATAATATACAGTAATTATATGTAAAAAGTTATTCTGAGTGGCAGATTATAACAATAAGTTGATACAAGAATTGCAGCTGAAACTCGTAGTTTTTCATTGAGGTCATGTCTGTTCAGGTCAGGAATGTTGACACAGTTTGGGCTAAAAGTTAACTTTTATTTTAAATTCTTACCATTTCACCAGCACACAGACTGTAATTGAAATGTGAAAATAAATGTCCTTGGGAAGTGTTTTTTTTTTATTCATTCATTTATTCATTGTTATTGTTCTAATAAAATACAAAATTGTAATACCAATAAGCATTAATTAGATTGGAAAAATCACATCCTTGTTTATTTTAACTTTATAAAGACTTACCAGGGATTCCTTTGTGTTGCCATGTATTAAAATATTAAAAAAATACTTTTTTTCTGAAAAACTTCAGTCTCTGAGGAATTTGGATAAACAAGGATATGTTTCAGTTTTAAAATAAAAAGGTTTGAACTTTGTGAACTTCAGTGCATTTCATTTATCTGGTGTGCTATTTGTGGTGCTTTTCATCTCTTGAATCCTGGCCTAGTTTCTCCAGCTTGTTTTTGGAAACCAAGAGTTAAGCTGCAGTGCACAAGCCATTAGATCGCTGCACTGTATACCTGACCTCTGACAAGTTAAGCCCCTGCCCTGCCCCATCCCTATTAACCCCACCCCCACCCCAATACACACACACACACACACTCTCACCGCCACATCTGCCCGCCTCATGCTTTGCCCCAGCTTCATTCGTTCTTGGAATTGATATAGTGTTTGGCTGATCCTCCTTGTATTTCTTCATACTGAAATCCTATTTGCTCTGTTGTGTGTTGGTGTTCACAGACTGCGCGTGTGTGTGTGCATGCGCTCATGTGTGCATGTGTGTGTGTGTTTGTGTTATGACGCTCATACAAAGAGCTGTTTTGAAGTATAGTCGCATCATTGTCTTTTACACATCTCGGAGAGGACGGTTCTATCCAAATGCATCATAATGAAATGACTCCATCACACATCCAGGTGTTTAGTTATAAACCAATGTGATATTGTTGGTCAAAGTTTTAATTTCATATTTAAATTCTGCTATTTTATGTAATAAAATGTTGGACTGAGTGACTGAGCAAGTGCAAAATGGGATTGAAGGTTGTGATGTGGGGGGAGTTTGGGTGCAGGTGGGAGGCAGGGTTCATACTCATTACTGAGGCACAGAAGGAGAGCAAGAACGCACTGCAGGGTGAGAGGTCCTTGGCAGCAGTCCACCAGTTGGCGTCTCGGTGTCCACATTTTGTTCCAGCTGAGTGCCCACAGTGGACCTGACTGCTCTGCCTTCAGTCTGAACTCTCTAGTGAGGACCAATATTTAGTTCTACAACTTTTCTGATACATCGCTTTCTTTTCTTTCTAACCCCTTCTAGTCAGAAATGACTTAAACCCTTCAAAGGGAATGTTCATAAACTGATTTGTCACATCGTTGTGCAAAGTTTGTGAGTAGACAAACAGTAGAATACAGTTAGGGCTTCATTTTACATGCAGTGACAATCATTTCACCTCATAATTTGAATCATATCCTAAAACCTCCCATTGTCATGATGCTAAAATAGGGATAAGCTTCAATCAGGCAGCTCATGTCAAATGTATAAAAAAAAAAGAGAGACCTTAGCAAAAAGTGGTTATTGTTTGTTTTTTTATGATGTGAAATAGGTTTTCCATTTAAGAATCACAGTGACATTCGTAGATAAATGATATTTTTATTATTTCATCAAGATATTACAATATTAATGTGATAAAAACTAAAAAAAACTTGCAACTTGAAATATTTTCTGAGCTTTCATTAAAAATTATCTAAATACTCTTTTGCAGAACTTGTATAAATGATTTTTAATAGGATTTCAGTACCACAAACATCTGTAACTTAGAGCACTACACATTGCAGACATCTTTGCTTGTCTCTATTAGTGTCAACTCTATTTGCTTTGAGCAAAATATATTGTAAAACAATTACCATATTTTTGCAAACTCCAAAAGTAATCGTTGTATGTGCATCTACATCTGATTTACCTTTGGCATCAGTCTAATGGCCACCACTCATAGCAAACACAAAAATGACTATGTCAGTTAATTTCATAGATATTGAGCTGAATTTGATGTGGTAGTAGATGAGAGTCGTCTTTGACAAATGCTTCAAGCACAATCTGATCACAAGGTCTGGCATGAGATGTTAATTTTTACGGTTTAATGAAAGAGACTATATCACCTGGAATGAAAAGTGGCAGGCAGTATGCATTCCTTTTATAAACACTAGACATTTAATAATTGATGGTGTAGACTTTATATGTAATTATTAAATTGAGAATTATTTGCTTACATACCAAAATAGCTATAGATTGCACAAAATAATGTGCATGTGAATATTTTTCATTAAATTTTATGTTGTGAAACATAAAAAGATACTTTATGCACATTTTAAGCACAACCCCATTTCTGAAAACATTAAGACATTGTGCAAAATGTTAATAAGAACATAATTCAATTATTTGTAAATTGCAAAAAATAAAATAAACACATTTTATTTATAATGAAAAATACTGTACATATCCACCTTTGAAATTAAGAATTGTACCTTTTTTGGTGGGGTGGGGTGTCATTTTGAATTTTCTGGCAACACCTTCAAAAGGGTTGGGACAGGGACATATTTACCTCTGCGAAGCATCTCCTCTTCTTTTAACACCACCCTTTAAACATTTTGGACCTGATTAGACTAATTGTTGATGTTTTTAGACTGCAATTACATTTTACACAACAAACTTTTTTTCAGAAATGGGTTGGAAATTTTCTAAATTACTTTCTACTTCTAATGTGGCTGCAGTAGCTTGGTGGTCAGTGCTGTGTTCTTTTAATCCTGAGGTTGCGAGTTTGAGCCCAGTTTGTGTCAAGAAGGGTACTGTATCACTGTACAACATTTGCCATATCTTTCATATGAGTGCACTCACTGTGGCAAACCCTGAAAAAGGTAGAAGCCAAAAAAAAACTTACTTTTGACTTTTAATGTAGTCCTCTTGTGTGCCTCTTGTAGCGGTAAAGGTTGAATCAAGTGTTACAACCCCCACCTCAACCATCGAAGAGTTGATAGCTGTTATATACTCAGATGCCTGGAGACAAGTAGATTTTTAGAGGCCTAATGAATTGCACTTGTATTGATCTCCATGGGAAATGCAAGTATGATATCACTGAAAGAAAAGAAGGAATAAAGCACTCTGGCTTTGAAGGAATTGAGGCAATAGAGGTAAGGTTAAAGAGGGCAGACATGTTAGTAAAGACTTTGTCACAATGCAGATAGAGGGATCAAGATTGGAAATTGATGAGATAGAGAGCTGGGTGACTGAGTCACAGAAGCTTGAAATAAACTGTCGGAGGCACATGGCCAGTCATTACAGTGAAGCGGACTGGCCCTGCTCAACCTTGAACCAGTCAATAAGCTATTATAACCACGCAAATTGTGCCAAATCAGAGGCCTGACATATTGATATTATATTCCTGTGCAGGCACCAGAATATACATCAATATTGGAATCCAAAAACAATATGTGTAATGCTTTGTTGTTGTTGATTGCATAGACTCACAAAGGAAAATTCCCATCTGTAAAATAATAACATTTTGTATTTGTCTTGGTAGGCTTAAAATAGCTTTTTTTAGAAGGTAATAATTGAAACACTACTGTTCCAAACTCTACAACCATTTCTTTAGACTTCACTACTACAAAATCCTACCCTTTCCCAAACTCCGCTTCATCCCATTTTCCCTCACATTTTCTCTATTTTTCCTCTTTTGACAGTAGGGCATTCTGCCAGGTCATTTACTCTGGGTGACAGTGTGAAGCATCCACTAAGCCAGCGTTTGGGTGATGTAATTTGAGCTAAAAGCCGTGTAAACACTGCTTTGACCTTGGTTTTAGATTTGTCAATATGGCTGTGTTGGTGAACAGAGAAGAGGATTGTGTGGGATTGAGAGCAACATGTCCTAGCTATGATAGTTGAAAGTCTCAAGCTTACTGACTGTTTTGATAACCTCATTGAGATCATTTTGTCTAATACATGACCTAAGCAACTCTCCTTTTAAGCATCTTTTCAACTACTCTCCTTGTCAAAGCTTCCTGTGCACCTCTGCTCTAGTTCTTGCGTTTTGATATTTGCACATGTTCCCCCTCTTGAATACTTGTTTCTGCCTTCACCTTGTTTTCCCTTTAACCTTGTTTTTCCTATTCCCTGACCCTGCTCCTTTTTTCCTTTGATAACAGTGTCTCTGGCATTCCCTCAGCAGCTTGGTAGGTGTCCACGCTCATCTTCTCTGTCTTGGTGTTTTTCTTTGTTCCTCTTGACATGTGCTTGGTGCTCATCTTTATGAGTTCTACAGGTCAGCACAGGTAAACACTGGCCAACGGTCAGGACAACATCGAGGTGTTGATCCATTTCAGAGACAAAATGGTTTGTCCTTTTTTTAGGTTTTCAATTAGGGTAAAGCTCTATAGGTTTTGACCATGTCCTATTGAGTCTTTCATTTGGCAGTGGTTAGGCAAATGAAGTAACATTCTAAAAGTCAATACCGATCGTCAGTATTTTTGATAGGTTTACCAAGGTAGCAAAGTTGAGTGCTTTCAGTAGGGAATCAGTACTGTATATTACTCAATTTCCCTTGGTCTAAATCTTCAGTTCATCCATCCATCCATCTATCCATCCATTTTCTTTACCCGCTTCTTCCCTTTTGGGTCAGGGTGTGGTCACTGGTGCCCATTTCCAGCAGTCACTGTGCAAGAGGTGGGGTACAGTAGTCCTTCACTTATTTCGGGGGTTACATTCCAGATGCCCTCACGATAGGTGAAAATCATTTTACATGTATCTCCTCGACTCACGGCAAAAAAATCCGGACTTACGAACGGGTGCGGCGCCACGTGTAATGAGCTCCAACTTACGGCAAAATCGGGTTACGAACGGTCCGTATGAACGGAACCCGTTCGTAAGTCGAGGACTATCTGTATTTATGTATTTATGTATTTTAAGGCTTTTATAATCACTTCCCACACTCTTGCAATATTCTTAACAATGTTCAAAACTCTCTAAATGTTCTAAAAGAGCACAGCAAAAGAGAGCAGACAGACCGATGCTACCGTTACTGAGCCAACCAGCAGCCAGTGGTGGACTGGCCATCGAAACCATCGGGCTCAGTTCAGTTTGGGATAAGGCTTGGTTTAAGCCGTGCTTGATTTTCTTAAATGAACAATCCATGCGATTCACTCTGGTATCCGCCTCACTGAAGCTCCCACAGCAGCAATGGGGAAAGACAGATCCCACCCCCTCCCCCTCCTTTCTCTTTCTGAGGCTGTCAGCCACAACAGAGCAGAGACACAGAACAGGTTTTATGCCCACCTATTGTGTCATGACCCAGGGAAACATTGTATACAATCTTATGTCAAAAACCCGCAAGAGTGAGTCCGCAAAAGTTGAACCACGCAGTATCAAGGGACTTCTGTACACCCTAGACAGGTCGCAAGTCCATCACAAGGATACAAAGAGACAAACGAGACAAACTACAATTCACTCACAATTAGGGACAAATTAGAGTTATCAATCAGCCTATTATTCATGTTTTTGATCTGTGGGAGGAAACCGGTGGTCCCAGAGAAAACCCATGCATGCTCGGAGAGGACCTGCAAACTCCACCCAGAAAGGCCCCCAGCCAGGATTCGATCTGGCGACCTTCTTTCTGAGAGGCAACAGCTCTACCAACTGAGCCACCGGGTGGCTAAGTTGATACTGTCCTACTTAATTTATTTGAGTTAGATTTAGTGTTTAGTTTTATCAGAAAGGGAGGTGTAGCTTGTGGTCTGTCATGATGATCCTGAAGCTGTGCGTTCAAATCCAAGTTGTACCACGAAGGGCATCCGGCATAGAACAGTTACCAAGTCTTCCACTCACTGTAGCAACCCCTGCAGAAGGTAGCAGCTGAAAGAAAACCTACTGCTTTAGTTTTGTCAGCATTTGCAAAGTGTCAAGACCCTGATATATCACACCATTATGTTTTAGGTTGGTTTTTTTTTTGTTTCCCCCACTAAGCTTACCATAATTTTTAAAATGATGTGTGTGCATTAGTTTGGTGTGCCTGTTTTTCAACCAACATCAGGTTACAGCTTTATAGCTAAATTTGACCTTGAAACATGCTGCCAAATTGTTAAAGAATCACTTTCTCTCTTTGCAGAGAGGTGATGGCAGAAGTCCTTTCTTCCAGCCCTTTTTTTTTTTTTAACCTTGTTGGAGCTTGATTTATCCATGTATCTACTACATGAATCATGTTTTCGTTTTATTGGATCTAAAAATTTTACAAGTGTTTTACTTTCTAGTACCGGTAATTATTTTGCTTCCCCCTCTTTCACAATTGCATTGTTTGCTGTTATAAACTTTTCAGGCCTGTAAATGATCGATACTGGGGTGTATATTTAGCCTTTTTCATCTTGTTAAATTATTATGATGCAACATCTCAGAGCAGGATTGAATAGTAACTAAAAATTGTATACCTATATTTGTAAAGAACATGACCTTCACCCACAAGATGGAATGTTCCCTCTGGGTTGGGGATAAACGGATGCATTTGGGTTCCTGAGAGTCTTGTTCACAAGTGATGAGAGGATGAAGCAGAAGATGGATCAACAAATTGGGGATTCTTGCTCTCAAGAAAGACAAAATTTGCCTGAATGTAAGCTATAATTTAAATAACTGTGTTATGATTAGGACTTACTGTAGATTAAATTCAAATAATAATTTTAATGCTAATGTAAATATCTTGGTAACTGTAAAAGGTTTACAAACTGATTTGTTTTACAGAAAATCATTCTCCATATAAAGCTGTTTTGTTACACTTTACTAGTTGTGTTGGTTAGGTCCATATAAGCATGTTTTGTGGCATAGAGTATTCAATGTTAAATACTGAAAACTAAATTTCTTGAATATATTTCATCACTTTTTTTTAATTAATATTTTAAGCTGATAAAAAGTATTTTAGTTTTGAAATACATATACCTTATATTGAAGAGATTAAAGGTACATAAGAACAAAGATATTACTAGATTTTACCTTCTTTTCAGTACTTAACATTACTGTGTCTGAAAACTGAGAATCTGCACAGCTCTAGACAGAGATAGTTAGCTCATAATTGTTATCCTCTTTTTGAGATGGTGTAGTGACAAGTCAAAATTTTTGAATTGCCTCCTTGGAGAAATTGTGCAAAACAGCAAATAGGAGTTGCACATTATTTTTGAAAACAGAGACATGAGGATTGCTGATAAAAGCTTCTCAGTGACCGTTTGACCTTGAATGTTTCTTGGCTAATATTTAAGAATACACACAATTGCTCCAACAAGACACACACTCTGTGGACTGCAGATGGGCAGAGTTTTTGTCAGAGAGATAACTGTGAAGTAGTTTGCAATTAAACAGGAAATCTCTGAGGCATGCTAATTTAATCAAAAATTAGCAACATCTCTGTACTGAGCACCAATAGGCTAGCTGAGCTTGCAGCAGGTGCTAGCCCACTCAGCTGTGGAACAAGGTATTTAAGTCACATTAGTAGCAGTAAAAATGTTGCTTGATAAGGAATTGTCAGCTTTTCAGTTTGTTTTCACCGCCTGTGTTACCTACTAGAACTAAACAGTAAGCTTGAGAGCTTAGACAACTTTTGGTATAAACAGCAGCAGCTGCCTCAGTTCAACTTGAGAATGAACAAGGCATAATACAAGTGTTTTAAATATATAAAAAGTATTTGTTTAATGCATTACTAAAGATGAGTTAGATGTGCTCATACAGTGTAACTGATGTTTAAAAGCTGCCATCACTTTTCTCTCCATCTTCTGGCTTGCTTTGTTTTCTTCACCTTTAAGCCCCCAGTATAGCTCTGCGTGCGGCTGTACGCCGCTCTACGCCGTACATACGCAGAGGCAGATGGGTATGTACGGCGTAGCATGTACGCGCAAAGCTCAAATTTTACGACCACGTACGCAAACGCGGTGTCGGCACAATAAACTTCCCAGCACCGGACTGTTTTGTATGTGACAACAATGTATTAAATTCCCCGTCTTCATCCCTGATCTGGACTTTTCTTTAGTGTTTTTTGCCAAAAGGCAGTGATCTCTTCCTCCTCTGTTGACTCCATGACTGAAATGATGAGAAATGAATACATTTGTCACGAGCGAATTAAACTCAGGTCCAGCGTGGCTGCAGGAGGTTCTGGAGATTTCCTGGTGTGCTGGTCTGATGTGTGGGCTGCAGGACCAGCGCTCCCTGTGTTTTTTATTTTTTAGAACTTTTTATTAACAACATATAAACACAGAACACCGCTGCAGCTGTCAGCTCTCGCCTTTTTTTCCTCCCGACCTGTCAATCAATTCATTGAGCGTGTCAGCAAATGACAAATCAGCGACCTCATTTTGTCCCATGGAGCTGACTGAACCCGAAGAAATTAAGGAAATAACGTCAAGAATTCAGCGCGAAAACGCGAGAACGTACGCAGAACTGTGTAGGTGAACTGCCTGCATTCAGTACGCGCGTACGGAGCAGCGTACAGCCGTACGCAGAGCTATACTGGGGGCTTTAACAGGCGAGCAGCAGAGTTCTGCACAAGGTGCAGACAGGCAAGAGAGGTCTGGCTAATGCCTACATACAGTGCATTACAGTAGTCAAGACAAGCTGTGATAAAAGTGTGGATTAATTTCTCCAAGTCAGGTCTTGCTAAAATTTGTTTCACTTTTGCTATTTGGCGAAGTTGATAAAAACTTTTCTGAACAGCACTGCTAATGTGTTTATCAAATTTAAAATCAGGCTCAAACTTCACTCCCTGATTGGTGACATAGTCCCTGAGATAAAATGACAGTGAGCCAAGATCTATGCTGGGAGAGGGACAGCAACTCGATCCAAACATCATAAATTCAATCTTGTTCTCATTTAGACTAAGGAAGTTTAGAGAAAACCATGCCTTAATATCAGCTACTTCCCTCTTTGTTCTATGTCCCATCTCCTTATATTCCTGTCTCCTCTCTGTTCTCTCACAGTCATATTTCTTCTTGGCTAATCTCTTTCTTTGAATGGCGTCCTGCACTTCACTATTCCATCACCAGCAAAGGCGGTTTCTCCTATGAGCGACCTGTGCGGCCGCACAGGGCAGCATCCAGCAGGGGGCGGCATAACATTGCGCAGTTTAGGAAACATAGAAAGGAAGAAGAAGAGACGCAGCTTCCTCGTTTTTTTAATTTTTATCTTTTACAACTTTTTTAACAACATATAACACGGAACACCACTACCGCGCTGCTCCTGGGCTGCCCCGCCCTTCATTTATTCACATGTCATCAGTTTATCACAGCTGCAGCTGCGGGTCTGCACCTCCCTCAACCCAGGTCCGCCCCACCTCCACTTTTAGTTTCGTTTACGTGCCCGAAGCTGACACGTGAGTGAGGTCCTTCTCCGTGAGTGCGGTCAGTGGAAAGATGGAAGAGAGAAAAAGCAAGAGTAGTGCAGAGATGAAGAATGAAAAAGAGAAAGGTTCTGCAAACAGACACAGCTAAATGTGCAAACATTGACACATGTTTCACTCAAACAGCTGCAGTTTGTAAACGAGATGAAACAGGTGAGACATGATGCTGAACTTTGCTGCAAACCACCGTTCAAGTTAATTATCAAGTCTTTTTTTTTCCCTTTTTTTTCCCCATATTTGATGGCCTCCCTTCTCATCTTAAACATTCGCTGACCTGTATAATGCACTCTATAAAGAACTTTATACTGTATTAATTGTAAATTGGAAATTC
>JARVGV010001587.1:22219999-22230066 GCA_031762435.1 Hypsolebias longignatus | reverse complement strand
AGGAATCAGGGTGGCTTCTGGGTAATACCAGATGGCTAGGCCTCAGATTGACAAAGCCCCTTGGATGAGGGGCAAAATGTTTCTTTTTAACAAAAAAACGAAGTCCAGATGACATGATTCAACCTTTTTTGTTATGTACAGTATATATATTTTTTTTAAACTGAAGAACTTCTACTTGCAACAGGTTTTAATGGTGGTGGTCGACCATCAAGGCGTTCAATAGTTTTGAGCTCTTTCAGAGTTTCTAGTAGAAATGTTGTATCTTTCACAGACCAAGTTTTCTTCCCCAACATATTAGCATCTAGACAGGTGGAAATAGGTCACACATGTGCAGTCAGGTCAGTTTTCCACAATCAGAATAAGATCATCAGATTAAGTGTTTACATGCACACCATTCGGATTATGAATTGTCATAAACCACCCCTCTCATTCGGATTACAAATTCTTTCAGATCGAGCTGAATGAACTCAAAATAATACAAATGGGACGTTTACATGACTCATTTTTTATTCCGAATAGCCGTTTAATCTGATTACTTATGTCCACGTAAACATAGCTATTGATGCATCAAGATACTGTATAGCCTTGCACATTTACAGTGTTTTCCATAGATTTGTACAATTAGGTAACAATCAGATTTCTTCATATGCAAAGGCAAAACACCAAAACAGTATATTGAGCTGTCAGTTTGGTTTGAATTTGAAACTAGAAAATTTGATATTTTATATTTGCTGTAGTTGTATTTCCCTTGTTGTCTTTTCATTTTTTTGATTAGGATGATAGCGTCTATAAATGGGATTTCTATTATGTATGTAAAAACAAAAATGATCAGCTATAATGAAGTTGTAGATGGCACATAACTTCATAAATATTATAAATATATGATTAGACAACATTGTTCATGAAGCTTAATCTCTGTTCACATTCATAATTGCACATTTTTAATTCATCTGGTTTACGTCCAAGGATTTTTAAAGGTTTTGTAAAGTTTTCAATTAAATAAATCTTATCTGGTTGTGTACAATTGTCTGGAAAAACATGCTTTGCAGACTTGTTTTCCTATTTTTCAGCAAGTCACACGGGCAGTGTTTGACAAATCACAAAACAATTGTGAGCTTTGTAACTGAGGTGCTGACAAGATTGTGTGGTGCTCCATGGTTCTAAATTTTAATGATGTTGAATATTAATGTAGTAATTGGAAAAAATAACTAAAAGTGTCATTTTGTCAGGTCCTCACAGCGTCCACGGTGGGAGGAGAATATTAAAAAAGCAGCAGGGGAATGCATAGAAACAAAATGGAATATTTGATGGTTTGCTAATGGCCTTTTACATTGTTTTATGATTTCACATGTACTGTATGTACAATGCCTGACCAAAAAAAAGTTGCCACCTGGATTTAACTAAGCAAATAGGTATGAGCCTCTTATTGGATAATAACTGCATGGGCGATTATCTTTCAGTTGGCAGCAAGTTATTTAACCCCAACTGGTGCAATGTTTTGCTTCTCATTTCTTAAACAACCATGTCGAAAGACACATCGCATGGTTGTGGAAAAGATGTCAGTCTGTTTGAGAAGGGTCAAATCATTGACATGCATCAAGCAGAGAAAACATCTGAGATTACAGAAACTACTAAAATTGGGTTAAGAACTGTTAAAAACTGGACGGATAGTGGGGACCCATTGTCTTTGAGGAAGAAATGTGGCCGGAAAAAAATGTAGCCTATACTGTACAAGCCTGTGGGGGCATTGCTATGATCTGGGGGTTGCTGGAGTTGGTCAGGTCTAGGTTCAGCAACAGTATGTGCTCAAAAAATGAGGTCAGCTGACTACCTGAATACAGTATATTGAATGACCAGGTTATTCCATCAATGTATTGTTTCTTTCCTGATGGCACGGGCATATTCCAAGATGAAATGCCAGGATTCATCGGGCTCAAATTGTACAAGAATGGTTCTGGGATCATGATACATCATTTTCACACATGGATTGGCCACCACAGAGTCCAGACCTTAACCCCATTGAGGATCTTTGGGATGTGTTGGAGAAGGCTTCGCACAGTGGTCAGAATCTGCCATCATCAATGCAAGATCTTGGTGAAAAATTAATGCACCACTGGATGGAGATAGATCTTGTGACATTGCAGAAGCTTATTGAAACAATGCCACAGCAAACGCATACCGTAATCAAAGCTAAAGATGGTCCAACAAAATATTAGTGTGTGACCTTTTTGGTGGGGGCGACTTTGTTTTTGGCCAGGTAGTGTACATTTGAATGCTTACCAAAGTGTTTTGTAACTAACTGGGTTTGAGCCTACTATATAAATTCATGTTTGTTGGGTGTTTTGCTGTTTTTGACACACTTTGTGGAAAACAAAACACACACCATTGGAGGCCATGTATGGCAGTGGCCTTTATCCCTTCAGTACCTTAATGCATCCATTTGTAAATAAATGTTGCAGGGGGGGATGTCTACTATCTCTTTTTACTTCATTTTTTTATAATTTAATTTTACCATTATCTTAATATCTTTACTGTAGTTTGTTCATTGCTTTTGTTCTTTTGTCCAGTTTCTAGTTGCCTTCTATGTTGCTAAATCATAATACCTCCTCGTTTCTTAGCTAAACCGTCTGCTGCCAACCTTTAGCATCAACCACCTTTTGATTGCCCCTCACCCTTGCTCGTCATATGCCACACTCCAAACCTTCTTGGGGGTTGAAGGGAGTGCCAGAGGTGTGGTGAGTGACGTGGCACTCTGGCTGACCCCTAACAGCTTGGCAGAGCTGCCTCCGTAATGAGATTATCTGGGTAATGCCGACTCTGTGTCTGTTTTTCTGACCGCCCAGCCCACCCTGGGGCTCTTTATTTAGCCACCAGCAGTACAGGGTGTGCCAGCATTTGCAGGTCGAGTGCAGGACAGGACCCACAAGCCCACTCCCTTCTTTTCTCCCTTCTCCCCACCCCACATTTATCTGAAGCGTACAGCATGTGTTTGTTTATCCATTGTTCCATTGCATGGTTTTCTGTACTTGTTGTGGCTCTGCATCTTATTCCGTTTTGACTTACTGAAGTGTATCACTTTTTTTTTTCATTATTATTTTGCACTTTCTTAACTTGCCTGATTTTTTTTTTTTTTTTTCCATTTTCATCTGTTCTCTTGTACTTGTTGATTATCCTGATTTAGCCTTTAACATAGTGATAAACAAGAAAGTTCATGCTCAATAATCCAGGTACCAAATCCAATAATTCTCAATCGGGTCATCTGGACAGTTTCTTTTTTATAGAAATGTTTCACCCTCCATCCGGAGGGCATCATCAGTCAGAGGAGTCCCAGCAAACTATATCCCCACCAAGCAGTAAACGGCTTAAGTGGACCAACCAGTTTGCTGGAGCCAAGATGGTTTCTGGAGGTCGTCCTGAGGGTGAAATATTTCTATAAAAAGAAAAAGAAACTGTCCAGATGACCCGATTGAGAATTATTGGATAGTGAAAAACAGTGGAATAGAAGAACTTAAACAATTCTTAGACTAAATGTCCAAACCATTTGTGCATCTGACACTCTCAACCTGTCATTCAAAGTTAAAGGATGTTTTTGGATGGTAAATGAGTTCCTGAGCCTTTAGGAACCTAATTCAGTCAGAATGCTCTCAGTATTGATAATTTAACTGGTAAAAAAAACTTATAAATGGGCCTTACTTTTCACAACTGGGCGCCACAGAGTCATGCAGACTTAAACCCAATTAACAAAAATGTGGTCATCAATCAAATCTAGTTAAGTGGCTAAAGATATAGCTAACTTTCTGTCTTTAAATCTTATAATGCAATAACCCACCTTTAGTCTTTAATCCCTTTGTGTATTTATGTTCTTTGAGGCTGTGATTGAATTTAAGTGTCAGTTAAACACCTGAATCTCTGTTACTATTAGTGCCGTTCTGAGAGGGTCCTCAACAGACAGGGAGCCCCTATGGCACAGGTGTGCCCTCTTCAACTTGAGGGTCACTTTTCATTCTAGAGTTTGTGACAGCTGCAGTGAGTCTGATAGTGCTGTGCAGCCCATCGCAGGTGTCCAGGTGTTCTTAGTTTCTGTGTGTGATTGTGTGTACGCACACCAACACCTGCTTGGCTGTGGCCCCAGGGCACAGACAGGTTCAAGTTTCACCCAAACAAACTTTACGTACCAATTGTTCATTGTGCTTGCGTTCTTCAGTGCTTGGATGTGATTGTCAGTCTATGCCTGGTAGAAATGTGTGTAAGAGACTTATACTGTATGCCCTCTGCACTCATCCTTCACACTGCAGGATTGTATTACCTACCCACGTTGAAGTCTGCTTTTGTTCCAACTGTCAGTTTTGCTCTTCACCGTGCGATTGCTCTTGATCACACAGGCATCGAGTTCTGACATTTTGTGTCCCTGCTCATTTCCCTCCATCTGGGAACTCCACAACCAGATGTGTCATTCTGAGCCAATAGCAATGTTTAGAGAAGCATATTAGTTGCTAAACCATATCACAATATCTGATTTTTTAATACATTTTTTTCAGACAAGCTAGAAAGTACACAGCAAATATGTATTTATTTTTATCTACTGCTTTAGCAAGACATAAAAATCTAACTGAGAAGTACAAAAATGCACATGTGGATACACAAATACACACACCTGTGAGCATTCGTATCACACTGCTAATATGAACATGTAAAAATGAAGGGGAAAATGTCTAATAAAAACTACCATATTTTTCAGACTATAAGGCTCACTTAAAATCCTTTAATGTTCTCAAAAATCAGCAAGTGAGCCGTATTATTAATTCTGGATGGGCTTAATAACCAGAACCAATTGTATGCGTTACAAATGAACAATGTTGAGAGTTATTGTGAATGAGTTGAATAAAGTTTGATTTATCTGACTGTTTTGCAATCCAATGCACCTAATGTATGAAAATAGACCAATTCATTGATTTTGCAGCTTATAATCCAGTGTGCCTTAAAGTCCAAAAAAGATGGTAAATTGAAAGTTGGAAATAAAGGCCTAATCATTAACAATACAATTAATCTAGAAAGAAAAATGCTAATAAAACTGTTGTTCAACCACATGCACAAGGAAGTTAATTAACTTGGGACCTTGTCCAGTGAAATATTATCTACAACGTACTTCATCTTTTAAATCCTTGTTCTTCGTTTCATTACACTGAAATTATCTGGGGGGGGGGGGGGGGTTATGTTAGTGTAAGTCCTTAGTGTTTTCTACGCTATATGCAGTCATTAAAAAGTTCAAGCCTAAGGTTAACACATCATGATTTTATAAATCAATATTTGGCCCTTGACATGTACAGTTAGATAAATAAATGCTCAAACAACAAAAAGGCTTTGCCAAAATGAACAGATTTAGAGTTTTACACAAGATCACTGTAGAAACAAAGCAACACTAACAAAAAAAAAGTTATTTTAGGTACCTGTGTTCTGTATGTCAAATGGAAACTGTCTGGTTTAAAAGCAAAATAAAGGGGAAAATAGAAACATTTTCAGAAGGGAAATAATTTAAAATGTAAAAAAGGCACACAAACATGATCAGATCAGCCTGCAGTGAGAGAAAGAATGTAAAAGAAAAGAGCAGCCAGAGAGAGAGGGGATCCCTCTGGATGGGGAGATTGTAACATCACACTATAAGATCTCTTTTGGGACCAGCAGAGATGGAGCACACTGCATACAGGAAGGGGACGCTTTGCCAGCATGGAAAACACACAAGAGAAGAATGAGAGATGAGTGGAGCTGAGAAAAATGTATTTTTCCCCAGAGGTGAAGTGGGAATTTTCTGCAAGCGCAAACACTATGAAGTCAGATAGTTGAGAAAGAAGAGGAAAGGAAATGGAAATGCATGTTTAAGAAGAAGGATGCAGAAGGAAAGGGGTCTTATGATAGATTAAATTAGAGGGAAAGGAAGGTGAACGGTTCAGAGAAAATGAGCTTTGTGCGAAGCTTTTCAGAAGTCGGACCATTTGATCAACACAAATATGATGTTTTTGTTGCTTTTGTATCATTCTAAGGCTATTTGTAAAACGTTTTAAAGTTTTGTAACACCTTAAAAAGTTATGGAAAAACCCTCTTAACTTCTAAGAGAACTCTCACCCCACATTTGGTTGTTTTCCAGAATGAATTGTAGGTGTGGAAAACATCATGAAGCTGGAGTAATTTATGAGGCTGCACTTCATAATACAACTGAACACTGATCACAGGTCAGTGTGTGCTGCTATCATTTGGAATGGAGTGACTCTCCAAGACAGCAATAAATAAGGAAAGAGACGTTGTAAAATGTGGCTGTTAACTGCATTTGAAGCATGTTTCTGTGGCGCGTGTACACTTGCAAGTTCATATAAGCTTAAATGCATGTCTAGTATGGAGGTTTGGCTTCAGGGAGGCGACGGGACAGGGTTAGGGACGGATTTAATATGCTTCTTAGCCCTTAGGGGGTTGTACAGTTGAAAGTCAATGCATGAGGCATGCAGAATCACACCAGCCTGCATTACAGAGGGGCAGGAGGTGCTGAATAAATGGGAGATGGGGGGGGGGGGGGGTGCTATAAAAAGTGAAATCATATCACTTAGCAGCTGAGTGCAGATAAAGCTGTGTTTGAACTGGGAGGCATAAATTATACATTGTAAACACAGCATTGGAAGACCGTGGCTCGTTTAAATTATGGCAGAGGATAGTTTGGGCTTTTTTTTTCCTCCTCACTTTTCTCCCCCTCTTGTGTTTCTGTTCCAGCTGCTCACTTAAAAAAAAAATCCCATCTTTTTGCTTTCAGAACCTCGGTCCCTCTAACTTTTGGGTTTTTTCTCTCTTTCATGTTATTCCTATATTTTTTGGTCAGATTTATTTATTTGATTCATTCATTCATTCATTTACTCGGCTGGTTTGTGACTTCCTAACAACCTATAATCCACCTTCCCTTACCAACGTTCTGACAAAGTCCTGTGTGTTGTTTTTAAGGTTGTGCTCCATATTTCATGTTTTGAGGACAAAATGAGGACGAACAGGATGTTGGATTTGGCCACATTCAATCTAAAATAAAATAAATTTAAAAAATATTGAAGTTAAGAAGATTGCTTTTACTTTGAAGAACTTACATGTGAAGGTACTCTTATTTTTGCAAGGATAAATTTTTGATAAGGGCTTGTATTTTGCCCTACCTTTAAACTTTACTATAAATATAGAAGGCCCATGCATACAAACTGAAAACGAATGGAAAGGTGCACGTATCCAGTTTTGGATGCACCTTGCAAGAAAAGAGTCGAGCCACAAAGTCGGTCCTGATCTTGTCTTGCTGATGAGTACAGAGGACAATTATGGGAAAGCCTTGAGACATTCTGCAATTTTTATCTTTTGTCTCTGTCCATTGTTAATGCAAGCTGCCAAAATAACAAAATTATTTAGGAGTTGAGATTTTTTCTCATAAAAAAGTGGGAGTTTATTAAAATAGAGCATCAACCTCAAAGTGCTTTGATTATGAACATGGGTAAAATTCCAATGAGCCGTATTTTGGTCAGAAATTCAGCTTTGTGACAGAAACAGCAGAAAAACGATGGGAATGAGTGTAGCTTAGTTGAAAATTTGGTCAACTTAAAACACACTTTATATGAGCTCAGTAAATGTAACTGCAACCTGATGCAAAGAGTATAGAGCCGTTGAATTCATTCATTCATTCATTCATTCAGCCTTTATTTAAACAGATAAATCACACTGAGCCTCGAAGACTCATTTACAAGTGAGATCTGTTGGACAGACAAAAAAGTGGTGAAAAAAATGACACAAAGGGTTTGGAGACAAAAAAAAAAATCCTAACACATTTCTTTGACCTTTGAAGATTAAAAAAAAATGTGGTAATGAAAAAAGTCTCGCACACAAAAGCACATAGTGACGCCGACATGAGGAGGGGGACTCAAAGGCGAATATGGCCTGTACCTGTTGCATCCTTCACTCTTGTGGAGAAAATGGAGGCCACTCTAACTTGGCAATTAGTAAATATGCACTTTTTAGCAGACACGGATCAAATTGTGTATGTACTTGTGTATGCATATTCTTTATTGATCTAATTAAAAAAGTGTTCCAGAGCAAGTATTAAGGAGCTCCTCAAAAGTGCAAATAAGAACCTTAAAAATAGAAAAAAATAGCTTGGTTGTTCAGGCTCAGTGGTGGCTCAGTTGGTAAAGCTGTTGCCTCAATAAGGATCCCAGATCGAATCCCAACTGGGGTATCGTTCAGGGTGAGTGGAGATTGCATGCGTGAGTTTCCTCCGGGTACTCCGGCCTTCTTCCACAGACCAAAAACATGCATGTTAGGCTGATTGGTAACTCTAAATTTTCCCTAGGTGTGAGCGAGAGAGTGAATGTTTGTTTGTCTCTATGTGTCCCTGTGATGGACTGGAGACCTGTCCTGGGTGTCCCCCGCCTCTTGCACAGTGACTGCTGGATATAGCCACCAATGAGCCCTGTGCCCCTAAAAGAAAGAAGATGATGGATGGATAGATGATGGATGGATGGATGTTCAGGTTGATGGGTGTATGTAGGTGCAGGCATCAAATATAATTAAAGTGTGGACCAAGTAATGTGTGTTTTAATTCATCATGCTGGCATTACTCTATATATACTTGTAGTTCCTCTATTTTGAAGGTAAAATGAACCTAGCTTGGTTTCTCTAGCTTCTTATCAACATGACGTCAGGACTCGGTTGATTTATAAAGACCAAACTGGAGGCTGCAACCCCTCTCCTCTGTCAGTGGAGCGACAGTAGATAATTATTCTCTTTCTGACTTGCGCATTGCGATGAAAAATGCATACAGCTGGGACTAGAAGCAGCTTATCAAAAGGTTAACTTCTCCCCACAGTTTTCTGCATCTACAAAGGAGAGCGTATCCAACAATAGTGGCGGCGCTGGTTGACTTTGTGTTTTCCTGTTGTTTTGTTTGGGTGTTTTCTGAATTGCTTTGGCTCAGTGCTTTGTTTTTTCCCCCACCCGAAGTTAACTTTCAAGCACAAGAGAGCTGTTGTTTGTATTGTGTGCTGTACATGATTTATTAGGCAGCCATCTTAATGTGGATTCATAGCTAAATGATTTCTACGCGAACAGGCTGTGTACATGCAGAACGTTAGTTTGTGTGATGAACTTGTGTTTAGTTAAACACAAACTTGCAAAACAGTTCCACTTTTGAGTTATTTCATTTTACTTTGAGTGCTACGTTTGAAGATGTACAACAATAAAAATTTAAGCGTAAGTGGTGTTTTTCATCTTGGAAATCTAAAAACAACTTTTAAGACCATCCAAGTGGAATTGAGCCATGGATTTTCACTACTTTTGGTTTTCGTTTCCACATTCACACACACGCAAAGTTAAAAACACGCACTCTGACTTCTGGCCTTATATGAAAGGACTTCTGCCTGGGAAAGTGATAGTAAAGGAGAAGAAGCTCTGGAGAGCGTTATCTTTTTAGATGTCATTGGGGGTTGCCTCCTTTCTCTCCCTCTATCATTTCCCTCTTTCTTCTCCTCTCTCTGTCTCTCTTGTTCCCACTTGCTCTCTCAAATCATGCTAGCCTCCAGTGGTATTCAGACAGTCCAAGGACAAAATAGAGATATGCTAGGAGCAATGGACTGTCCGTCAGTGTGTGTGTGTGTGTGTGCGTCTGGTGGGGGTTGATGTTAAGTCTTTGAAGCTGTTTTTGCCTTGTCCTAACAGATTGGAGTCTCGTCCCTCTCCATTTAACCCCCTGATGCTACATCACATGCTTACACACAAACAGAGCACTCTCATCAGGCTGCTGTGGACACACAACACATTGCAGATTTAAGACATAGTTGCCAAGTCCGCTTATTCCAAGCGACTTTGGGCTTCTTTTTTTCTGCAGTCGCTTATAAAAACGGTCATCCGCAGGTTGCAGGGTTTTTTGGGGGGGCTTGTTTTGAAGGTTTAGTCGCTTTTTTGGGCTTGTTTTTCTGACCGAGTGAAGGCAAAATACCATAGACAAAATACAAGTGGTAGGTAGTTTGTCCCTTCACGCTCCCCTTCCACGGATGTTGCGT